>PVIW01002968.1:0-173255 GCA_004026585.1 Noctilio leporinus | reverse complement strand
CGAAATAAGCCAGTCAGTGAAGGACAGGTATCATATATTCTCACCCATTACAGGACAATAATGAGCAAAACTAACAACAAGCAAAACAGAACCAAGTGTATGAATACAAGGAATAGGCCTGCAGTGGTCAGGATGAAAGGGGTAGGGGGGAGGGGGAGATAGAGGCAAAGAAGGGGAGCAGCTTAGACAAGAACCTAGTATAAAGGAACCATGGACATGGACAACAGGTGGGATTGACTTTGGGGGGAAAGGGTGGGTGGGGAGGGGGACAGAGGGGAGAAAAAAAAAGGATGGATGTAATACAACAACAATAAAATTAAAAGAAAAAAAAAACTCTATTAATGACTATTACTATTGTCTTAATAAACTTGCATGATATTTTTATTCTAATTAAAAATATATAAATTCATCCTATCAATAATTTATCTTTGTTCCCACCGTAAACTAATACAGTGTACACTACAAATATTTTGGGAAATCTCACATTTCAGTTGAGAATTTTCTTAAGTTTAGTGACCTCTTTATTTTTATTGACATTATTATGCCATTATTATTTCAAATTAGGGTAGATTTTGAAAAGTGTTAATTATATATATAAGAAAAAACTGATATTGACCATCTGTTCTGTACTTGGCACCATGCTAAGAACTTTCTGGTTCAAAATCTCATTGCACCGTAACCATTCTGTAAGGTCAGTAAAGGCAGCCCTGCACAAAGAGTAACCCAAGGCTTCATGAGATTAAACTGTTCAGAGTCACTCAGTTCATATTTGGTTGAGTCTCTACGATTATAAGAGAAAATTGAATTGACACTGTGATTCATTTAATATCACATTTTTGTGTATTTTCTCCCCAAAAAATAATTTAAAAAAATTCTTCTATAATAAAAAACTGTTTTAATACTTTTTTCTATGTTATGCTTACAACAATAGACAATGTTATAGGTAATTAATACCTAAAATTTCTTTCATATGGAAGTTATAAAAAGTAGTTATGAGTTAATGACCAAAATGGAGGAGCAGATATTAACTCTTTTTTCTGGTGCTGAGCTTGTACCCTTAAATATGACCTTAGGAAAATAGTTACTTTTTATTTTCTTGATGTGTTATCTTGAAGGACAATTTGAAGTGTGGTGAGTGATAGATTCTAGGAAAGAATGCATAAAAAATGATTTAGTATGGAGGTAAAAGAAAGAGGAAAGTAGGGAACTAAACAGCACTCCACTTATTATAGAAACAAAAATAAACAATTATGTTAATCTTGGAAGACTGATTATGACTACATTAGGTTTCCAGTCACAATTAGAATATGATTTATTTTTGGTTGTATATTTAATGATATTTATGAAGGACACAGTTTCTCTTAATTGTATGTGTGTGTTGCTTAAGTAAAGATATAATGCTCTTCCATTAAAATTCTAGGTGATAGGTACCACTTTTAAACTATTTCAGAAATCTACTTTTATGACCATATAGTATAGAATATAGAGTATAGATATTTTAATCTTGATACTAAATTTTTCTTCAGTTTAGTTTAAATGGCCTTAGTAAATGTACCTCAGAGCTTTCAGTTAGGTCTTCTCATTTGTATGCTTTGCCTACAAGGGCTATATAATGGTTAAAATGAATAATTGTATTATATGCAAAACAGGAACTTAGACCCAGTGGTTTTTAATTATAATGTAGGACAAAATTTTACATATAATCATACTTCATCTTAACTTGGAAAGGCAGAATTAGTTTATAGACATATCTGCCACTCATTAATATTTACGTAAATGTCCTCTCAAGAATTTTTTCAGGCTTATTAGTTATTCATTTTATGCACTTATTTATTTAATTTTAAAATATTCCATTAATGTATGAAATATGCAAATTTATGTATGTTTAAATTGAAGACATTGCTGTAATTCATGTATGGTATGTTTTGTGCAACTTTATTTTTATTTATCTTGGGAATGGTGGAATTTATTTTATCCTCACAAACATGCACACACCTCATTCTGTCATATTCAGTGTGTATATCTGCATGCTAACTATCTGATTGTTAAATTAATGATGGTAAGGATATAGTAGCTCCTGACAGATATTAAATATGTAAATTATGTACAGTGGAACCATACCTCCAAGAGTTAACCACACTGAAGCTTTACACTAATATTTTTCTCAGAATTTATGTTAGAAAAAAATTAATTTGATATGGTCTTCTTTCAAAGTTTCTTGTATAGCTGAGTAGGGAAATAGATTCAAGAATAATAAGTGGCACTCTGAATTGCTTTGCATAGTACCTAATACATTTTTTGTTATAACTCATTAATTAAGAGACCACATTTCTCTTGAAAGTAAATAATTTGAACTCTAAACACATTTTATACATTACCTTTTGAGTCTAAATATATTTGTGAACTTGCCAAATTTAGCCTTCATTATAGCTTTGGCCTTTTTGGATAATAGGTTCTGGGTTATGACCTGAGGAAGAAACTCACTGAGCCTTGACTTCTGATTTTACTGTTCCCCTCTCCTAATGCAGTGATCTCAGAAGAGGACACAACATAGAGCAAAGAATCTTGGGAAAGGAATCCTTTTGGAAGCCTGGGAAAATTTTTCATGTAAACATTCATTTTCATACATCTAGTCCTAACACCTTTCCGCCAATGAAAATATATTCATACAAGTCTAATCCATTTTGCATTAGGTTCTATTTTCAATTTGAAGTTTGGTACCTAAATTATAATGATAAAATTATTTACTAAATATTTACTCTAAAATCTACCAAATTTTGTGATGCTACTATTTTATAAGATTGACTTATGAGTCAAGTTAGTTAATACTCATTTAAAAAATTAATAGAGATAATAATGCATTTAGTAAATATTAACCATTATTGTTATTATCTTTTATGGGATAAATGTTGTAATAAGACCTTTCTTGTATCACTTGACCTGAGACACAGAAAAGCTCTATGTGGTTTGTACTACACATAGAACTAAAGCAAAGAGAGGTTAGATTATGTATTGGTCATAGAGTTTGTGTATAAAGTGGTAAGGGTAAGATCGGAGAGATTGAATTTTTAATTTCAACATAATTTCAAGTATGAAAAAATAACATGATGAGATTCTAGTAAGCTTAATATTTTAATATTCAAAACATCACAAAACTTTCCCACTAGTATGTGATCATCAATCCTAAATGGTGTGTAGAAAAGACATGTACATTATATTCTTCTGAATATATTAATTATCATGAAACTAGTGGTTCAAGGACCATTTATAATGGTTTGAAATGCTTATATAAACATAGACAATATGACTATTACAATTATCCCAAGAATAATCAATTCAACAATAATAATACAATGCAATTTGTTTGACTGAATTAAGAGGAGATATAGTACACATTATAGATTTACAAAGGAAAATTATTTTAGTGGCAGTGGTATTGTGTTTTTGGTATAGTGGCCCATAAAAATTAAACATGTTTCTGTAGGGGATCTTTTGCCACCATTTTAAATATTTATTCTTCTGTCACAATCATTTCTGCATATGGACAGACATAATAAGCAATTAGTATAGACTAAACTTTTAAAAATAATGTTGAGCATTATAAATATTCTTATTGTCAAACATTAATAAATCTGTCTTGTTGTTGCTGTTTCCTCTAAAAGCAGACTTAACTATTATCAGGGTTTTTTAAAAATTTTGTTTAAAAAGAAATGTGCTTAAATATAGGTTTTGTTTTTCTGCAGAAATCACTGCATATAATTTATTTAACCTCTAGTTTGCTTTAAAATGTTTTAATTCATCTTTTTAGATTTACACATAGCACAATGCCAAAATAGACAAATGGCAATGTCATTTAAAGTCATTTGTCTTCCTTTCTAATGGTTGTTCCCATTTATTTATTTTATATGTGTGGGCTGAAACCAGTGATGTACAAAGATTTAGGTATTTTGACATTGAAGGCAGAACAGTTCCTAGTTAGAGAGATATGAGGCAACAGAAAAAATAAAAAATAAACAGCAGCTTTTACAGATCACATAAATGTCAAAGAAGCACATTATAGACTGAATTTGAGTATGTATTTCCTGAAAATAAATGACATAAAACTATAAAATACAATTTTATTTACAGTTTCTAGCCTTATAAAGCTCATTATTTAATTCACATAGTATTTATTTCTCTCTAAGGGCTTTGCTTCTCCATAAATTATGTATAACTATTTCTAATGTGTGATCATAGTGTCCCTCTTTCTCAATTTAAAGCATTACTCAATTTAAAGGGGGAAAAGTAGGCTCTTCAGTATATAAAAAAAATTCAAATGGAATGTTAGAATAAAATTATTTGAAACATTAAGTATAAATCTGCATGAGTCATTTTTACTTAGCACTAATTTTTAAAGTATTTAGATAGTAGCAGTATCACTATATTTAAACAAATAATTTAATATCATGAAGGAGCAGCAATTCATTGATCAGCAGAGCAAATTGGTATCTAAAGTCCCAAGTTCTGTCTGGAATTCAATATAAAAATTTAATGTTATCTATTCACTCATTCAATTTGCTTTGTCCTAAGAACTGTGCAAAAGTGCTGTTGCAGCTATATTGCAAGTATAAAACAATTTTATTCTCAAAATCACATAAATTTGGGTGAAAATGAACTAAAGCAAGTGAATTCATTCAAAAGAAGAACAAAGCTTCTTCGGGAAGTAATTTAGGGCTAATTGACTTGGAAAGACGTGTAACTTGTTTGGACTTTGCACACACACAGGGAAAGAAGAAATTCTTACAGGATGAAGGAATAGCACTAATAGGGAGTCATTTAGTGGGACTGAGTTCTTTATGACAAAATAAAAAAAAAAAAAATACAATTAGGTGAGAAAACTACAAATTACCTCAACAAACACCTAATGTCAAAATAGGAATCATCTGACACAGCTTAAAAACTGACTTTCATAATTATTTTGAAAACTATTGAAAAATTATTTCAGAAACTTTCTTAGGCAAGCTGTCCCATGATTTATCAAACTTTATATTAATAGTATCTGTAATTTTCTAAGTCAACACTTTACATGCATTGAATAAAATAAGCCATTGATAATACAGAACTTGACAGAGGTTAAATATTAATAAATGATCCTCTCATTTAATCTTCATCCATCAAGCTCCCACCATATTTATTTTATCCAATCTCATGTTTTATTTTATTTTAATTTTATTTATTTTATTTTTTAAAAGATTTTATTCATCATTTTTAGAGAAATGGGAAGGGAGAGAGGCAGAGAGGGAGAGAAGTATCAATGTATGGTTGCCTTTCACCTGCCTCCAGCTAAGGACTTGGCTGGAGACCTGGCTTGCAACCCGATTTTGTGCCCTGGCTGGGAATTGAACCAGGGATCTTTGCAGGCCAGCACCTATCCACTGAGTTACCAGCCAGTACTTATTTTATCCAATCTTATGTTTTAGAAATCTTTCTCAATTCATATCTCTCCTCATCTCTTAAATATGAAGACACTTAGTATGGTCCACAGTTAGCACATCAAGTCCTGACCAAGTCTTTTAAAGTTGAAAAGGAACCTGTATTTTTTTACACAGCAGTTTATACCTTCCACTCCCCCTATATCTCATAAACTAACATTAGCTAATGCTTACATTATATTGGACATTCTTCAAAGCCTTTTATGTACAGTATCACATGTAGTCTCTGACTACCATAGGAAATAAAAGTATTCACATTCTGAAGATGGGAAGTCTAAGAAACTTGGTGAAAATCACACCAATAGCAAATGGTTTATGGTTTAAATGGTTTAAGGTTTTGTATAAACATTCGTAAATCCAGAATTTTGTGAGCATTTTTTTCCACATGAAGAACTTTCACTGACTTTTCTGCTTCATTCTGCAGCTTTTCTTCTATTTGTATAAATAACACATTGTTTCATTCCAAGGCTGATTTCATTTGCTGCTCTTGGCATCAATCATTATGTCTTAACTGCTCTGGAACACAATCTGTAAATTAATGGAGGGTAGGGATTTGCAGTATGACTCACTACAGCACCTAATACCAGGCACAACTCAAATCCAGAGGACTCACTACAAGGAATTCATCTGTTCTGAATTACGTGTTCTATTTGTCTACAGATCATCAGCTGAGAATGACTAGATTTTCCCGAAATCCCAAGATATATTTTCTGTTGCCTTAAATGTTCACATAATTCAAGTGAGATAATACAGGTAAAAGATTCGGGCAACATTCTCTGTATTAGTTACTTTAGCCTGCAAAATACTATAGACTGAGAGACTTAATATATTATTTCTCACAGTTCTGGAGCTTGGAAGACCAAGATCAGGGTGCCGGAATGGTCTGGATTTTTCTGCTGAAAACTCTCTTCCTGGCCTGCAGAGAGTAGCTTCTAATCTGTGACCTCCTATGGCAGAAATAGAAATAGATGGGTGATAGATGATGATGATAATGATAGATCGGTAGATAGATAATAGATAATGATAGACATATAGATGATAAATAGATGATAGATGATGAAAGATGAAAGGAAGGAAGGAAGGAAGGAAGGAAGGAAGGAAGGAAGGAAGGAAGGGATTCCTGACATTTTTCTTTTCTCATAAAGGCAATAATCTCATTAGGAGGTCCACACCTTCAGGACCTCATTTAAACCTAGTGTCTCTCAAAAATTCCATTCCAAATATCATCACAATGGGGGTATGGCTTCAATATAAGATTTTTCAGAAGGACACAATTTATACACAGCAGTTTCTTAAAAGAAAGAAAGAAAATACGAAGAAAGAGAGAGAAAAGACAACCCTATTTTTCAAAGTCTCAAAAATGTTATACAAGTACATTCCCAGCAAAGAAATAGGGAATTAACTAGAAATGGTAAATATCACGACTATGATGCAGAATCATTTGAAAAACCTCTACATTGCCTGTTTCTCAAGGTGATAATCCGATTTACACACTTCTCTCTCTCTCTCTCTTTCTCTCAAAATCAATAAATAAAATTAAAAAAGGAAAACAGTAAAAATTTTATATCAACCTTATAAATAAGTGAATTAATATGCTTATTTTTTAAAGATTTTATTATTTTTCAGAGAGAGGGGAAGGGAGGGAGAGAGGCAGAGAGGAAAAGAAACATCATTTTATGGTTGCCTTTCACCTGCCCCCACCTATGGACCTGGCTGGAGACTTGGCTTGCAACCTGGTTATGTGTCCTGGCTGGTAATGGAACCAGCGACCTTTGGGTTCACAGGCTGGCACCTTATCCACTATGGTCACTTCTTATTTTAACGAGAAAAGCATCATAGACTTGATGATAAAAAATCCCCTGCAATAAGTTCAGATAGAATCATGTAATTTAGGATTTCTTCATATTAAATTAAAAAAAATAAACTATGCTTTAAAATTAATTTTTCTTAACTAAATATCAGAATTTACTGACCCTAAATATTATTTGATCAAATTTTCTCTTTGAAATCTTTTAGTAAGAGTCTAGTAACTCTACCTAAAGGATGTCAAGCTCAAAAATATTTAATTCTATAATATTTTTGTGTTTTGTGCATCATTAAGTAAAAGACAGTGCTAATATATTGCTGAAACTGATGGAATTTACCCACTTCAGTATTAAGCGACTTCTCCAGAAAATCATGGGGTAATCCTTGAGAATGAATAATGGTATTTAAAGATACATGATGCATTTACCAAAATAAAAAAATGCAGACTCAGCTACCTGTAAAGAAACTTGAGAAGTCTATAATTCATCTTTTTATTATTATGAAAGAGGGTTGAGAGAAAGCATGTATGAGTGATTCCAACTGGGATGTAGGCACCTAAATTATATTATCTCTGCATTGTTCGGATGATAATTACCTGATCCTCAATTTCAATTATTTGTTTTAGTTTCTAAGAATAGAAATTAAGGACAGACTCAGATTTAAGAGAAACATAACCAACAAGGTGTATTTTTAAGAAATACATTCATAAGTAGACATGCAAAGTAGAGTTTTCTCTACTTATATTGTCTTTGTAATATTAAAAATCCTGGGACTAAATGTGGACTTATTTTATTGGTGAAATGAAGGCAAAAGTTTACAGCGTTTTCTTCATTTATTATAAGAATATGTATAGAACATTATATATAAGGTTAAATGTGCATAAGTGTCCAAGATTACTTCATCATAATATATCTATAAATATGTGTTAATAAATTGCTTTATTATATTTATATACACATATATCATTGTATATCTATAACTATTTCTCTTAAAATAACAAATGACTCCAGCAGTTTTGTTTTTCCATCAACTCAATCTCTGCTGGTTTTTGCAGCCAGAAGTTATGGATGAAGAGGTGAAGAGATTAAGAAGTACAAATAGGTAGTTACAGAATAGCCAGGGAAATGTAAAACACAGTATAGAAAATGGAGTAGCAAAAAAACCTACATAGGACCTATGGACATGAACAATGGTGTGGAGATGGCCTGAGTGGGGACACTGGTTGGAGGATAGCAAAGAGGGAAAAATTGGGATCACTGTAATAGCATAATCAATAAAATATAATGTAAAAAAAGTAACACAGCATAACATACATATACAAATTATAGATATCTACCAAACTGTAATTAGTGTTTACATTTAGGGGAGAGACTGGGATAGAAAGATGGGTGTTAAATAATTTTCCTTTTCAACTCTAGACCTTCGGTACTGCTTGAATTTTTGATAAAAACATATTAATTATATTTGATATGTATATGTGTAATGTTTTTTAAAAAGCCAATAAACCCATTTTCTCAAAAAGAAAGATATCAAGTGAATCTATCTAAACCCAATTCTAACATCAAATTGTCCTAATATATAAAAAAGGGAATGGAGGATCCAAATTAACTGAGACTCTACTATGCAAGTGAAGATACAGGCAAAAATATTTTAAATGAATCAGTAAAATCTCTCACCAATAATGATTCACGTGAAAAGGCCCTTTCTTTAGTCCATCCACTATGTACAGATGTCATATGACCCATATTTCAGTTACAAAGATATTTTCTGCAGATGGATTGATCTGCAATATTAAAACTGAGCAAGAATAAACACTAGCATCAAAACAGAGAAGCCTTCTTCAAACTGTCTCAACAATAAGAATGAGTATATCAAAATAATGCAAGAAATTATACACAAATTAAAAAATAAATTCACATCCAATGAAAAATGTTTGCAATAAAAGAAGATAAATACTTTATGCACACCAAGAAAAACATTTTCTAGATGTTTAAAATGAATAATTATACTAAAACAAAGGCAATAATAAAAAGCTACCACTTTTTATTATCAATATTATGAAACTGTTTAAAAGATCTACTACATACAGAACGGGATAAATAGAGTAGAATTAAACCAAAGTTACAATAAATAACAAAATCCTTTTGGAAAAAATAAGAAATGATAGAAAAGAAACTCAACTAAACAAGATAAACATGGAAAAATAACTGAAATAAAATGTGAATTAGTAAAGTGATTATAAAGACAGGATAAAGAAAATGACATATAAGTGATATAAATATGGAGTTTCTACCAGTATAATGGAGTTTTTCAAGGAAGAAATGAGAGGATCCAAGATGGCAGAGGAATAAATGGAAGCTACACAAACCTCCTTGGACCAATCTAAAATTACAACTAAATTGTAGAGAAATGATCTGAAATAGCCAGCTGAACAATAGCTGGAGAGAAGCCTTATAACCATGGACAGCCAGAAGAATACATTTTACCACAACATGACTGGTACAGAGTGTAGAGGAGATGATAGAAGGCTGGCTACACTCCAAGGCAGGTAGCTAAAGCTCCAAAGAAATTGTGTGGTCTAAACCCCATGCTCAGCTCCCTAGCCTACAGCACCAGTCAGAAAGGAATCCAGGTAACTTTCAGCTGTGAAAAACAGTGAGATTTCTATCTTCCAGGAAAAGACAGACAGCTGGAGACAAAGAGAGCCTTCTAAAGGGCCAACACATAAGATTTCATGTGTAGCAGCTTACCCTGGGCTCCAGAAAAGGGGAGGCAGAGTGAACTAGAGATGCCTGAGGGAAGTCTGGGGTGGGTGAGAACTGGGGAGCAGCTTCCAGGATCCCTGTGCAGTTAGTTATTCCCCTTACTGAAGGAACCATCTTACTCTGACAGAGCAATTCCCCTTCAAATGGCATCAGCCTGAGGGAAAATAATAGTCCCACCCCCCAGGAATTACTCTGCCTTATCCTGTAATGCTTAAGCCTGATTTGGTGATTACATATTAACTAGATTAACAACTGAAGGAGATATCCACAGGCTGTGGGTAGCTGGTAGTCTTGAACAGGCTGCCTAGGGCCAGACTGACACACCATTGACATCACCAGGAGCAGATCCAGAAAGAGAGTACAGTAATAAACACTAGATTCTACTGAGACAAATTCCATCAGAGTCTTCTTGATTATTTGTGTTACTTTCTCTTTTATATAGCTTTTTAACATTCACTTCTTGTCCTTCAAGTTTGTGCTTATTCTCACTAGTTTTTGTATTTCAAATCTCATGTTTGGCTCCTCTCTTCTCTTACTTCATTTCACATGATGAATGCTGCATATCATCATAGGAAAAATATCTTTACCATCAAATTTTAGAGTAGTAAGAACTATAAAATTAACTAGATATTGAGATGAATAAAGAGACAGGTCACTCATTGTCAAAAGGAGACTTGTTGCTAGTTCACTAAGAGTTTTACGCATTTCTGAGAATCAGCAGAATCAGAAAGCTCTAAGATTTATAGTATAAAAAAAGAAAATATAATATTTATATCATTAACAGAAAGAAAAAACCTTGAGAAAAACTAAAACACTATTAAACTAGTAGGAAAATTAAGTCTGATGGTTAAGAAATAAAAATGCAATATAATCTTGATAAATACTAGGTGTAATGCTTTGGTAAATACAAAAGATAAAAATAAATGGAAACAAAGGAAAAATAAAAATTAACATTTAAAAAATAACATTGAAATGTTTTAAAACATTAAAAAAATCCTAGAAGAAAGTAAAGGCAGTAAAATTTCAGATACCTTGTAACAATAGCTTTGCCAATATATTTCCTAAGGCAAAGGAAACAAAGGTAAAAATGTAAAGAAATGGGACTACATCAAATTAAAAGGCTTCTGTACAGCTAAAGAAGCCATCATCAAAATGAAAAGGGAACCCACTGTATGGGAGAACATATTTTTTAAAATATTTTTTTTTAAGATTTTATATTATTTCCAGAGAGAGAGGAAAGGAGAGAGGCAGAGAGGGAGAGAAACATCAATGGATGATTGCCTTTCACCTGCCTCCAGTCACAGACCTGGCTGGAGACCTGGCTTGCAACCTGGTTATGTGCCCTCACTGGGGAATCCACATTTTTTAATGATACATCTGATAAAGGTTTAATTTTCAAAATGTATAAAGAACTTTTATTACTTACACAATTCAACACAATGAAAACAAATAATTCAATTAAAAAATGGGCCTGTATAGACACTTCTCCAAAGGGGAAGGCAGTCCACAGAATTCTGAAAAAGGCTAAATATCACTAATAATCAGAAAGATTGAAATTAAGCCATAATGAGATATCACCTCACACCTGCCAGAATGGCTGCCTTGAATAAATCAACAAAAATGTTCTGGCAAAGATGTAGAGAAAAGGGATCCCTAGTTCACTACTGCTGAGAATGCAGACTAGTACATTACTGTGGAAAAAAAACATAGCATTTCTTCAAAAAATTATAAATGGAACTTCCTTTTAACCCAGCAATTTACTCCTGGGAGTATAGCCTAAGAATCTCGAAACAGCAATTCAAAAGAATATACTCACCCTTCTGTTCATAGAAGCATTTTTATAGTAGCCAAGATCCAGAAATAGCGCAAGTGCCCATCAGTAGATGAGTGGATAAAAATGTTGCAGTACAGTTACACAATGGAAAACTACACAGCAGTAAAAAAGAAGAAACTCTTACCTTTTGCAACAGCATGGATGAACTTTGAGACTACAAGTATTATGATAAGTGAAATAAGCCAGTCTGTAAAAGATGAATACCATATAATCCAAATTATATGTGAATATAATGAACAAAATAAACAAGAAAAATAGAAACAGAGCAGATGATAGAGGGGGATACTGGATGAAAAAAGGTAAAAAGATTAGCTAAAGAACATATACTCATGATCCATGGACATGGATGACTGTTCGTGAAAGTAATGGGGTGCTGGGTATAGGTGGGACAAAGGGGAAAAAGTGAGAACAACTCTAATAGCATAAACAACAAAGTATAGTTTAAAATATTGTTTAGAAATGGCAAATAATTAATGAAAACATGCAGTCATATGTCAGTCATATATCATGACTCACTAAAAGACACTAAAGATTTGAATAATGGAAGAATTATAGTACGATCATGGAAAATGCACTATAAAAAATCAATGTGTAAATTAGTAAAATTCCAGTGAATAATCTAGTGTATTTTTGTTTCTTGCAAAATTATTCTGAACATAATTTAAGATTTATCTCCCAAAGCACTAAAATGATTTTAAAATTGCAATATTAGTGTAAAATTGCATATGTAAATCCCTCACATAGAATAGATAAAATATGCAGAAACATAAAAAATATGGGCATTTACGTAGTCTGTTTGTAAAAATTCTAGCCACTGTTATTATAATGAGAATGGTTTGCAGGACAGTGATGTAACCTGGCAGCTAAATGGAATAGAGTGAAATGCACATGCATGAACAATGATGACTTCACTGTACTACTTAGTGAGGGCAGTAGGTGCCATTGAGTGAGCATGTGTATTGTGGCCCTTGCATTCAAAATGACTGAGCAACAAATCTGCACCAAATTTTGTGTGAAACTTGAACATTTCTCGGTGGAAACCATTCAGTTGATTCAGAAGGCCGCAGCTATAGGCAACTGGTGATTGGCAGCTTCATCATGACAATGAGCCCACTCATGCATCACGTCTAGGGCAGACATTTTTGACTAACTATCAAACAGCCACATGATTTAGCCCTGCTACAGTCCAGATTTGGCAGTCTGCAACTTCTAATTACCTTTGAAAGGGAAGAGATTTCAGACTGTTGATGAGATTCAGGAAAGTATAAGAGGGCAGCTGATGGCAATTAGGAGAACTGTGTGCAATCCCACGGTACCTACAGTGAAAGGGACTGAGGCATCATTCTTGCATCTTGTTTTTTGTATCTTGTATCTTCTGTAATATATGTCTATGTTTTTCATATTACATGGCTGGATACCTTCTGGACAGACCTTGTACTTTAAGGCCAAAATAATTATTGATGAAAGAAATAGTGTGAGGACAACTGGCTGTCAAATAAAAATCAAAATTATATTTTATAATTCACCCTCAAATTATGGATCAAGATACATTTTATATCAAATAAAATATGATAATATGTGTTAGATGATAACATAAATCTATGTGTGTATAATCTTATCATGGCAAAGTATTTTAAATCAGGACTGACAAATCAAGCATTATAATACAAAAGTTTGATACACATGATTACATAAAGTTGTAAAAATTTTCTATGGTGGAAAACCATGGATAAAGAATAAATAAAAACAAATTTCTCTAAGACGCCAACCTACGAATCCAAAGGTCGCTGGTTCGATTCCCAGCCAGAGCAACATAGTCAGGTTGTAAGCCAGGTCTCCAGCCAGGTCTTTAGCAGGAGGCAGGTGAAAGACAACCACACATTGATGTCTCTCTCCCTCTCTGCCTCTCTCCTTTTCTCTTGCTCTAAAAATAATAAATAAAATATTTTAAATAAATAAAAAATATTTAAAAAAATTTCTATGGAATACTACACAGCCGAAAGAAGGAACCGCTACTTAACACAACAGCATGGATAGAACTGGAGAATATTGTGCTAAGTGAAATAAGCCACATGGCAAAAGACAAATACCATATGATCTCATCTATAAGAGGAACCTAACGAACAAAGCAAATAAATAAAATAGAATCAGAGACCTGGAAGAAAGGAGCTGACTGAAGGTGACCAGAGAGGAGGGTGGAGGAATATAAGGGGGGAAATAAAGGGAAAGGTCTAGTCAAGAAACATGAATGACCCATGGCCATGGACAACAGGATGGGGATTGTGGGGATGAGGGGCAGGCAGTAGAGAAGAGTATTGGGGGAAAAAAGTGGGACAACTGTGAAAGAACAACAATAAAAAGTAATGTAAAAATTTCTAGGCCCTGGCTGGTGGCTCAGTGGATAGAGGCCATCCTGTGAATCCAAGAGTTGCTGGTTTGATTCCTAGTCAGGGCACATAACCAGGTTGCAGGCCAGGTCTCCAGCCAGGTCCATAGCTGGAGGCAGGTGAAAGGCAACCTTATGTTGATGTTTCTCTCCCTCTCTGCTTGCCTCCTTCCCCCTCTCTCTAAAAATAATAAATAAAATCTTTAAAATTTTTTTCTAAAATTGTTAATCTTTTTATTGAGGGAGCTGTTAAAACAGAAAATTTGAATGGAAAAATAGACAAACCGCATAAAGAGACATTTCACATGTAAAAACATGTGATCACCTTTATGTTAACTTATAATTTAATAAACACAAAATACTTAATACTTTTCAATGTTAGATTGGTACTTTTAAAAAATTATAATATCTAATACTACTAGTACTACATAGGGAAAAGGTCACTTAGGTGCAGTTAGTTGATGAAGAGTGAATTTATACAATCTTTCTGCAATGTAATTTGGCAACATTTTTCAAATGATTCAAACATTTTTATACCATTTGATCAGCAATATCACTTCTCAGAATTTATCTTCAGTAAATAAGACAGGTACTAATATGTATGAACAAGAATGATTCCTCAGTTCTAAAAGAATTCTCGGTTCTGAAATATATTCAGCAAATAAAGTAGATATGATTTATGACTATCTGCATTTGAGGACCTGAGCAAGAGGTGTACGTTGACACTGATTCTGAAGTATCTAAGCAAGGAACAAAAATGGAGAATTTAGAGGCATGGCAACTGTATTGTTTGCTTCCCCCACTTTTTTATGTTAGATTTCATAGCCAATGCCAGAAATGAAATAAAATTTGACATATATAATAAAAAGCTAAATTAACAATAGCTCCCATAATAGACTAGCTAGTTAAACACAGTGTTTTAAAATAACCTGTTTTTTTTTTAATTAAATGCAGTTCAGTGCATGTATTCTTAGTTGGGCAGTTTTCTTCCAGGTAGAAATTTATTGATCTATAACCTTACTTAGTTGGGAGGCTCTCTCATTTTCAACTTGTATCACCTAAGGTCACTCAGCAGAGTTACAGGTAGGAGTTATTTGCTGATCCTTCATTCAATTGCTTGGAACACAAATCACACAGTCTCACATTCAACTGCAGGTGATATTGGGAATGTTTAGCTCCAGGCACTGAAAGAATAGGAAACAAGTTGCCAGTGAGAAATCTCTGCCCCAATATACCCTCCTGATCACCAAATATCTGCTTGTGTCATTTTCCTCACACAAACCACAGCAGTGACGTGTCCAAGGAGACAACCTAAAGACCCGTCAAGCCAACATATTGAACTCAGAAACCAAGAACCCTCTTCATCATATCTGGGTGCATTAGTTAAGGAACAAATGAGCCCAATGACTCATGCTCCTCTCCACCCACACACAAAACACAATGATAGAAAAAAGCCAGGAGAAGCACTCCTTATATCAATGCTCCCATTTAAAAATAAAGGAAGAATGGCAAACACTGAGTAGTCACCAATCCACAGCAGTTATGGAAACATACCAGGCTGGCATTAATATATCCCTCTGCCTTAGTAATAGTTGTAGTTACCAGAAGAAACTGGATTATCTTCTGTCCATTCTTTCTTTATTTTTTTTAACTTCTAATTCTATACCATGGGAAATTCAGCCTTGTAAGTCATACTCTATGACCATATATGAAGTGAGTGCTTGAGAATATGCCCTCCATGGGCATATTCTATAGTATATTTCTGGCTTTCTTTAAGTTTGGGAATTCAGAGGTTAAAATTTAAAATAGACCTTCTTTTTTCTTTCTATCTAGACAGATGTTTCTTGGGCACAGTAGTTCTATTAAAAACACAGTACATTCCTAATCTATGTGCTATATTCATGTGCCTATACCCATACTCCAAGATATTTTGAAAGCATAATTGCCAAGCCCAATTCATTTATTCACTTTTTCCCTATTTTAAATCCCTATATTAGATTATAAGCAGCTTCTTTGATGCTATCTGCAACAATGGTCTTGGAAGGACAGGTAGTGCGTTCAATCTGATCTCTGACGTAGGGATGAGCCTTGGTGGATTTTGTTGCTAAAACCTTCACTCACTTTTATTCCTCACTGTGTGATTCTATAAATAGCTGATTTTCAGAACTTTTGAGTACCTCAAGGCCTGGGCTTACTTTTTTCCCCCCATTTCTGCTTGAAAGCTGGCTACAGTTTTCTGGCCTCATCTAAAAGACTAAGTATAAAAGTATATTATTAATCTATGTCTTTCCAATCATTTCCTCTACAGCCACAAGTCCAACAGACACTTAATCCTCAGTGCTGAGTATTCGTTTTTCTCCATCAATAATACTTAACATAATTTGCAACACCTTCTTCTCCTTGGAAAGCATTCTTTCCTTTGATCAACGAGAGTGTACTTCTCACGATCTTTTCCACCCCCACTGTTCTCTCCTTCTCAGTGTGTTCTGCTAGAAGTACTTTCTTTTTCAAAATTTTAAATATGGGAGTTTTTCAGGGCTCAGTTTTCAAACTTTTTCTTCTATCTAGACTCTTTTAGGGAGTGTATCAATTTTCATACCTTTAAATAACAGTTATAAAATGGTAAGTCCCAAGTTATCATCTTCAGCCTCATCCTTTACTCATACCATAATTTTATTTTAAAAATGAAACAGTTGTGTTCATCTCATTAAAGTATACACGCACACATATTTTCAGATGGCGAAGAGGAGGCATGAAAGGCATAAATGCAAAATTATATATGTGTACTTGTTTATTCAATAGCAACAGTGATTGATGTGTTATATCCCCGGGGATCTTGTACGCTATAGGTACATAATAAGTATTATAGATGTACTATAAATACTAGATACTTGGTATAATACACATTAATGAAACTTTATTTTAATATAAATGTGTTCATTTCAAGTAACCCATTCTAAATACAGATATGAACTCCATGTGTAAGTAACACTATCTTAAGCAATATTTTCTTCTCTTTTTTAGATCCCAATGCTCTGGCTGGCCAGACTGGCCCTGATCATGCTCTCATAGGAGGCATAGTGGCTGTAGTTGTATTTGTCACATTGTGTTCCATATTTCTGCTTGGTCGATATCTGGCAAGACATAAAGGTAGGTTATATTTAATAGAATATTCTTAACATTGACAAAAATTTTCTAAAAACTAGCTTTACCATGATTGTGTGTGTAAGAGAAAGAAAGTGAGATCTAAATCTGAGTTATTTCAGGAAATTCTTTATCCTTTTTACTTAACTTTAAAGTTAAACTGGCTTAGCAAAATAATGCTTAGCCAACCACAGTAATGTTTACAACCAAAGAAAGAAAGAAAAATAATAATGTTTACAACCACAATAGCTAAAGGTCACAGACCATGTGACTAGGTGAGAAAAAAATGGAAGCAAGCTTTATCTCTAGAACTGAAATCCAACTATGTTTGTAGGTTTATGTACACAAATGTGACCATGGTAGTGAGATATGCATATATATACACATACACATAGAGATATATGTATGTGTGTGTATATATATATATATATATATATACACATACACATACATGCAGTGGGCAAGGTAGCAAACTAAATGTAGTTATTAAAAAGGAATGGTGACATGTTTGATGTGAACATTATCAGCATCTTAACAAAGGACACATTTCCACAGCTGCATGGATTACATGGTCTGTACCCACCATTAGAGAAATCTAAGCACTTGTTATCCACTCCAATTTGACTGTTGCCTCTAGTTAACCTGGCCACAGATTCATCTACATTTACCTAAAAGTTGAAAGCAAGCATGCAACTTTAGAAGGGTGAATTGTGTGGTTTATTACACCTCAGAATATATTTCAACATGAAGGAATTTGACATAAATAAATGTAGCTTTAATCTGGCTATGTATCAGTCTCACAAATCTCATATGTTTTCTTCCCATACCTATAGGAACATACTTAACAAATGAAGCTAAGGGAGCTGAAGATGCACCAGACGCTGACACAGCCATTATCAATGCTGAAGGCAGCCAAGTCAATGCCGAGGAGAAAAAAGAGTATTTCATTTAAAATGCAGGCCAAGATTCTGAGTTTTTCTTACCAGGCTGGCTGTTGGAGAAAACTGGCTGTCATCTTTCAGATTCATTTCTACCATCTTCTGCTACCTTTATTAACTTCCATCCTGTAATGCTACCAGTAGCCAGTGTGTACCAGCAATCAGCTGTGAAGGCATCATTCTTTAATTACTGTACCATCCATAATGCAGGACATTTCTTACTGCCTAAATCCCACACCATTGCTCCTTTAACATACAGTGCTTGAATATACAGCCTTAACAATGTTAATCATCTCCTTGGATCATGATATTGAATTGTTTTTATCCATTGAAAACAGTGTTTGCAGAGGTTTTTTTCTTCCCCTCATTTTTCACCCCCTTTAAATCATGAACTTAGTTTGCCAGTGGACAGCTTCACAAGAAACAGGATTAGGTAAAGAGCTAATGTGCTTAAGTTTAGTCAGAACATTAAAAGTTTACAGACAATGCTTTCTACATGTCTCCCTTCAAAGACATGTTTGGAAACATATGCCCTAGAAAACACAACTGAAAACACTGTAGTATAGATTCTGGACTGTTTGTGAGATACTGGTAAAGCTGTATCAATTTGCTATTTAAAAATATAGTACTTGATACAGGAGCCACGTGTATGAATTGTAATCATGTCATGGTATCTTATATAATTGTATAGCTCCCACCACTAGGTTATTTTAGCTTCATTGACAAATAAATTGCTACAAACATTTTACTGTTTTGGGAATCACAGAGATTTCATTCATTATCATAATTGATTCTGTAATTTATTTGCTTCACAAGAACTCACCTTCCTGAACAAAAATGAAGTATCCATGGGGCACAATTTTGAGACATTTTAGTATCTGTATATAGTGCATATAATAAATCCAATGAAACATTATTTGATACATATTCAATTTTGGGGGCTGTAGGTAATTCAATCATAGGTAAGCATTTTCTAATGTTCATTATATCCCTTTAGATGTTACTTAAACAACTATTATAAGTAGATAACATGTATTAGTATTTTGTCTGTATGTCCTAGCACTGTTCAACAACAAATTTTTCTAGTTCTTGTTAATTTTTATTTCTTATACAACGGAAGCACAATGTTATAAGGAAAGGTAATTTTAAGCTAACAACCAGTGCACAGCCTCAGGTTTAAATTACAACCACAATAGAATAATAACTTAAAAATAAACTCTTAGTTTGATAAACAATTTGCAAGTTTTAATTTGGCAGTTCCAGAGCTGCTTACCTATGTTGGTTTGACAAACACAAGTGTTTAAGATATGTTTTCTGTATAGAAGAACCAATTCTTTATATTAAATTCCTGTCTATGCATTTTGTGAGGTACAAACTTATGAAACAGTAAGTGATAGAGAATTTCTGCCATGCTCTTACCTTCATGGTGAAAGTCTTTTTCTCTGGATTATTTCTGAAATTTTGGTGTATTTAACCATTAAGAAATGCTGTATTCTTAAATATGACAGAGTCAGTCTAAAGTCATATTATTTCTTTGAGTAAAATACACTACTGTTAGGTTAGTTCTCATTAAATTTATTATATGCTAAAGATTAAATATCCAATTAGATAAAAATGATTTCCCATTCACAAGCCTTGCACCTTTAAGAAGAAAATGAATATGACAATATGGTAGCTGTACTTGTGATGTCAAAGCATGATGGCCAATGGTTTTAAAAATAATATCTTGGAACTGACTTGGGGGAATTGAGAATGTTTGAGTATGACATCATATGTTAATATCAAATGAAAGACAAGGGTGCTGTATCTTAGATTATTTATCAGAAAAGTATAAATCTTTTAAATACAATGTTAGAAATTTAAATTGTTTTTTATTGTTGAAGCATTTATCTTGTTATTTCCTACAAAAAAAGAAAAAGGATGATGTCAGTCAAGCAGCACTTTTTCAGAATATACAAAACATAAATACTATGATGTGGTTGAGTGTTAACATAATAAATCATATACAGTATGACATTTTAAGGAAATAAGTCTGCATTGATGTGATTGCATGCTTGTTTTTACAGTTCAATTCATACCATCTGTGGAAAAATGCAATAATATGTTAATATAGTATGGTAGTTTGAGAGAATCAGGTAGGTGCTACTAGACACATTGAAACTAGAATAGGTTTATAAACTGTTCATATCTTTCGATGCATAATCTATAGAAAGGCTCCGCAAAGCAAAATCCATCCTGTTAGTACACATGGAAAGGTTCTTAATACAAAAGTTGTATAAACTCCATCATCAATTACTATTTAAAGCCTAATTTCAGGATGCACTTACAAAATTGCTCCTATTCATCAATGTTGTATTTACATGTCTCTTCATTTTGTCTATATTCTACTTGGCTCCAACTGCTAAATTGTTGCCTAAATAAATCAATCATTATTTATAACACTATAAAATTAGAAATGCTAAATTGTTTCATATAGAGATTTTGATTCCTTAACCTGAGTAGTATAAAAACTCAATAGAACTCTTTAAAACAAACTAACTGGTATATTATAATCTGGGCTCTAATCAAATATTTGATCCATTAAAATAGATTAGGTGTCATTTTTAGTTATTGAAAAAGTGGCAATTAAATTATATTTTCCTATTTAAAAAATTATTTGATTTCCAGCAATCAAAGTTAAAAAAAAACAAACCTTTGCTTATTGCTATAAATGCCACAATAAAATGAAATCCCATTTTTTAAATGGAACCATGTCAACTTCAATGTCTAAAATGTGCACACTTTTATGCACAAAGAACCAAATTCTGTCTCTGCTTAGTGAGCACTGGAGCTCTGGGATTCAGCAGAAGTGTGCACACACACACAGACTCACACACACCCCTAGTAGAATATGGAACATCATATTTTACCAAAACTAGCTATTCTCTGCCAGTGTACTGTTTACAGTGTAAACTGATTGTCCTTCATCAAAAATGTGTAAGCAGCATTTTTCCTTTTTTTCTGTTTTTGAATGTCCTAGATAGAAAAACGATCAAAATTAGGATGAAAAAGGAAAGTTTGTGAGTGCAGGAGCAAAGACAGAAAGCATGAGCAGAGTATTGAGGTGTGTGTGTACATGTATGTGTGAGGGTGAGCGAGAGAGAGAGAGAGAGAGAGAGAGAGAGAGAGAGAGAGAGAGAGATTGATTTCTGCTTGTTTTCTCTTACTAGAGAATTCAAGAGGCAGGCAGATATTGAAGTTTAATCTAGAAACTGGATAATCTCATATTGATTCAAGATGCTTAATCTTGCAATGAAACCCCACAACTAAAATGAAAAATGGGAGAAAGAAAACTAACTTTCCTCAATATAGCAAAGAAGCTAACACCTCAGTTATTTTTAATTTTATGTAAAAATATATAAATATCTCAATGAAAAGGACAGGTTCACTTGTAATTATGTACTCATGATTGTAATAGCATTGAGATTCCATATAGGCACATGTACAGCAGTTATTTGACCGGGATGGTTCTTCCATGTAATATAGCCGTTCTTGTGTAATATAGTGCCACTTACTGCAAAGTGTTACAAGAGGAACAGTTAAAATGCTTTTCCTTTTCTTTGGACTTAAAGGAAAATTTAGTGAACAATAAGGATGAAATTTCATACTAGGTTTTTAATTCTGGAGAAATTGCAAAACCTCTTTCTTCCTGCAACTTCCTTGTCATAATCTAATTACTCAGAGCCCCCTAAAAATGCCCAATAAGCCCCCTTTGCAAAGTTAACCTGTGATACATTTACAAAAATGAACAAAAAACAATCAGCAACAACACCTGAAAGAAATGAATAAATAAATGTCACCTAGTGACAATTACTGAGTAATGCTTTTTATTAAGTGGCACAAAGTACACACTAAAAACTATGCAAAATATAGGTAACTACAGTGTACGTACATGTAAGTATCTTGTACTTGCTGTGTATGGATGTTCGAAACCCATGTAATTATAATATGCATTTTGAATATTGGGAAAGAGGAAATCTTAGTGTAGATAATAGAACTTGTTTTGAAATATACACTGGCAATATTGAAATATACTCAGTGCAATACCTGCAATTCTATTGCTGGATACTTAATACAAAGGGATTTTAAGAATTCTTCAACAAGATCCAAGGGGTTGCTAATCTTCACCTCCCATATTTCAATCATTACTTAAATATAGAATTGACTCATTTAAATAATGTTTTCTCTTAATCGTTAACGGGACACAATAAAATTATATGGCCTAGTTTTTAACCTTATTGGCGAGAAAGAAACTTTGATTTACACCTGGTTTAATTTATAATTTTAAACTTTCTTTGAAATGTGTGTATGTTTTAGTAAATTGTGGAACTTTCATTGTAAGTACAAATTTAGTCAATCAAATTATAGGTTATCTTTCATAGGTAATGTAACTATATTTTAGTGAACATTTTTTGCATCTTTTCTTTTTCTATTCATTTTTTCCCCTTTCCCTATGCTACCCCAAACATGCCCCTCGCTCTAATACCCTTCCAAAGGCAATGGATTGAAAGTAGCAAGATAATAAAGAGAGCTAAAGGGGATAACATGTAAGAATGGGTTCTAAACTCATCAACATTTTTATGCATTGAGATTATTAATATTGAATGCAATAGCTATTGGATATAGTTGGTAAGTTCTCTGCCATGCACACTTACAATAATCCTTCTACCTCTCACTTTTAACATGGGCTATGATACTTCAATATTAATAGAAGAAATAATTATTTACAAGGTATCCCAGGAAGCACTCATTGGAGGCTATCATAACAGTCTTGCTCCTCACACCCTAGGGATTCTCAAAAGCCAACTTGTTTTAGTGTATTCAACGGTGTATGGATCCACATTTGTTTTTCCTTTTCTATCATTAACTTTTCCTGTAGGCAAAATATTATAACTGTATAAGGACAGCTCTTCTCATGCTTATTTAATATTTCAATGTATTATAATTGTGTTGACTTTTAAAAAGGTAATTTAAATGACAATTTGCAGTCCAATCTATTTATTTAATATTTAAAATACAATGATCCCTTATGAATTAATGCTGTGCTTCTAGGTAAAAATTATATATATAATTTATTTTTCCAAGCACTGTTATCTATGTAAGACAAAAATTTCAGTATTTAAAACTGTTTCTTTATTAACAAATTATGTCTAAATAATTAATGCAAAATATTGCCATAAATGTCCAGTTTATTTTGTCTGCATAGACATGAATTTTCAAATGATGTAATTTAGCGATGCTAAAGGGAAATGACATTTCAAAAGCAGATCTTCCTCTTTAAAAAAGGCACAAGAAAAGAAAAACTCAAATTATGACATTGAATCTATAATATATACTTGAAGTTAAAGATGTTTCCATGTTATATAATTATGTTATAAATAACACTTGATCTAATCTTTATAATATCTTCCATATATGTGTGTGTGTGTATATATATACATATATATACATATATATGTATATGCTAGTTACAAGAAATGTATGGTTATTTTGGAGAGAATGGGCCCAAATGTGAAAAAGATGTAAAAAATAATAATAAACCCACTATTTTCCCCCTATGAAATATTCTGTATATTTCAAAAGAAGAAAAGTTAAAAACTATTTGAAGATTGCAGGGGCAAATGAAAAACCTACCAGGGCTCAGCACTTAAGCACTTTTCCCACATCCAGGGTCAGAAGAGCAGTGATTCCTACATGGACTTTTCAGTGCGGTATGAAATGCCACATGACACTTCTCTTACACACAGTACTGTCAAACCTCCGATATTTTCTTCCTTCAGACGTGTTTCCTTGTACATGACACTTGCAGCCATTTTCTCTTTATGTTTGCTGACAGTGAAAGTTATATGCAATAAATATTTGATGATTGAAAGTAGTGGTCACCAGCTGGTGAGAAAAAAAATATGAAATGTAAACTGAATGGTACCCTTTTTGCTTTTCTCTATGTTTCTAATGCATTGAAAGATACTCATAACTGAAAAATAATTTAGACATTTTTAAAAACAAGTACATTTTCTCCTTATAAGTGTATAAAGTTTTAATCTCCTTACAAATTTATTCAACTGTACCTGTTGTACCTATTGTAGATTCAATGATGCGGTTAAGTAGTAACCCAAGGATGTATGAGTTTGTAATTACTAACCCATTGTCTTCATATTCAGTTCACTTCAATATTTGTGAATTGGTTGTTTTGCTTTTCTTTCAACCAAAAAATATTCCCTCAAGAAAGCTCCATTTTTATCATAAATATTTCAATATAATCAACATTGGAACAAGTCTGCCATGTTAAAAAGAATTTAAAACCTTATCTCTGAAAATTGTACTCAAGAAATACAGGTGTTTCCAGTAATATAGTTTCAGAAATTAAATGTTCTATTTATATGATATGAAATTCATAACTTTTGGAAGGGTATATTTATGACAGCCTAAAAATAAATTATATGTTGTAAAGAAGATCCATCCAAATCAAGCATATTGCACAGTTATTGAATATACTGTTATCATTAACATTTTCAAAAAAAACAAAATGCATATTGTAATATTAGGTACATGACACTTGCATGTTGATATGCCTATATACTTACAAAGTATTCAATGTGTACTTAGTGATACTTAAAATATGTCATGTACAACTCTTACAAACATTCTTACAGGGTTCCCATTTGCACTTCATCTTTCAATAAAGTCTTGTCAGAAAAAGAAACTTGTCCAATATATATGGAAAAATAAAATTTGATTATTAGTTATGGTTGGACATTATTGAATTGTCTGTTCATTTAGTTCATTTTCTCAGGCTTAAAAACAGACATTGAAAGATGGAACTTTCTTTTATTCCCAATGACAGATTGTAAAAGATTTGCAAAATGTATTCCCTTATGCCAAACTTATTTTGCATATCTACTTTGAACTGCATACATCATTCATTCATTTTAGATTTCCTCAATGATGCTTATTTTCCTGTAATTTTCTGAATGAAAGATTAAAACATTAAGCAGTAGTAAAATAAATGTTATCTTATTTGTACAACATTTAGTCGTTCCTCCTTGAAATATATGAACCTTGTAATATGCTGATGAAGGGTTAAAAATGTTGCTGACTTAGGGAAATTTGCTTGAGATTGTCAAAATTTCAAAACTGTAATTTTACATTCACTTATGTCTGTTTAATAACATTAACCATGAACAGAAGCAAAAATATCTAAACTTTTTTTTTTAATTTTCACACTCTAGTATTATACATTTCAACTATCTAAGATAATGCAATTAATAATATATCCATCCTAAGCTTATTCGAACAAGAATTTGAGATAAGCTTTTAAATTTATGGAGGATTTTCTCTGTGTCTTTGGAAGTTCACTTACCATAAGGTATTTTATAATCTACTTTAAATAACAGATTTTGTTATACAGGGTAAGCCAAAGGCTGTACAAGAATTAGTGTCATTGGGTCTGATATTTGTGTTAGACCATGAAATATTCCATTAAAATTTATCTGTAAATACAAAGCAAGATTTTGTATCTGGTTCATTTTATTCAATAATATTTTTATTTATTTTCGTTCATTTTTTCTTAGCAAAAGAAGTCCTGTAATACCTGTTAGCAAATTTCATACTATATTTAAGATCCAATTCAACACATCTTAGAGAAAACAATGACACTTGAACTACATTCATAGAAACAATTTTTTTAAAGATTATTTATTTATTTTTAGAGAGAGGGGAAGGGAACGAGAAAAGACAGGGAAAGAAACGTCATTGTGTACTTTCCTTTTGTGCGCTCCCAACTGGGGACCCAGCCCACAACCCAGGCCGGTGCCTTGACTGGGAATCAAACCAGCTTCCTTTTTGTTCACAAACTGCTGATCAATCCAGTGAACCACACCATCTAGGGGGACACAATTCTTTTTAATGATACTGCAAGTGTTCATTCTTATTCAGCTTTACCACTATCTACACATATGACATTCATGTTTCCTGGATAAACCAATTTTTTTGTTTTTATGATAGCAAGTGTTATTTTTGTGAAAATACTCTTTGACTTTGTTTGTTTAAACAAAAAGCCATACTAGAAATTCTAGTTATAATGCTGACTTAAAGAACAGCATTAAGTTTAGGTGTTCGTAATAATTACACAGTGGTTTTAGTCCACGAGAGAGAGTTTCATTACTGACAATCTTGGGGTGATATTAAAAATGACTGTACACCCTTTTATTTATTTATTTATTTTTATTTTTCTTCGATGTATGGTTGCCTTTCACCTGCCTCCAGCCACAGACCTGGCTGGAGACCTGGCTTGCAACCTGGTTATGTGCCCTGGCTGGGGAATCAAACCAGCAACTGTTGGGTTCACAGGCTGCACACCCTTTTAAAACAAGAAGTTTGAGGAAATATATAGTTTAAATTCTTTTTTCAAACAATACTTGATTGGTGAAATGGAAGGGAATTTTTTTCCCCTAATGTGTTAAAAACTAGCAAACAAAAAACTATTTTAAAAATGAAGGAGAAAAGTATTTTCTTGTTTGCATTTTAAATGCCACCTACTGCTGCTCTACCTTGCATATTATTTTTAATCAAAACTTAACTATTGAACACCTACTCTAAGTATATCACATCAGTCCCTCCTGAGCTTAAATATAGTGCTTTATGCCCAGAGTTTCAAAATCCATTAGTAATTAAATCATCTTTTAAAAAAAGTCACCATTTTCCGTATCTTTGCCTTTCTATGTTGGAGAGAAGAGTGAAAAACTTCTACTTACACAAATAAAGTATAATTATGAAAGAAATCTTTTGATTAATGAAACTGAAAAACAAATGGACTTTTAACCACTATTCATGGTCTCAATTTTGATGAATATTTTCCTCTAAAGATTTTTTTGTGTTGTTTTTTTAAAATAGATTTGATTAATAAACTGATACTTTATTGTGCCAGACAATTTACTCATCTTTCTGAAGACTGGCCGTAACAATGATGGCGAGTCACTATGTAATTAAAAGCACTAAAAGCTTGTCTCCTGAACATGCTATCAAAACTATTATTTGTTTTGTCTTTCTAAACTAAATCCTTACACAGATGGTGGTGGTCTGCTATAAACCCATGAAAATTTAAGGAATGCATTTTCACACAGTTGGAGTTGGTAAACATTAATAATGTGGTGTAGGCCTTATACACTCATAAAATATTGCTGGAAAACAGCATAAGATTTAATTAGTAAAATTGATATGTAGTATATGTATACTCTCAAATTAAGAAGAAACAGGATGTGGAAAGTTTTTCAACATGTTTAGATAAAAATGAATTAAAAGAGAATTGGAAATTTCCTAAAGGTTAGTTTTATATATTTGGCAGCTTTAGCAAATTGGGAACATGTCCTAATACCCTTCTGGCAGAGATCAGAGAAGCTTTACGAAATAGGATCTCAAAGGGTCAGAAATCCAACACAATCTAAAGGCTCAAGGAACAATTGTGTGTTGGGGGGAGGGTGGTGGAAATGGGTGGGAGGTGTTGAAACCAGGACCTTACGACTTCCATTTTACATTTTGGCGACATATCCTACTAAATACATGTTCATTTGCTTCAATAAAGTATCTCTTTAAAATTTAATCTGTTTCTGTGAAAATACCAACCTATCAACCTTGCACTTCTTACTGTAAATTGAATCCTATGCTTCAGGTTATTCCTGCTCCAAAGCACTAAGTAATATATACACAGCCTCATGTAACACTACAGTCCCTCCTTTGGCCTGTATGCAGCATAGAAGGCATTAGTATTTTTAATCCTATTATGCTTACAGATTTTCCTGCTAATCTGATGGAGTCATGTAAAATAGGTCACACAAACATTACTTTGCTTAGAGGTTGGGGCACATTTTAAGTCTAACCATGACTCCAGGCTACGAATCTGCATCTAGCCTTACAATGAAAATATCACATTCCCAGCTATAGAAACATTTATTATTCATGTTATCTTTCTTGTGCCCAGCTGCTACCTGTAATCTTGGTATTAAAGTATTGAAATACCACGATCCCTTCCCCTTTTTTAGCATACAGTTCCCAAAAGCCTTGGAATCTCCAGAAATGATAAATGTCTTTTTGTGTGCTCAGAAATGACTGGTTCCCGAAGGTTCTGGAGGAACCTCAGGATGGAGGCAAGTTGCCAGGGGAACCAGCCAGGAGTTGAAAGAGTTGAAACATTTAGCCCCAAGCCCTGGCCTTCCTTTGGAAGAGAAGAGAGGCTGGAGGTTGAGTTAATATATCAATCTTCGAAAAATCCTTCAAAAGTAGAACCACATTTTACAACAGAGGAAAATTGACTCTAAAAGGTCACATACATGCCAATTTAGTGGAAGAGCCAGATTTAGAATGTAAATCTAACTACTGAACTCCACCGCCTCTTTATGATATCATTTCTGCCACTGCGAACACAGAAGTCAGATTGTCCTTTTCCAACAATGTTTGCAGAGTATTACTAGGTGCCATTTGCCTGTGATAGGCATTATTTGTATTGCAGAAATCTTGGAGTCACCATTGTTAAGTTGTGTAAGATTCTGAGCTTGTTTTAGGGTCCTCACAAATGAGTGATTAAAATGAAACTGTGATGTGAATTGTATTTAACGAGGCTGCTGACAGGAAGTAGGAACCTAACCAGAGAATTATTATTTCTTTAATGGGGATACATGGAGGAGAAAGAAACAGTTTGGGAACAGGATAATTCGTGGAGGTCAGAGCTGAACCACTTTCTGTTAAAAGAGTTTGTGTATACTCCAAGGGAGCATAAAGATGTTGGGGCGTGCATAGTGCAAACGAGTGCATCTTCCCAATTTATTTTACAAATTGATTTGAAGATCCAGAGGCAAAGATCCTGAACTAGCTGTGAAAATTAGCATAGGTGGTCAAACCTCAACATGATAAGCAAACTAAAGCAACACACTCTATTTACTGAAAAGAATGGTCACATTTAATCAAATGTATAAATATAAATCAGTTTAAATCCAGATGTATACAGCTAGGGGTCTGCTTACATTTGTGATCTCGAGCGATACCAGTGCTCATGTGGACTGATTTGTTAGTTGAAGTTACAGCCCCTTGCTTCCTCTCAGGGCTGGCTTCCTGGGTGGGTGATTAGCCGGGTGGCATAGGACATCAAACTCCAAATTCGGCCTCATGTTTTGGGATTAATGCCCTGCAGTGGCCATCTTGAAGTTCTTAATTTTATCTTAGAATTTGTTGTCAGTGATGCCCTATGAGGTAATGGAGCATGTATGGGGTTATTGTAGCTTCAGCTCATGTGTGATTGAGCCTCTCACTGCCTATTTGTTCCTGGAGACAGATTCTTAGCAGGGCACTTCCCAGTTATAGCAGGTGATCTCCAACCCATGGCCCCAGACAGGGGTCCAGGCACAGGTATAGGGAGGTTTGGGTCACGATGTCCTTGTCCCAGGTATGGAGTTTCAGGGTTGACTAAGTGCTTCTGAGACTCTTGCACCCTGTGAATATCCTCATGCTCTAGTTGAGAGAGTATGGAAAGGAAAAGTGTTTTGTTGTTTATTTGTTTAACAGCATGTGGCATCTTCTTTGTGCAAGGAGCCCTGCAAAATATGTAGCAGTTACTTTCTACCATTTTAATAATATAGAAACGATATATTGTTTGCAAGTATCTTCAGAATGGCCTTGAACTATCTTTAGATGCCTTAGTATAATGGATGTGGTAGGATTTAGAACTATGATTTCTTCCCTATTTTAGTTACACATGCTATAAATCTTCCTACTTTTCTCTTTCAGGAGACACACAGATTATGTTACTGTTCAAAATCTTACAGCAAAATTTACATGGAAATTAACATTTTCATTTTTTTAATTATATTCTAACCTCAGTATGAACAATGAAACGACTACAAAATTAAAAGCTGATACATTCTTTTGAAAAATTCAATAAACCAAACCATAAACAAAATATATGGCCCAGTGATAGTTAATGTTGCTTATCAAAGAGATTTAGCTAGTCATTTCAGATTCTTTTTTGAAGACAACAATTTACTGTGACAATTGGAGTGCCCAAAAATATTTTTAAAAGCCAACAAGATAGCATAATCTGAATAATAAGTGAAAAAGATTAAATAATAAGTGGTAATTTATTTCTTTATGATTAAAATTAAGAACAAGATGAAATTTATTTTCACTTCAGATTATAATCCCACCAATGAGTAATTCATTGACCTTGTTGAAATGTACATTATATTTTACCTATTCCCCTTGATTAGAAGACTAATAATCCCCACTATTTTCATATAAAACTATATACACACATTTTTCTAATTTAATCCTGCCTTTTCACCCAGTTAGACTGCAATTATTCCCTCTACTTCGACCCAATCTCCAATTTTCTTTTAAAATCTTGTATGTAATGAATATCTCATGTTTCTTTACATTTTTCCTCATTTAGTGAAAAACAATATTTAATCACTGAAAAATATCAGACATCATTTGAGTTGGAGGTGTAATATTGAGTAAAACAGACATTACCACTTCCTTTATGTGAAATATTCTCTATGGGTGGGAACAGGCATTAGCAAAATATTCACAGAATTGATATATAATTGTAAATTCTGATAATGTGGCTGATGTGTATAAAATGCTATAGAAAATTAAAATAGAAAACCTTACTTGCTGAGATGTCATGGTCTGAGGAAGAAGTTCTTCAGATGGTATTTGGGCGAGTTGTAGGTGTTAACCAGGTGAAAATACAAGGAAGAACATTAATTAAGGCAGAGAAAGCAGGAAATACTAAGAGCTGGATATTCTGTAGCACTCCTTCCCTGAGACCCCCAGAGAAATACTCTCAAGATGAAGAACCCTGTGTAGAACAGAAAAGATACTTGAGCAGAATTACATGGCCTTTTATTTATATTTGTATCTATCACATGACATAATTTATTGTACAATCAAAATTAAGTGTTTATTTACTACCAACCATATGCAATGTGGTGTATTATATAATGTTGGTAAAATACAATATATAAACTAATGTGACAAGGTCTATCTATTAAAATAGAAATCACTACACATTGTTAAAGAGTGTTAGTTATAAAGGTGAGAAGGCAAACAGGGGTGGTAAAATAATCCAGGGGTTAGCAACATCAGGAAGCTGTTATCATGCTGGATGAAGAGAAATAGAAAAACACAGAAGCCAGAATCCTCCACCAAGAACTATAGTGATCGTGGGGTTTCAAGACAGGATCTGGTGCTGTAAGTGGAGGAGGTTCGTGAGTCAAGGAGGAGATAAATTTATCCTGGAACAAAAGTAGGAATAGCATGTTTTCTTTGCCTTTAGTCTTCCTCAAGAGCCTTCCAGATTATATTTGGGAGCCATACAGCACGGATGCTTGAATGTTAGCCTTTTTAAATAGTATGTACAGAAGTTATCTAAGGAATAAAAAGGTATTTTACCAGCACCAAACACTTCCTGTTACTTGTAGAATTTACAACCTAGTCAAGGAAGGTCGTTCTTTGCTAGTGATAATTAGATACCAATGACAAAAATATTATTTTTTTATTCCTGGAACTCTTGTGTTACATGCACAGTTTTGAGTCACTATCCATGTTATGAAAAAATAATAACTCTAAATAAAACATACACTTCAAATTCTTGATGTTAAATGTTATATTCAATAGTCTTAAACTTCATTTATTTTGAGTACTCCAACTATTCATGTATGTTAAACTACTTTTCTATTTGAGGATACTTCTAGATCCCTCTAGTTTATTTAAGCAACAAATTATAGTGTGTACTTACAATGTACCACAGATTATGCAATATGCTATAGACATGAAGGTTGCAAAGATCCACTCTATCATTTATAGGAGTAGAGGAAGAGGTATCTTTAACTAAAATCACAGTGCATTATTATTTTATACTGCAATAAAAGTTTCAAGAAAGTACTGTAATGTTGTAAGAAAAAAATAACATTTTTACATATATCAATAAGAATTATCCAATTAAAAAAAAAGAAGACTAAAATTGGTAAAGGAGGAGAGAATAAATTTGGGTGAAAAATGACTCTTAGAGTGTATATTAAGGATTGGAGCTGGTGGACCAATGAAGGATAGAAAAGAGAGTAATTAAGTGAGGGAGAGCAAGAGAAGGTACTGGAAGAGAGAGGATAAACCTAAATTTATTGGTGGGAAGAACAGCACCAGGTATTAGACCAGTGTAATCAGACCAGACTTTGGTTCAGCAACTGTGGTACTGGAGTTTCAGTTAACAAACAATTCAGAGTGAAGACTCAAACTATAAGAAAAAGTTTATTTGGAAAGTCATATTGGTAGAAGTGAGCAGTAGAAGGAATGGGTTTAGGAAACAAGTTATAGAGGCAAAGGAGGACCCTTGGAGTTTTAGGAGAAAAAGAGAGCCAAGAATAACACACTAGGGGAATCAGGTGGGAAAGGCACTGATATGCTCGCTAGAGAGAACTGCTCAGAGTTCTTCATCTTGAGAGTATTTATCTGGGGGTCTTGGGGAAGGACCCCAATAGAATATTCATCAGCTTTCCAGGTGTGTCCTTTCAGGTTTGTGGTCCCTACTGACTGGTCAGCACCAGGGCAGGGGGGTCATTAGTCATTGCAGCTGGTCCTAATGTCAGCCAAGGTGTCACTTGTCAGATTTTGGTGCTCTTCTGGGCCTACAGCTGAAACATAACAGAGGCCTTGATGTATTTGATGCAGGTCAGAACCTCATTATTCTGGAGACTTAATGCTTAAGGACTATTCTCTGCCTCCCTTGTTTGTTCCCCCTCTAAGGTGAGTCTAACCCAAAAGGCTAGCAATACAAGGGAGGAAAGGTCAGGGGAGGTTCTGAACCACACAAGTGAAATAAAAGGTCAGGGGGTCTACACAGCTTGATCAGTGATATGGTAATGGAGGAAGAGGTAACCTGGGACAAGGGCCTTTTATCCCAGTTTTCCTCCTTTTTATTAACTTCATTGGGGGTGACACTGCTTAACAAAACGATACTGGTTTCAGGTCCACAATTTCACAACACATTGTGCACTGTATTGTGTGTTCACCACCCTAAATCCAGTCCTTCCATAATCCCCTCTACACCCTCTTTCACCCCCAGCATTCCCCAGACTGTTGTCCACGTGCATGAGTTTTCTCTTTTTCTCTTAATCCCTCCTCCCCCTCCAAACCCCATCCCTCTGACAGTTTTCAACCTGCTCAGGCCTATCTTTTATTTTGCTTGATAGTTTATTTTGTTCATTAGATTCCACATATGAATAAAATCATATGGTACTTGTCTTTCTCTGATTGGCTTACTTCACTTAGCATAATGTGCTCCAGGTTGACTCACGTTGTCAAAAGGAATAAAATGTCCTTTTTTATGTCCAAGTAGTATTTCATTGTGATAATACACCACAATTTATTTATTTTCATCCATTTATCTACTAATGGGCTCTTAGGCTGCTTCCAAACCTTGGCTAATGTAACTAATGCTGCAATGAACATGGGGTGCTTATAGTATTTTAAGTTGGAGTTTCAGGTTTCTTTAGATAAATTCCCAGATGTAGAATGGCTGGCTTATATGGCAGATTCATTTTTAATTTTTAAAAATTTTTATTTATTATTTCCATAGAGAGGGTAAGGGAGAGTCAGAGAAACATCAATGTATGGTTGCCTTTCACTTGCCTCCGGTGATGGACCTAAATGGAGACCTGCTTGCAACCTGGTTAAGTGCCCTGGCTGGGAATTGAACCAGTGACCTTTGAGTTCGCAAGCTGTTGCCAATCCACTGAGCTATCAGCCAGGGCCCTCATTTTTAATTTTTTGAGGAGACTCCATCCTGCTTTATACAGTGTCTGCACCAGTCTGCATTCCCACCAACAGTGCATGAGGGTTCCCTTTTCTCCTAGTCAACACTTATTATTGATTTATTGATGATAGCCATTCTGACAGATGTGAGATAATATCTCATTGCGATTTTAATTTGTGTCTTTCTGATGATTAGCGATGATGTTGGGCATTTTTTATATGTCTGTGAACAAAGAACCTGAATATACACTTCTCCAAAAAGGACACACAGATAGCTAGTTTTTCCAGTTTGGTCCATTGCTAGGCATCTGGGGCTTTCCATCCTGGTGACCTTCTGTACCTGGCCCATCATCCTTCCTTTTTTCATGTCTAACTACCTAACATAAATTGACCTCTGGTACCTTAGGTGTGTGAATAGAATAAAAAATTTACTAGAATAGTCATCCTGCATTCAAAACCAGGCCAGAAAACTTTATTTTTTTATACACACACACACACACACACACACACACACACACACACAATTCTTTAGGTAGAGGGTTATATTTAAATAAGACGTTTTTATGGTAGGTTTATGTATGTGCTTCTGTTATGTAGCTTAAAAACCAGTCTATAGAAAAAGGCTGGGGGTGATCAAATAATGGCATTAGAGATGTGGGATACAAAGTGAGGACACCACCAGTGATAGATAAGCTGCATGGGAGGCAGGAGAGCAGCCAGAGAACAATACATGTTGTTTGACTTGGGCTTTTGAGGCAGAGCTAGGAGCCAGATGCAGGTCCAGATGTTCTCAGTTGGCAAGGGGTCTGAAATGGCTTGGAGAGTTCATGGAGGGTGCTAGGGAGTAGGTGAGCATTGAGGACCGAGTATTGTTCAGACCCACGGAGTGGGGGTCAGGTCAGGGAAGTACCATCGGAGCATTGGCTTTAGCTACCCCTTCCCCCAACGTTGCCCAGAGCCTGGGGGCAGGTCTAGGAAGTCCTGGGGCCAAGGAAGGTGCACTGCTGAGCCAAGCAATTGGGAGGAGTGAGTGATTCTTTTAGCTTTCCCAGGGGCATTTCCTACCAGCTGAAACCTTAGTGTGTATGTGGGGAGTGTCAGAGAAACCTTGCTGTGAGAGATCACCCGGAGACCAATGTGGTTGGCAACAGGTTCATTGGGGGTTTAGGGGCAAAGGAGACAGTATGGTGGCCAATAATGGGTTTATTGGGGTTTGAGGGGGGAAGGGCTGCTCCCAGTCCATCTTGAGGGCCCATGGAGCAGGGGAATGGAGATTCCTGGCCCTAGAAGGCCTGTAGGAGTCCCCCTGAGAACTTCTGTTGGTGAGTTTCTAAGCTTGCAAGCCATAGCTGGTGTGGCATCAGATGTCTGATGAGGGCAAAAACACAAGTGTTTTTCACTAGTGGATTCCCACCCATACTGTAGTTTCCACCAGGTTCATTAACACATTCCAACCTGGCTGCCTCTATACTCTGGCAGGGGGTTGAGGGGACTAGCCCTCATCTTTATGCTGAACTCCTAGTTAACTAAAGTTGGTCTTTTTGATGAGTAAGATAAAACCATAAAGGGATTAGGAAATTAAATGAATTTTGCAAGTGAACGTGTTGAAAACCTGCCATATAAATTAAGCAGAGAAAAAAGAGAATACAGGCGAGGGACATTGACATGTACTAAAATCAATGAATTTTACTTGCCGGGTGGGTACAATGGTTATTAGATTTAGGTAGTGGAGAGAATGAGATAGAAGAATGATGGGTACTTGAAATAATTAATTCTGGAGTTTTGCCCCTGATGGTAATGATGAAATCTACAACATGACCCTGAGAATGAACACATGAGGCTTAAGGTAGAGGGTAACTACTAGAGAGGAGGTACTGAAAATTTGAGATCAGGTTGTTACTCAACAGCAAGAGGGGTCCTGCCCACCCCCTGGGCAAAATTCTGAAGGCAAGGAGTTGGTGATAAGGGAAGGAGTCTTTATTCAAAAGCTGCACAGTTTTGGAATAACAGCTTTCCACAGGCAATAGTCACTCGAGCCTATCAATTAAGGTTAAACTCTTTATCTAACCCCTGAGTTCTCCTATCATTCCCCCTGTTAGTTTTTAATTACCTTATTTCCACAGGGTTAGTTTACAGACTAAAACAACATATGATACAAAAGCTGCCCAGTTTTGGAAGAATGGCAGGCTTCTGCCTCAGAGCTCCTTCCCTCTAGAGTACCCGAAGAATAAACTATCCACCCTCTGCCAGGACAGCTCAGTCCTAGGCTATACCCAGAGTTTCTTCTCCCATCCAAACTACTGTCCTTTGAAAAATGCAGGCAGCTGCACATGATCTTATCACCCAGGTGTCCTCAAAGAAGAGAGCCCAAGAGCCAGTCTCTGCCCCACATTAACTCTCCTGGCTCATAATCCCATGCGCTCTGAAGACTCAGCTTCTCCGACAATCCAGCCCTAGGCTGTTTACCACTGTCTCAGGCAAACCCCTCCTATGGCCCCTGTCTACTCCCTAGTGACTGATCAAGTCCCATATCAAGATTAGCATCTGGGAAACCTTGAAACCGCAAGGGATTGTTACTTATTGTAATGAGAGATAGCAAACTAGGAGCAAGAAAATTGAAGGAATGATTGGTGTTAGTAGATGAAAGAAAGGAGGTAGAGGTGGTATAATCTGATGAGATAAAGTGAAGAGCAGGATTAGAGATAATGATGGGAAAATGATCTGGAAGCAGAGAATATAAGAATGGGGGTGACCTATTCTATATCCCAGCCTGGTTCAATGAAGGCTAAGAGAAAACAGCCATCAGTTGTGCATGGTAATTAAGAAGGTGAAGACCCAGGGGGTTTTATTGAGTGTTTTTTTGTTTGTTTGTTTGTTTGTGACACTACACATAAAATGGATAAAGCACAATTACATTGATCCTTGTGAATTCAATTTAGAGAAGTGGGGGTTTTTCTAGGAAAGTGAAAAGTTGTGGAGTTCTCTCTTGATGTAAAAACATGTCCAAAGCTGTAAAGAATTTTTTTATAAGATTTTACTTGAGCCAAACTGACAACTGGCATGAAGCAAAATCTCAGAGACTTTGGATAGTGCTAGTTTTACAGTTTCTTTTACGCATTTGAAATTTAAGATGGGACGCTGAGCAAAACTACAGGACAGTGAGGGGGGAAAACCTAGGTGGGTATTGGATTACAGGATAGTTAACAAGATTATGTGCTCTCTTGGGGGTGGTTATGATTATTTCAAAGGTGTGTTAACCCAGATTCACCTAAAAATAAATAAATACATAAATGAAAGTATGGAGCTTTCTTAAGGCAAAGGTAAACTTTTTCCAAAAAACGTTTTATGCTGGGTGACTACCCTCCATGATTTTCCCAGTTAGAAATTTATAATCATATCACCCTGTGAGGGTACTCTCCACAGATCCCTTTTCTGGTCCATACCTTTCACTCCGAGAGGGGCAAGAAGAGACAAGGGGATTTATATCCCAATCACACTGATCCTCTCTTGGCCCATGCTAATGGGGTATATTGTATATAAAAGGGTCAGCAAAAGTAGGCTTACAGTTGTGAGTATAAAAACTGAGTTTATGATTATAATACTACTTATTAATTATTGTGTTGGTATTGTTTACTTATATTACAACTGTAAAATTACTCTGCCTCGCTCATATATCTCAGTAAGCAAAATTCCCTTATCTTCATCACCTTAGGGCCAGGGATCAGGTAACTAGAGACCATGCCTATAGTCCAAAGCCCTGTGAAATTATTTAACTTAACCAATTGAAAATTGCTTATGCTGCCCAGCCTTGACTTTCCCTTGGAAATTCCAATGAAGGCTCTGACCTAATTAATGCTTTACCTTCGATCCTCTCTACACCCTCCTGACCACCCTAGTAGCTTTCCTGTGTGGTGTGCTTTCCCTACTGTTTCTAGTACCTGGGAGTGTAATAAACTATTTTCCCTGAACATCCCTTTAGTGGGTGCAACTGACTGACCATCTCAAAGGAATACAAAACATGGACTTGAAGTTACTAATACATTGAAGTAAAAAAAAATTCTGAACTCTATTTACATTATTATTAAGTTTTAAAATCCAACAAGCTTTCTTGGTCTGGCCTAACTTAAGTGTCCATTTCTAAAAATATAATCAGTACAAGCTAGACACCATGTTTGTTGTGAGTTTTGGTGTTTAGATATAGGTAGATATTTTATGTATATATATGGTTATATTGTCATATGATTTGTGGCCCGTAATGTTTTAAAGTGTTCTTTTCTGTATAATGCTTTTTGGCCTGATATTTACTTATACAGTATACAGTATGAAAACTTTTGCTTTCTTATTTTCTTAATTTGCCTGATAAATCTTCATTCATCCTTTTATTTTAATCTTTTTCTATTATCCGGTTTTAAGTGTCTGTTTTGACTACTGTGTAGAATTCAATTTTGCCTAAAGCCAATTAGAAAATATGTTTCAAACCCAATAACATTTATTTCTATGACTAATATATTTGATTAAATTGTCATACTTTGTTTTTAATATAGTTTGGTACTAACAAAGAAATATATAAATATATAATATATAATTTTTTAGTTCTTATCTTTATGTCAGTAACTTCCATGATTCTCTAAGATAAGAGGTCAAAAAGTTTTTTAAGAAAAACATTTAAAAGACTTAAGACAGTAAATATTTTCAACTTTCAGAGTCAAATGGTATTTCTGTCAATTACAAAACTTGTATGAATGCACCTCCAAAGTAATCACACATATAAGTAAATAAACATGGGTGTGCATATATCTTTTCAAGTTAGTGTTTCAATTTCTTTTGGACATATACTCAGAAGTGGAATTTCTGAACTATATGGTGGTTCTGTTTTTGATTTTTGAGGAACCCCATACTACTGTATTTTCCATATGGCTGCACCAATTTACACTTCTAACAACAGTGTACAAGGGTTCCCTTTTCTCCACATCCTTGCCAGCATTTGGTATTTCTTGCTTTTTGATATTAATCATTCTAATAAGTATGAGGTGATAACTCTATAACTCATTTTGGTTTTCATTTGCATTCTTCTGATTATTAGTGACATGGATCACCTCTTCATGTACCTATTGGTATCTGTATGTCTTCTTTGGAAAATGCATTTTCAAAAACTATGTTCATTGTTAAATTGAATTTTTTAATCATTTTGCTGTTGAATTTTATGAGTTCTTTATATATTTTGTATATTATTTTCTTATTACATTTATCATTTGCAATATTTTCTCCTACTCAATAGATTGCATTTTCTATTTTTTGATAGTTTGTTATGCAGAAACTTTTTAGTTTGATGTAGTAATACTTGTTTACTTTTGCTTGTGTTGTCTTTGCTTTTGGAGTCAAGTGCAGAAAACCATTACCAAGACTAAAGTCAAGGAGCGTATTGCCTATGTTTTCTTCTAGAAGTTTTTATATTTATTTTACACTCAAGACTTACTTTAATCCATTTTGAGTTAATTGTTGTGGATGGTGTAAGATAGGGGGTCAAGTTTCATTCTTTTCCATGTAGTTAAAAATGCCACTGAAAGTTGGATAGGAATTATATTGATTCTGTAGGTTGCTGAGAGTATTGTAAATATTCTAACAATATTAATCCTTCAAATTAATGGGCACAGAGTATCCATCTATTTGTGTCTCTTCTAATTTCCTTCACCAATGTCTTATAGTTTTCAGTATATATGTCTCTTTCACATTCTGGGTTAAGTGTCTTCCTAGGTTTTATTTATTTAGTTAGTAAGGTATTTTGATTTTTATGCAATGTATATTGGATTGTTTCCTTAATTTTTTTCTGATAACTTGTTATAAGTATATAAAAATATTACAGATTTTTGTGATTTTTATCCTTAAACTTTACTGAATTTGTTTATTCAAAGGTTTTTTCATAGAATCTTTAGGGTTTTTAAGATATGATATCTATCATCTGCAACTAAAACAGTTTTACTTTTTCTTTTTCAATGCGTTTATCTATTTATCTTTGTATTTATTTTGCTTAATTGATCCAGCTAGGGCTTGGGAAAGCTTTCAGCTCTTCTCTGTTCAGTATGATGTTAGTTATAGGCTTGTAATATGGTCTTCAGTATGTTCTGGTACATTTCCTCCATACACACTTTGATGAGAGTTTGGGCTGTAAAAAAAAAAAAAAAAAAGGCTTTATTTATTTATATTTAGAGAGAGGAGAAGGCAGGGAGTTGATAGTGGGGAAGGAGGACTACTTCTTTTTTGTTTATTCATTTTTAAAAATACTTTATTTATTTGAGAGTTTGTACCATAAATGGATGTTGAATGTTGTCAAATGCTTTAAATGAATTGATTAAAATGATAATATAATTTTTATCTTTCATTTATTAATGTGATATCAATTTGATTGGTTTGTATATGTTGAACCATCCTTGCATCTCTGGAATAAATCCCACTTGGCCATGACTATATGAATTGTTAATGTATTGTTAAGTTTTGTTTACTAGTATTTTGTTGATGATTTTTGTATCTGTGTTCATTAGGGATATTGGCCACTAATTTTCCTTTCTTTAGGGACCTTTATCTATTTTTGCTGCCAGGATAATGCTTGCCTTGTAAAGTAAGTTTGGAATTCTTCTCTCCTTTTCTAGTTTTTGGAAGAGCTTTGGAAGGTTTGGTATTAATTCTTCTTTGAATCTTTGGTAAAATTCACTAGTGAAGCCATCTGGCCCTGGACTTTTGTTTTTTGAGACATTTTTTATTACTAATTTAACTTCCTTACCAAGAATCAGTATATTCATAATTTTTGTTTCTTCATGATTCAGTTTTTGTAGGTTGTATGTTTCTAAGAATTTATCCATTCTTTTGAGGTTGACCAACATTTTGTATATGACTGTTTCTAGTAGTCTCTCATAATCCTTTGTTTTTCCATATTATCAGTTGCAATATCTCTTTGAATTTTGATTTTACTTATTTGAGTTCTCTCTTTTTTCTTGGTGACTCTAGCTACATAATTGCCAAATTTATTTATCTTTTTTAAAAGCCTGCTCTCAATTTCTTCAATTATTTTTATTTTCTTTTTAATTTAAATTTTATCTATTTTCCATTGTGATCTTTATTTCCTTTCTTCTGCTAATTTTAGATCTTGATTTTCCCTTTTTGTTTGTTCTTTAGAGTGTGAAGTTGTTTGTTTAAAGTGTTTCTTGTTGCCTGATGTACACCTTTATTGCTATGAACTCTCCACTTAGAACTACATTTGCTGCATTCCATAAATTTTGGGATTTTATTTTCATTTGCTTCAAGCTATTTTTAATCTGTCTTTTGATTTTTCTCTTTGACCCATTGATCGTTCAGTACCATATTTAGGTATTTGATCTCTAAATATTTGTGAATTATCCAATTTTCTTCCTGTAATTGATAATTAGATTCTACCATTATTATTAGAAAAAAACAATAGATAGATATGATTTTAACTTTCTTAATTTAATTAAAATGTGTTTTGTGGTCTACCTTATAATCTGTCCAGAAGATTGTTGTAATGTATTCAGTTGCTTTGGAATGGAATGTTCTGTATATGCCTGAGTTTATCTGATTAGCATGTAGTTTAAAGCAAATCTTTATTAATTTTCTGCATGGATGTTGTCTTTATTAATAAAAATTTAGTATTAAGAACTCCTACTTTTATTACATTTCTGCCCATTTCTCTCTTTGAATATGTAAATATTTACTTTTATACTTTTAAATAAGGACTTCATCAAAATAAAATATTTAGGTCTTTGAAAGACATTGTCAACAAACAAAAAGGAACCCTACAAGATGGCACAAATATTTTCATAACTACTAAAAAAGTTCTTTTTTCTTACAAATAAATAATAAAAAAGATAATTCATGAGCTTAAAATAGACAAATAATGAACTCTTCACTAGAGAAGATACACAGATAGTAAATAAACACATGAAAAGTTTCTTAAAATGTTCAGTCATAAGAAAAATGCAAAATAAGGTAATAACGTGATATTCCTCTGCATCCACTAGAATGTCTATATTCAGGATAATAGTACAAATGTTGGTGAGGCTATAGAGAAGGTAGAACCCTCATTTATTGCTGGAAAGTCACTTTAGAAAACAATTTGGTAATTTCTTATAAAGTTGAGCATGCCCTGGCAAGTGTGGCTCAGTGGATTGCCATCAGCCTGCAAACCCAAGAGTTACTGGTTTGATTCCCAGTCAGGGCACATAACCAGGTTGCAAGCCAGGTCTCCAGTCAGGTCAGTAGCTGGGGGCAGGTGAAAGGCAACCATACATTAATGTTTCTCTCCCTTTCTTCCTCCCTCCATTCCCTTCTCTCTAAAAATAATGAATAAAATCTTTAAAAAAAAAAATAGAGTTGAACACACACTTGTGATATGATTCAGGAAATCCAAGAGAAATGTATCTACTTGAGCTAAATGACAAATATATATCTATATATGCACATGAATATGTATAATAACAGTTTGAATTATAGTAAGTTGCATACCAGAAAGAATTCAAATGTCCATCAACTGACAACTGTTAAAAAAAAAAAAGTATAGTATGTCCATACAGTCAATAGTATTCAATAATAAAAAAGGGAATGAACTACTGGCACAGAGCAATAACATGACTGGGTAAATTTCAAAAACACTATATTAAGTGTAAGAAGCCATACATATATGATACATACTTCATGGTTCAAGTTATGTGAATTTCTAAGAGACAATGCCATAGTGACTGAAAAACAATTAGTACTTTCTCAGGGATGGGGTCAAGGAAAGAAATGACTGGAAGCAGCACAAAGGAACATTTTGAGTTATTAAAATGTTCTATATTGTAACTATGGACAGTATGCATTTTGCCATTACTCTCAAATTATACATGTAAAATTGATGAACTTTATTATATAAAAGTTGTTTATCAAAGAAGCTGATTAAAAATATGATCTCACCTATAACTGGAACCTAATGAACAAAACAAACAAATGAGCAAAATAGAACTAGAGGCATGGAAATAAGGAACAAACTGACCGTGACCAGTGGGAAGGGGAGAGGAAAAAAGGAAGGAAAGAAGGAGAGGATCCAGTCAAGGAATAAGTATAAAGGACCCATGGATATGGACAACATAGTGAGGATTGATTGTGGTAGTTGGGGGATAAGGGACAAGGGAGATCAACAGGGAAAAGCTGGGACAATTGTAATTGAACAATAAAAAAAGATGCAAATATAAGGGATAGAGTATATGATATATCATGCAGGGATTATTATCCATATGAAAAAATACAACTTTTCTACCCCTTACCCCATACCATATCGATTATAGGCAGATTAAAGAGGAGGATGATAAATGTACTCAGGAAATAATATAGAAAGCTTTTAAGGTTTTGATGACAGAGTTGTAGAGCAAAAGTAAAAGTGAGAGTGAAAAAGGCAATACAAGATTTGAAAAAAGAGTAAGTGTCAATTAGATAGGTTTACATGAGAGTATTTCTTGCCTTTTCTGTACATTAAAACACTAAAACAGAAACATTTTAAAAATGAGTAAAAAGATGCAAGAGTGCAAGCAGTTTGAAATTTTGACAACAAAGTCAGTAGTGTTTATATAGAGGGACATCAATAGCTAAAATTAATTATTAGTAATTTATTCTCAAAGGTTAATCCTTCCTAAGGAATCACAAATGAATATACTGTATTACCCTGCTGCAAGTAACCAGTTTCTAGCAAGTTTATGAGGGTAAAATAAAGTCGCTAGGACAAATTGCATTTTCCAGCAATGGCCACAGCAATATTTCTGGTCAGACATCACACTTCCTTTCAGGGACAAAAAGGCTCTGTTTGAGCCTTTTGAACATGGGAGGGGGAGTGTGACTATGCCAACCACAGAGTATGGTGGAAGCCATACTAGTTTACCTTGAAGATGTTTGAGTTCAGATACGGACTACCACAATAAAACAAGTATCACAATTAAGCATGCCACACTAATTTATTGATTTATTTTGGTTTTCCAGTGCATATGAAAGTTATGTTTATATTATACCATAATCTATTAAGTGCACAATAGCATTTTATCATAACAACACTGTACATATCTTAATTTTAAAAAATACTTCATTGCTAACAAATGCTAACCACCCTTTGTACCTTCAGGCAATTGCTATCTTTTTACTTATGAGGGTTCTTGCTATGATGTTGATGAAAATGTCTGTGTTAGGTAAATTTCAAGGCAAAGTCATATCAAGAACACAGAATTTCCTTTGCATATCAGAGAGAGAGAGAGAGAGAGACAGAGAGAGAGACAGAGAGAGAGGATTCCAGACTACTGTCTTCAGATTGTCCAAGTTCATTCATACAGAGTGGAGCAGAAACAAGTCAGTCCTGGTGAAGTGCCAGCTCAGACAACAGATCTGTGAGAAAAATAACTGCTGTTTTACACCACTGAGCTTTAGGGTTTTGCATGCAGCATTAGATATCCAGAAGATTTGTCCAAAAATGTGTTAAATAGAAAACATAAAACATAAATAATCTATCAAATGGGCAATGATAGTAAGTTTACTCATGATATGAATTTCATAGAGCATTGGATAGTTGGTCTGTATTTTTAGATAATACATAGGGTGCAGAATAGGAGCTTTAACAAGGGATCTGGAAGGGTTCAGATTTTGGAAATATTGGCTTAAAAATGATCTCTTTCACAAAACCATATAGACGTTATCTTCATGTTTTTGAGTCTGATCATTTCTGATTACAAGTTTGAGATCATTGAGGGTGGGAAATCAAATAGAATTCTTACTGTATTTATTTTTCTCCTTAATTAGCATCTACCTGCTTGTTCAAGTTCGTACTATCTACATGATTACTTAGTTGTTCTGTCAGTTTTATTTAGGCTTTGTAACTTCAGAATCATTACCAGTCAAAAGTTAAGTTGGAATTCGGAATGGATAAGTTGATTCTTTCCTTCGCTGTATAGAAATTGAAGTTGTTTAATACAACGTTTTAAAATTTTAAATTGAAAATTGTAATTCAACAAACAATGGATGAAGACAACAAATAATTGCTGAAGAACTGCTAGATCCATAGCCATCATGCAAATGTTTATGAAGAATGAAAAGGTGCTTCCCTTAAAGATATAAATATGTAGTAAGGAGGGTAGAACATTTCAACATAAAATGCACATATTTAAGTAAATAAAATATAGAACAGAGGATGTGAAATGTCTCAATAATACAGAAGTTCAAAGTGATAATATTTGACTGTAGAGTCAATGGAGGAGGTTCTTATAAGTATTGATATATTATTGATGGACTAAGAGAATATTTTAGATAGGTAAACATTTTAGATAGAATATTTTAAATACAGCTTGTGCACACTCCTAAACATGAAGAAGCAAAGAGCAGAACTGGAGCTACTACATAGTTGAATTTACTTTGATCAGTAAATGCATTCCAAGGTAAAAATATTGAGTTTTAATTTTTTATAATATTGCTTGTGTTGATCTGAGGGTAGAATTGATGTGATAAAAAATATTTTAGAAATGTATATTTTATATTAAGTATAAATCAATCTTAAATTTGGACTATAAATTCAGGAGCTATATATAAGTAAATAATTAATATAAATATATTAGTGTACTTTTGGTTTAAGATGATGAAGTAAAGATTTATAGTCGCTTTCTAAGTAAAACCAGTAACAATAAGAAAAACAATAAGTAGAAATAGCAATGACAAAAATAAATAAAATGAATGTGAACAAACTCACAATTGTTGACTCAAAGGAATTATTTGACTCATTATTTTTAAAGTATTATTAATAAAAGTTACAACAACTTATGTTTTTCCTTAGCACTGAGAGTTTCTGTTCATATCTCTGCCAACAACAAATATTGGCACTAGTTTTTCAGTTGAAAGCAATATCTTATTGCCTGACTTTGCATATCATATGGTACTAGTGAGACCATAGAGAATAAGGATATTGAGAGTCAGGATTATTTATATTCAAATCCTGAATTTGACAATTTCTGGCTATGTGTTTTTTATGCAAGTTAATCTCGCTGAGACTCTTGTTCCTTCATCTGTGAAACAGGAAAATTATAGTGCTCTGCTTGAAGTATTTTCAGGAGTTTAATTGATTTATTGCTTTTTGGGTCACTTGTATATGGTAGTTGATTAATAATTGGTATCTAATGTAAATGCATCTTTCATGTATTAGTGATAAATGTTTTTAGGTAAAGATAATCTTCACGTTCTTTGCTTTTTTTAATGGAGTATTTGTCATAACCCTCTTTTCTGTATTACTATTTTGCTGTTTTGTGTGTGTGTGTGTGTGTGCGCAAGGACATTTACATGCAAATCGACCTCTAGGAAATTGCCCTGCCATCTGCCAGTTTTCAGTTTGCTGTGACCATTCTTTCTCTGTGGCTCTCCAGAAAGTTACTGACTCTTACTGCCAAATAATGGTTGTCACTGCCACATCTGTGCCTGGCCTGCCCCTTTATCACTTTCTCACAAATCCACAATCCTTGCTTCCTCTCTGTAATTCTGCTTTCTCCACCAGGGCAACAGCAAGCATGGCCTTGCTGTCTTTCACCTATCTGGTCTCATCTGTACTGTATCTAACAGAAATGAATCCACATTCCTTGCAGGTGTATGTTATTATTTCCTAGTTTATAGTTCTGATGCAGCTGCCTCTCTTTCGGGATTGATTTATGAAGAACTTGTATTTGTGTTGATAGCTTACCTACAGTTAATCCAGGAAACACACTCAGACAATAAATGTTTGTACATATTGGTTTTGTCAATGTTATTAAAGCACCTTTACTCCCCTTAAAGAAATAATTAATTTGGCATGGAGTCTTCAGATGGTATTGGCTAGCTTCCAAGTGTTTGAAAATAAATACATAAATGTATGCATAAGCGTGTTTAATTTCATGTCATCTTTTAATAGTGTTCAGTTTGAACACTATTGAATAATTTTTTTTTACTTTTGTTTTTCTGTATCAAAACTAGAAAAGAATATTCTCTCGTTAGAGATTTAGTTCTGCACTCAAAAGTACGTAGTTTCAACTGAGGGAAGAGTGCACAGTAAAAACACCCCATGGGTTCTAACAGATTGCTAATTGAGATCTGTTGCTCTGCATTTGTGTAATGGGTGGAAGACGGAAGTACTGAAACTACTCAGAAATCACAATTATTATCTAGGTAATATAAATTACTCCTACTTAGCTCTGTTTATATATTTTTTCTCTTACTGTGTTAAAAACTATATATGCTTATATAAAAAGGAAAAAAGAACAGCTTCAAAAGTAGGAAAAATAATAAAATCTAAGCTTTGGAGAAATATGTATATATAAGTAAATTGCCTCCTTTGTATGTCTAAAAGCCTAAATTTCTTCTGAATCTTGCTTACCAAATCAAAATGTAAAAGCTCTAATCCTTTACCATGATCCATCTATATCAGGATCGAGCAGGCAAAATGGATTGTCTCCCAGTACAATCTTATTACCCAATTTTTGTTGTTGTTAATTTTCATGTCCAGCCTGGGCCTGGAAAAATATCTAACGGTTGAGTATAGTTCCTCTACTGAAAAGAAAGATTTAGAATAAATGAATTCTGCATCACGTTTAGTTCCTATTACCACAACCTTCTTTAACTGAGCTCAGAGTAGCCCATACTCCTTCCATCTTCCATACACCTCAAATTGTGTTTCATCTTTTATTTGTGAGTAAATTAATTTAAGCAATTAATCTTGCTATATAAATTTTGTTCATGAACCATTTGCATTGGCATTACCTATGAGCTTTTAAAAATGCAGAATCTTAGTTTACATTCCAGACTTAGTCAAAAGTCTACATTATTTTTGGCATTCTAATAAGTGTTTTATTATTATTTTCATAAGTCATTTTATTTATAAATATTTGTTGAGTGATGATTTTAAATTGCATTTAGATTACACATAAATTTGGATAATTTTAAATGTTTAAGCACTATTTATATTTTTGCTTTGTATTTTCTTTTTTTAGCACTAATTATTGCATTTACGCAATATTGCCATGGGTATCTCCCCTCCCCCTCTAAAACCCCCCACCTATCCTAGGGACAGGCCAATAACTAGGTTTAAATCCCAGAACAATCTGAATGAAGATATAGTGGGCTAGATAATGGAGAAATAGGCTCTGCCAAAAGAGTTGCTTATGCGGGCTAGCATGTGCTAGTGGAGGCCACAAATATACTGCTGGAATTGTTTTTTGTTTTGTTTTGTTTTGTTTTGAACTTTTATTCCTCCCTCTAGTCCCATACCCCAGCAATCATCAGTCTGTTTTCTGTATCTATGAGCTTGAAATTTGTTGTGTTTTATGCTTTTTGTTTTTGCTATATTGTTTTTGATTCCACATATAAGAGCTCATACAATACCTGTCTTTCTCTGACTTATTTCACTCCGAATAATGTTTTTGAGCTATATCTATGTTGTCATAATGGAAACATTTTTGGAAGCAGCCTTTGTTATGGCTGAATAATATGGATATCAATCTATATAGATAGATATAAATGTTTTATCATATTCATAATATATTATAAAATAATATATTTTATATTCATAATATATATAATGATTTTTATTATATATGATTTGTTCCATTCATTATCCATTTATTCCTTGATGGACACTTAGGTTGTTTCCAAATTTTGGCTATTATAAATAATGTTGTTATGAATGTGGGGGCACGTGTGTTTATTTGACGTAATATTTTGTTCTTCTGATAACTATGTAATAATGAAATTGTTAGATTAGATGGTTATTCTATCTCTAATTTTTTTGAAGAACTGTAACAGGGGTCTGACCAGATCACTGTGGAGCTGGAGAAACTTGAAGAGCATGTGAGAGCATGTACTGCTGTTAGGGACCCCTGGGCAGGGTGGGGAAGTGCCGTTCAAATTACAACCCAAACTGTAAAACAGCCTTTCTGCACCCTCAGGCAACTGTAAACCATAAACTGTAAAAGCTAGGGAGCACAGTATGTATTCCCCTGGCAACTGAGCAGCACTGTGTGACACAGCCAGAGGTATCTGGCACAGAGCCTGTGTGGTGATGACAAGGTCACAAAACATGTGCAACAAGGTGATACCAGAACTTGGACAGATATGCAGTGCCCCTACAGGCTAGAAGACCCTCCTACCTGCTTCTACATCATGGTGGTGGGAGGTGGGGTAGGAACACAGTACAACTAATGTTCGTGGTGGCCTAAACTGGCTGGGGATTTGGATACTTTGGAGGCAAAGATTTTAAATGGAGGTCATGCAGAAGCCATTTCCCTATTTGCAGTCCTCTCACTTGTACAGTCAGGAGCCAGTCCTTGATGACTGAGTCCCATGGGCATGACATGCACCCCTTGATAGATTTAGATACACAAATACCATTGTGTTGCAGTTGCCTACAGTATTCAGTACAGCAGCATGTTGTACAGGTTTGTAGTCTAAGAGCAATTGGTTCTACCATCTAGGTTTGTTTAGGTGTACTCTATGGTGTCCTCACAATGACAAAATCACCTGGTAACGCATTGCTCAGAACATATTCCCATTGTTAAGTGATGCAGTCTGTATTTGTTTTGTTTCTTTGAAAAATGGCATTGGAATTTTGATGAGGTTGCATTGGCTCTGTAGATTGCTTTGGGCAGTATGAACATTTTAGCAATACTGATTCTTCCAAACTATGAACATGCAATGTTTTTCCATTTAATTGTTTCTTCTCCAATTTCTTTCGTTAATGTTTTAAGGTTTTCAACATACAGGTTTTTCACAGCCTTGGTTAAGTTTATTCCAGGGTAATTCTTTTATTTCTTTTTGATGTAATTGTAAATGGGATTATTTTCTTTAATTCTCTTTCTAAGAGTTTATTTATGTGTGTGTGTATAAAACAGATATTTATATATTGATTTTGTATCCTTAAGCTTTACTCAATTTATTAATTAATTCTAATAGGTTTTTGATGTAGCATGTCTGTCATATACATATATGGACTTTATTATGTTGAAGTACCTTCCTTCTAAACCCATTTTTGACAGTTTTATCATAAATGGATGTTAAATTTTGTCAAATGCTTTTTCTGCACCTGTTCAGATGATCACACAAATTTTATTATATAGTATGTTATAGTACTATGTGCAAATCTTGAACCATTGCTGCATTCCTGGAATAAGTCCCACTTGATTATGGTATATGATTCTTTTAATCCATTGTTGAATTTGCTTTCTTAATATTTTGTTGATGATTTTGTATCTATGTTCATTAAGGATATTAGCCTATAATTTTTCTTTCCTTGTGGTGCGCATGTCTGCTTTTGGTATCAAGGTAATACTGTCTGCATAAATGAGTTTGGAAGCTTCCTCTCTTTTCTATATTTTGGAGGGATTTGAGAAGGATTTCTATTAATCCTTTAAATGTTTGAAAGAACTCACTAGTGAAGATATCTGTTCCCCAACTTTTGTTTGTTGGAAAGTTTTTGATTACTTATTCAATCATTTTCTTCTAATAAAAGGTCTGTTTAGATTTTCTGTTTTATCACGATTCAGTTTTGGTAGGTTATATGTTTCTAGGAATTTATTCCTTTGTTATAGGTTGGCCAATTTATTGGCATATAATTGAACATAATAGCCTTTTACGGCTCTTTGTGTTTCTGTGATATTGTAACAGGACCTTGCGGGGAGGGTGGGGGGGGCTCAGTTTTAATGGGCTCAATTTGTCTGCCACCAGAGATGACTCTTAATAACAGAGTTTGGTGAAAAGGAAAGGTATTTTGTTTATTTGAGGGGTATGCAAATTATATTAAAAGTGCAATTGTGCTGTTAAATCCCACTCCCTTTAAAAACACCCAACATATACAGTCCTAAAGGCTAGCTTTAAAACAGAGAAGCAAAAGATCCTATCTTTCAGACACACAACAGTTCACAACTTAGCATTCCAGTTGTTAAGTTCAATGTTCCCAGCAGCTGCTATACCCAATTAGGGTAGCATCCTGCACACACTCCCCAACTCTTATATACCACAAGTATTTCCCTATCTCTGTGCAAGCTGCCTGTCTCCCTTCCCCACTTTGCTCTCCCCCTTCTCAATCTCAGCTGTGTGTCTGTGCATCCATCCAGGGGAGCACAGAGAGACTATATGTCTCTCTGCATGTTCATCTGGGGAAGGCCCTCTGCATGTCTGTCTGGGTGAGTGAGAGACAGGAAGAGAAAGGGAGGGGGAGAGGGAGTGTGTGTCTACTGCCCTCTTTTAAGTCATGATGGTGGCCTGTGACACAATGGTAGGGTGACCAACCTTGGCCACTTGTGAAATCTCACATAACCCTGTAAATTCTTTCATCACCATTCTGTGGTCAAAAAACCCCTCCCATCTTCTTGGGATAAGAGGTTTATCTAGTCATTTGCATAACGAAGACAGTAGTCACCAGCCATAGATATGTAAAGTACCTCTCTCAGGAAAAATGGCTTACTTTAGTGTCCCACTCCAAACTGCAAAGAGGAGGGGATTTTGGTTTTCTTACACTCTGTAACAATATCAGTTATAACATCTCTTTCATTTCTGATTTTTTTTTATTCGGGTCTTTTTTTTTTCTTGGTGAATCTAAACTATAAGCTTATTGATCTTGTTTATCTTTCAAGAATAAGCTCGTAGTTTCATTGTTCTTATAAATTTGTAAGTTTCTATTTCATTTATTTTTGCTCTAAACTTTGTTTTTCTTCTGATTTTCATTTTAAGTTATGATCATCTGCACATTATATTTTAAAATGCACCAGCCTGCGAACCCAAAGGTGACTGGTTTGATTCCCAGCCAGGGCACATAACTAGGTTGCCAGCCAGCTCTGTAGCTGGAGGCGGGTGAAAGGCAACCATACATTGATGTCTCTCTCCCTCTCTGCTTCTCTCCCCTCCCCTCTCTCTAAAAATAATAAATAAAATCTTTAAAAAATTTTTTAAATGCATTATCAATATTTCACCCCCATTGGCCATTTTTCCTTTTATAACTTCTTATTTGATTTATGTCTTAACCAATATTGAGGCTCCTTTGCAGAAGGTTACTGAACATTGCCTATCAAAGTCAGCTCTTTGGGTCAGTTTTCAATATATTTTATTTTATTTACTTATTTATGTTAAAGATTTTATTTTTTATTATTTTCAGAGAGAAGGGCAGGGAGGATGGAAGAAAGGGAGAGAAGCATCAATGTATGGTTGGTTGCCTTTCACCTGCCTCCAGTTGGGGACCTGGCTGGAGACTTGGTTTACAGTCTGGTTATGTGTCCTGACTGGGGATCAAACCAGAAACACTTGGGTTCACAGGCTGGTGCCTATCCACTGAGCCACACCAGCCAGGCTTCAATGTATTTTAATTAAGCATTGCTTTCCTGATTCTTTTACAACAGTAGTAGAACTTCTCCTTTTCTTATAAATGCATTTCTTTTGTCCCCATTTTCTTCTTTCCAACACCAATGGTAGGAAAACACCAATGTTCTGTATTTTGTTACCATTTTTATTCTGTTCTATTCTTTTTAAAAATTATGTTCATTCTTACAACTAAATTGCCTGAAGTGCTTGACTTTGAAACCTTTAACTCTGACACACTTTAATCTTAAACAGCTTGGTGAGCTTCCCAATTCCGACATTGTTAAGGTTTTAACTAAATTTAAAGCTTTTCTTTTTAAATTAGATTATTTCTGTCTATTTTAAGTGATAGGCAAAATGTCTTGTTTTATTTTTCAGTATATTGTAAACTCCCTAACATTGTTTAATCTACTTAGCCCCTTACAATGTGAAGGCAGAATTCAAAACATTTACCTTATACCTTACTAGACTAACTAAATTCTTTCATTCAAATGTCAGTTTACTTCTACTCTATCAAAGTGGTACTTACAAATATCCGGTAAGGTTCTATACATTAAGGTTATTATTATAACCAGGCAAGGGTTAGATGAAGTAAAACCAACCTACGGAATTAACTATATGGAGAATATCAAAAAGCTACCTCAGGTGCACATTGATTGCATATATCTGTAGTTTTGTGTCTACAGTATACATATGTAGTACACAGTATATGCACAGACACAAACACATACATCCTATTTGTTCTGTTTCTTTGGAGAACCTGGACTTCATTTTGGAGAATCTGAAGTTCATTCTTAACCTAGATTTCTTATTCAGTGCCTCCCATCTAACTCCCCTAACCTTCCACTATAGGGTCACATCTGTTAAACAACTGAAGTAAAGTAAAATGAATTTGTAGCCAATTCAGATAAAACTGCTTCCCTTGCCTGGTGTGAGACTGTAGAAGAACGTGAGAAAAAATGTTGTGTGTACCAGTTATTGAGTATGTTTGTACAACTTTTTCTTTTTTTCAACAAAATGCTTTGAAGTTTTATGCCATTCTCAACTCGACTGGTATCTTGTAATTTGCCCTTTCATCTATACCTGGGCAGGAAATGATGACCTTTTATCTTTAACTTCAAAAGACACTTTTCTGACTTAGCTCTACTGCTGGGTAAAAATTATACAGAATCTGCTAAACTGTGCCAATGTGAAAAATGCTGATGCAAAACCTGTTAGCTTCTTAGCCATATCCTTTTATTATTATGTTTTCTTTATGGTTCAAAAGATGCCAAATGCAGTTTACAGAAGTGCTTGAGGAAGATTATTTTTGCCAGCAGCCAAATAGTAGTTCCAGTTAGTTGTAAAGTCTGCATGGTCAAATTGAATTCAGAAAAAGTTTTACACTTATTCCTAGAGGCAATGATTAACTTTATTAGGGGGAAAAATGGCACCAAGTTAGTCTGCCAGTCACATTGTTTAATTTCATTGATTTTTTTTTCATTAAAAAGATATGGGATATAAAGTTGGTTCTGTGTGAATCTTGAAATAGTTAAAGACACGCTATACATATTTTAAAAGTGTACCAGCAGTTAAATGTATAACAGATAAGTATGGAAATATACTTATATTTAAGAATGTATTACCTAGCCTTAGCTAGTATGGTTCAGTGGATTGGACACCGGCCTGTGAACCAAAGGGTTACTAGTTCAATCCCCAGTCAGGGCACATGCCTGGGTTAGGGGCCAAGTCCCCAAGTAGGGGCATGTAAGAGGCAACCACACATTGATGTTTCTTTTCTTCTCTTCTTCCCATCCTTCCTCTTTCTTTAAAAATAAATAAATAAATAAATAAATAAAATTGGGAAAAAAATTAATGTATTATCTAGACATTAAGCAAAATTTTCAAAGGGCTCTCCCTGGGGGCTAATCTCTACAAGAATTCTGCGAGATTGCATTCAGTATACATCTTTTCTTAAATAATGATACAATGTTTTTGAGAATTAGTTTTGCTTCACTGTCAAAAAATAAGTTTAGAATCACTGTCAAAAAATAAATATAAACTTGAAATTAAGAGAGAAAGAAAAGGGAGACACTCAGTGAAAAGATCTATTATTTGTGTATAGTGTTTATCATTAATTGTGTGTATGTACATTTATTACAAAAAGAAAAGAATGTTAGTGCTAAAAATGTCTGTGTGATCTTCATCACTAGCAATTAGAATTTTAACTAGATGATATCAATATCTCCAGTAGCTCCAGAATTTTAATTGTCTTTCAGTATGCAAGACTTCATTAACAAAGAAATCTTAGTCTGAATTTCTTTGCTTAGACTGGTGACTTTCAAATAATTGTATGGCCAACAAAGTTTATTCTTAAAAGTAAACAATGAAGATTCAATGTATAAAATATAGAACTAGGCCCTGGCTGGTGGCACAATGGATAAGTTGCTAGCCTGAGAACCCAAAGGTCGCTGGTTCAATTCCAGCACATAACTAGGTCTCCAGCTAGGTCTTTAGCCAGGTCTCCAGCCAGGTCCGTGGCTGAAGGCAGGTGAAAGGCAACCATATATTGATGTCTCTCTCCCTCTCTGCCTCTCTCCCTACCCCTCTCTCTAAAACTAATAAATAAATAAATTTTTAAAAAGAAAAAAGAATAAGTAAAGCCAAAATATTTGCATGCATGACCCATGAATATGAACTATATGAACTAAGGGGAGTAGGATTGTTGGAGGGAGGGGCGTGCTGGGCATAGGGAAGCTAAAAGAAAAGAAATTGGGACAAATGTAACAGCATAATCATAAATAAATAAAGGAATATTTTGAAGATGTACATTATTAAATTGTAGACATATATATATTTTTTAATATTTTACTATTTTCAGAGAGAGGGGAAGGGAGAGAGACAGCAATGTATGGTTGCTTTTCACCTGCCTCCAGCTGCAGACCTGGCAGGAGACCTGGCTTGCAATCTGGTTATGTACCCTGACTGGGAATTGAACTAGCGACCTTTAGGTTTGCAGGGTGGCACCTTATCCACTGTGCTACCAGCCAGGGCCCCTCATTAAATTATATTTATCTGTAAATTTGGGTTAGAATACTTAGTAATTGGGTCTGCTAATGTGGAAGAAAGAGTTAGAGATAAGTAGTCAGGGCTTTTTTCATTCACAAACTTTAATATAAAGTAAATATTCATAAAGGAATGTATATGTAATTCTAAAAGTATATGTTAATATATGCCTGATAAAAATGAATATATATTTGCACCATAGGAAGTGTGATGAATTAAGAACAAAAAGACAAGGAATTTAATGTTCCAAAAATAGATTTTTGCTGTTTTTACTTGATTCTAAAATCATAGTAAATTTTATGTAAAAATATAGAAGTGTGAGTCCTCCAATTTTATTTTTCTTTTTAAAGATAGTTTAGAATATTTAGGATGAACTTGTTAATTTATGCAAAAATTTATAAAAGGGAGTAAAATGAATTTGTAGATCAATTTGGGGAGCAAAGCTATCTTAATAATATTTAGTCATTTAATCTATCTAAAAGGGCTGTAGGCCTTCTTGAATATTTTTCAGTAATGGTTTGTGATTTTTCAGTTTATAAATCTTGAGCTTCTTTTGTTAATTTATCCCTAAACATTTAAATCTTTTTGATGATTCTATTGTAAAATGAATTATTTCCTTACTTTAATTTTGAAATCTTTCTTGTCAGTATATAGAAATACAAATAACTTCTCTATATTGATCTTGTATTATGCAACCTTGTTGCAATTCTTTAGTTTGAATGATATTTTTTTGAATCTTTGGGATTTTCTAAATCTGTGTGAATAGAGATGGTTTTGCTTGTTCTTTCAATCCTAACTAGCTTTTAAAAATTATTTTGCTTAATTTATCTGTAAAAATCTCTAGCATAATGTTGCATACAACTGATAGATATCTATGTTGTTCATTATCTTAGGGGTAAAGCATTCCCCCTAAGTCTTTCATTATTAAACATGAAAAGAATTATGAATTTCCATTGATATCCTTTATCATTGTGAAAAAGTTTTCTTCTATTCCTAGTTTGTTAAGTATTTTTATTATGGAAGGGTGTTAGATTTTGTCAAATGCTTTTTCTGTGTCTATTGAGATGATCATGTGAGTTTTGTCATTTATTGTCTTAATATGGTTTATTATAATAATTAATTTCCATATAATAAACCAAATGTGAACATTTAAGATAAATGAAATTTGATGGGAATGTCATTTTTAAGTGCTACTGGATTACATTTGCAAGTATTATTTTGACCATATACATATATATATATATATATATATATATATATATATATATAGTCAAAGAGATATTGACCTGCAGTTTTATTCCTTGGGATATCACTACAGGTTTTATATCAAAGTACTAGTGATTTCATAGGATGAACTCAGAAGTTCTTCCTCTTCTCTCTTCTTTAAGGTTTGTGAAAAACTTTTTAACTCCTCTGTAGAATTTGGTAGGATTCATCAATGAATTATATGAATTGGACTCTTCTTTGTAAGAAGACTATATAATGATTATTTCAACAACTTTAGTTAGTCCGCTTAGTTTCTCAGAAATTTGTTCATGTCATCTAGCTATATTGTTCACAGTATTTCCTCATTATTATTATAGTAATTTCTGCAATAGTAATGATGTTCCTTCATTCATTTGTACATTAATGATGCAATGTTTTTCATGGTCAGTAAAGCTAAAGGTTTTGTTGTGCTTTTCAAAGAACCAATTTTTGGTTTAATTGATTTTTACTATTGTTTTTGTCTTCTTCTTCTTCTTTTTTGACTATTCTATTATTCTATTTATTCTTTTTTTTTTAAATTTTATTGTTGTTGTATTACATCCATCCCCTTTTTGCTCCCCTCTGTCCCCCTCCCCCCCCCCCCCTTCCCCACAAAGTCAATCCCACCTGTTCTCCATGTCCATGGCTCCTTTATACTAGGTTCTTGTCTAAGCTACTCCCCTTTCTTGCCTCTGCCTCCCCCCTCCCCCAACCCCTTTCTCCCTGACCACTGAAGGCCTATTCCTTGTATTCATATACTTGGTTCTGTTTTGCTTGTTGTTAGTTTTGCTCATTATTGTCCCGTAATGGGTGAGATCATATATTTGTCCTTCACTGACTGGCTTATTTCACTAAGCATAATACTCTCCAGTTCCATCCATGTTATTGCTGTTTTTGTCTTCTTTATTTCAGTTTTTCTCTAGTCATTAAAATTTGGGTTTAGTTTCCTTTTCTCAATTATTTTCATTATATTTTTATTTATTAGAATTTTTAATAGCAGTTTTTGGTTTATGAAACAGTTGAAAAAAAGATACAGAGATTTCCCATAAATGGCCTGTCTCTGCATGCATAGCCTCCCAATAAACATCTGTTACCAAAATGGTATATATATATATATATATATATATATATATATATATATATATTAACCAGGGATGAGCCTATATTGATTTAACAAAATTACCCAAAGTCTATAGTTAGGGTTCACTGTTAGTGTATCCATAATTACAATACTGTACAGGGTATTTTACTACCCTTCACATTCTCTATGCTCTGCCCATTAATTTCTACCTCAACCCACCTCTGACAACCACTGATTTTGTTTTGTTTGTTTGTACCCCTAGTTTTGCCTTTTCCAGAGTGTCAAATAGTTGGAATCATACATTATTTTTCAGATTCACTTTTTTGTTTTTTTCACTTAGTAATGTGCATTATAGTTTCCTTCATGTCTAATCATGGCTTGATATATTTTTTTTTCTATTTGGCACTAACTACTATTATCTAAATGTAGCATAGTTTGTTTATCTACTTACTATTACAGGATATCTTGATTGCTTCCAAGTTTTGATGCTTATGAATGAACATGATATAAACATCTTGGCCAAGAAGTCTACATGTTTATTTTTTCCCCATAAAGTAAAAGATACATTTTCATTGTCTCCAATAACTATTGATTTGGATATTTTGATTATGTTGGTTATCTCCTGTGTGGTAAAATATTGCTTCTTCTCAATTAATGTGTTAATTTGATCATTATCAACTTCAACTCCTCAACCTGACCATGGAGTATCATCCAGCAAGAAATCTCCAACAAAAAAACTTCAGAAACCACTTTTGATCTGTTCGATCAGTAACCTTACCTTCTCCATACACTGAACAAATCTTTTATTTTGCACTTCAGTTGTGCTTTTACTTTTATTGAAATAATAAAGCATAATATTCTGAAAATATTGCCTATTTTCTTCCATCTTCAATATTAAAATGGCTATACAAAAATTCACCAATTTAGATATTTTATTTTTAATGCACACTGATATGATAGCTGTCACAATACAATCTAACAAAATTGCTTTGAATAAAGTTAAAGACAACTAATTGCTATCAGAGCCATCTTATGGGGGAAAAAAACAAATGAAATTTTTGGCCAATTCAATATAAGAGTATGTTTAGTTTTATTTATCTTCTAAAGTGGCTGTACCATTTTGTATTCCCGCCAGTAATGAGTCAGAATTTTTGTCATTCTGTATTTATACCATCATTTGATGTTGTCATTGTTTTAGATTTTGGTTGATAGTAGTATCTTCTTTTAATTTTGATATCCCTGATGAAATGTGATGTGGAGCATCTTTTTGAATGCTCATTTGCAATCTGTATATTTTCTTTGATGAGGTGCCCGTGAATGTTTTTAGTCCACATTTTAAAAATTCTAGTATAATTTGGGTTCTGTTGATGCAATACTTGTAGGTTAGGACAGATAAGCAAAGAGTAAGTTTGTTTATGTGCAAACTACTTTTTAAAGGTCCCACTTTGTAATAATAAAGTGAATGTGTTTTAGCCATTTTTTAATCAGGCATTTTATTTTCTTATCAAGTTTTAAAAGATTTTTTGTGTATTTTGAATAATTGTTTCTTTTTTAACAGATGAGTTTCTTGCAAATATTTTCTCCTAGTCTGTGGTTCATTTTCTAATTCTCTTAATACTGTCTTTCACAGAGAAGAAGTTTTCACTTTTAATTAAGTACAGTTTATTTTATTTAATCCTCAGCTGCAGGTATATGTTTTTTATTAATTTTAGAGATAGAAGAAAAGGGGGAGAGAGACAGCATGAGAGAAACATCAATGTGAGAGAAAAACATTGATTGGCTGCCTCCCATACATGCCCCAACCAGGGCTTGAAGCTGTAGCCTAGGTATGTGACCTGACTGGGAATCAAACATGCAACCTTTTGATGTATGGGATGACTTTCCAACCAGTTGAGCCATCCAGCCAGGGCTGAAGTGCAACTTATTATTTCTTCATGAGTGTATCTTTAGTGTAGTATCTAAAAAAGCATCACCATATGCAAACTCATCTAGGAGTTAAATAGTTTTGTGTTTTACATTTAGGCCTATGATTTGTTTTGAAATAATTTTTGTGACAGGTGCTAGGTCTGCATCTAGACCTTTTTTTTTTTTTTTTTTTTCATGTGGATGTCCGGTTGTTCCAACACTATTTGTTCAAAAGACCACCTTTGTTTCATTGTATACATTTTGCTTCTTTGTAAAAAACCAGTTGACTATATTTTTGTGAGTCAATTTCTGGGCTCTCTGTTTTGGTCAATTTATCTATTTATCTATTCTTTCATTAAAACTGTACTGCTTTGATTAGTGTGGCTCTATAGTGAATCTTTAAGTCAGGTAGCATCAATTAGCTAACTTTGTTCTTTTTCCTTCAAAATTGGGTTGGCTATTCTAAGTCTTTCGTCTCTGCATGTAGACTTAGAATAAGTTTGTTGACACCTATGAAAGAATGCACAGGGGGCCATGGCTAATGGCACAGTGGATAAGGCTCTGACCTGTGAACCCAAGGGTTGCTGGTTCGATTCCCCAGCCAGGGCACATAACTAGGTTGCAGGCCAGGTCTCCAGCCAGGTCAGTAGTTGGAGGCAGGTGAAAGGCAACCATACATTGATGTCTCTCTCCCTCTCTGCCTCTCTCCCTTCCCCTCTTTCTAGAAATAATAAAATAAAATATTTTCTTTAAAAAAAAAAAAGAATTCACTGGGATTTTTCTTGAGATTGCATGGAATCTATAGATGAAGTGGGAAGAAATTACATCTTGAAAATATTGAATCTTTCTACTCATGAATGTGGAATATCTTTTCATTTATTTAGTCCTTGTTTGGTTATGTTAATCAGTTTTGTAATTTTTTTTTTTTTAGCTTTTTTTTTTTTTTTAATCATCAATGTATGGTTGCTTTTCACCTGCCTCCAGCCACGGACCTGATTGGAGACCTGGTTTGCAACCTGGTTATATGCCCTGGCTGGGGAATCGAACCTGCAACCTTTGGGTTCGCAGGCCGGTGCCTTATCCACTGTGCTACCAGCCAGGGCAGTTTTGTAATTTTTTTAATATAAATCTTGTACATATTCTGTTAGATTTATGCCTAAGTTTTTTTTATTTTTAAGGTGCTAATATAAATGATATTGTGTTTTTAATTTACAATTTTACTTAAAATTACTTATAAAGGAAAGCTATTGACTTTTGTATATTATCCTGGAATCCTGCAACCTTATTGTAATTTCTTATTTATCCCAACATTTTGTTGTTGTTAATTCTTTTGGCTGTTCTACATATTATTGGGTTGGCCAAAATGTTCATTGGGTTTTAAAGTAAAATTAAAAGACATATTTTTCATATTCACTAATAACTTTATTGAACAATGTATTCACCATTTTGTCTCACTTCCCTCTGCCATTTTCAGGCAACTTCATAATTCCATCTTCCCAAAACTTTTTATCTTTTTGAGCAAAAAACTATTCCAGGTACCTTTTTCAGCCTTCTAGGGAATTTTTTTTTTTTTTTCCGTTAAGATAATTTTGAACAAACAGAAATAAATGGAACTTTGGAGCTGCAATGTCTGGTGAATACAGCAGATGACTCAGAAGTTTTCAGCCAAGCTGTAACAGTTTTTGACTGGTCATCAAAGAAACATGCATTGTCCTGATGGAAGATTATGTTTCCAGTTGGCTAATTCCAGACACTTTTTGTCATGTGCTGCTTTCAGCTTGTCTAATTGGGGATAGTACTTGTTGGCATTAATTGTTTGATTTTCTGGAAGGAGCTCGTAATAGAGGACTCCCTTCCAATCCCACCATACACACAATAGCACCTTCTTTGAAGGCCAGCCTTTGGTAGGGTTGGGGGTTGGTGGTGTTTCATTTAACTTGTCACATAATCTCATCCACATTATTGTAAAGTATTTACGTTTCATTGCCCATCACAATTTGTTTTAAAATGGAATGTTTACATTATGTTTAACTTGCAAATTGCATGAGAAATATACTCAAGACATTTTTTGCTTTATTTCTGCTTAATTTATGTGGAACCCAAACAAATTGATTATAACCAAGCTGGCACACATGATTTTCAAAATGTGATTTGGATATTTTGAGTACGTTAGCTGTCTCCCACGTGGTATAACATTTATTGTTCTCAATTAAGGTCTCCATTTGATCACTATAAACTTTTATTTTTTAAAGATTTTATTTATTATTTTTCAGAGAGAGGGAAAAGGAGAGGGGCAGAGAGGAAGAGAGACATCAATGTGTGATTATTTTTCACCTGCCCCCAGCTACGGATCTGGCTGGAGACCTGGCTTGCAACCTGGTTATGTTGCCTTGGCTAAGAATTGAACCAGTGACCTTTGGGTCTGCAGGCCGGTGCCTTATCCACTGTGTCACCAGCTAGGGCTTGATCACTCTGTTCTACTAGTCTACCCGACCATGGAGCATTACCCAGCAAGAAATCTCCAGCACAAAACTTCACAAACCACTTTTGATACATTCACAGTCACAGCACCTTCTCCATCAACTGCACAATTTTTCTTTTTGCATTTCAGTTGAGTTTTTACCATTCTTGAAATAATAAAACATAATGTGATGAAAATGTTGCTAATTTTCTTCCACCTTCGGTGTTAAATGGCTACACAAAAATTCACCAATTTAGACAAGCTTTTTTTAATGTAAGCTGATAAGACATCTATTACAATACAATCTAAGAAAATTGTTTCAAATAAAGTTAAAAACAACTAAGAGCTATTAGAGCCATCTAACAGAGAACTCTGAACAAACATTTTGGTCTGTCCAATAATAGATGATCACATTATAATAGTTATATTGTAGACAAAGATGATTTTATGTCTTCTTTCCCAATTTGTATACCTTTTATTTCCAATATGATGTTCAAAAGGAGCGGGAAAGGGGACATCCTTGCCGAATACCTGATCTTAGTGAAAAAGCTTTGAGTTTCTCACCGTGAAGTGTGATGAAATTAAGGGTTGTTTTTAAATAGTCTTTATCAACTTGAGAAAGTTCCTCTTTTTTTCTGAATTCTTATGATACAAGATTAGGTTATTGATTCAAAAATATTTTCTTTTTTTCATGTGACAGGTTGAAGATATAAACCTGAAGCCCTATTTTGGCTGTAATCACTTTGTTTGGGTATATTTTGTTTTTATTTTCATTTATCACAAAATGTTTTATAATTTATCTTGTTATTTCTTGGAACAAATAAATTGTTAGAATCAAGTTGTTTACTTTTCGCATATTTGTGAATTTTCCAAATTTCCTTTTGTATTAATTCTTAATTTTATTACACATGGCCAGGAAAACTACTTTGTATAATTTCAATTTGTTTGAATTTATTGAAGTGGTTTATGGTTTAACAAATGGCCTACAATGAAGAATGTTCCATGTGCACTTGAGAAAATGTGAATCTGCTGTCATTTGTAGAATGGTTTATAGTTATCTGTTAGAGCTTGTTGGTTTATAGTGTCATTCAGGTCTTCCATTACCTTCTTACATGCATTACTAAAAGTTGGTGATTAAACTTTATAACTATTATGGTTGAATTGTCAATTTCTACCTTAGGTTTTATCACTTTTTGCTACATGTATTTTGCTGCTCAATTATTATGTAAATATGCAGTATGTTTATATTTTTCATGACTTCCTGATGGATTGACACATTTTTACTTAAAATATTCTGCAAGTAGAATTTTTTTTTATAATATCTATTTCTTAGGTATTACTTTGTGTTGGGTAACTTTTTAAATCTTTGTACTTTCAATCTATGTCTTTGATTTCAAGTGTGTTTGTTGTGTGATAATACATTATTGGATATTTAAAATTTTGTTAATTACTGCTTTTGAATTGGTGTTTAGTTTATTAACACTTAATGTAATTACTAAAAATAAAATCTATATCAGTCATTTTGATAAATTTTGGTTTATGCTTATTTATTTTTATTTATGTATTTTTCCATTTCCATTTAACCCCCTTATATTCTTCTCCCTCCTGAAATCACCATACTGTTGTCCATAGTCATGAGTTATTTTTTATTTTTGCTTGATTCTTCCATAGCCTAACACCCCTCACAATAGTAACTATCATCTTACTCACTATCTATGAGTCTGTCTCTACTTTACTTATTGGCTCATTTTATTAGGGTGACATTAGTTAACAAAATTATATAGGTTTCAGTTGCATAATTCTATAATATATAATCTGTATATTGTATTGTATCTTTACCACCCCAAGTCAAGTGTCCTTCTATCAACATTTATTCCCCTATAGTCTCATCTACCTGCCTTCACCCTTCTTTCCCCTTGATAACTACCATGGTTTTGTCTGTGTCGACAACTATGTGTTTTTATTATGTTTTGTCTTTTTTTTTTGCTGACTCCCTTCACCTATGAGAAATGTCCACAATTTTACTGCTTGTGTTTCCTTCTAGGATTTTTATGGTTTTAGTTCTAACATTTAAGCCTTTAAGTTATTTTGAATTTATTACTGCGTATGGTGTAAGAAGGTGGTCTAGATATCATGTCACATCTGTCCAATTTTCCAAACACCATCTGTTGAGTAGACTATTTTAACCCCATTGTATGTTTTTTCCTCCTTTGTCAAATGTTAACTAACTATAAAGATGCAGGTTTATTTCTGGTCTCTCCGTTCTGTTCCATTGGTCTATATGTATGCTTTTTATGCCCACACCATGCTATTTTGCTTACTATGGCCTTGAAATATAGTTTGATATTAGGTAGTATTATCTCCAACTTGATTCTTCTTTCATAAGATTGCTGGGGCTATGCAGAGTCTTTTCTCATTCCATATAAATTTGTGGAATATTTGTTCTAGTTCTGTGAAATACACCATTGGTATCTAGATAAGAACTGTGTTAAATCTGCAGATTGCTTTGGGTAGCATGAAAATTTTAATGATATTAATTCTTCCTATCCATGAGCATGGTGTTTGCTTCCACTTGTATAACTTTCATTGTTTGGTTTTGTTTTTTTCTCGGTGTCTTATAGTTTTCTGCATACATGCTTGGTTATGTTTATTTATAGGTATTTTATTCCTTTTGAAGCAATTGTGAATGGGATTGTTTTCTTGGTTTCCCTTTCTGATAGTTTATTATTGGTGTATAAAAATCCAGCTGAATTCTGGCTATTTATTTTGTATCCTGCTACTTTATTTTATTCATTTATCATTTTTTGTAGCTTGGCAGTGGAGTCTTTAGGGTTGTTTATATGCATTATCATGTCATCTGCAAATAATGATGTAGGGAATTCTGACCAACAGAGATCCTTTGGTGCTGCAGATGAAATGAATATTTCACAGGCAGCTTGTGGTAGGGCAGAGAAGGCTGACCAGTGTCTGATTCACAAAGGCCCCATCTGCCTACCTCAAAAGGTTTTTATTGATCACACAAGGTTGGGGGATGCATGTACAAACTACAATCATTACCACAAAAGAATATCCAAGAGGAAGGGAGTTGTTAAGTTTAGATAAGGGATGCCAAGAGCTCCAGTGGTTAATACAATTTTAGGGAGGGTGATATTATATGTGGGTGAAGGTTTTAACATTTGCTGTGGATGTAATAATTAAGTCTAGGAAGTTTAGGTTACAAACGCAGGCTTCAAAGGACCTGTGGAATGTTTTCAAGGCCAGATTCTTACCTGGGAGCCCCCTTGGGCACAGTATTGGGGCCTGTATGCACCTAGCTTTCCTGGCTTTCTGGTCAGGTCTTACAGGCTTGGCCTGGCCTGCATGGGTCTCCATGCCCCAACACCTCCCCAAGGGGACTCCAACATAATGACAGTTTCACTTCTTTCAAATTTAAATGCCTTTTTATTTCTTCTTCTTATCTGATTGCTATGCCTAGGATTTCCCATGCTATATTGAATGAGACTGGTGAAAGCGGACATCCCTGTCTTGTTCCTGATCTTAAGGGAAATGCCTGTAGCTTTTGCCCATTGACTATGATATTGGCTGAGGGTTTGTCATATAGGCCTTTGTTATGTGGTGGCATGGTCCCTCTATTCCCAGTTTATTGAGTTTTACCATAAACATATGCTAGATTTTATATTCTTTACTGCATCTATTGCTATAATCACATGGTTTTTATCCTTCATTTTATGTGGCATATCATGTTTATTGATTTGCAGTTATTATGCCAAACTTTTATCCCTGGAATAAATCTCACTTGACCATGGTGTATGATCTTTTTCATATATTGCTGGAATCAATTTGCTAATATTTTGTTGAGGATTTTAGCATATATGTTCATCATGGACATTGGCCTATAATTTTTCTTTCTTTGTTGTGTCTTGGTATTGGAATCAAAATAATGCTGGCTTCATAAAATGAACTTATGAAGTCTTTTCTCCTCTTGAATTTTTAGAATAGTAGTTTGAGAAGGACAGGTATTAGTTCTCTGAATGTTGGATAAAATTCACCTGTGAAGCCATCAATCTAGTCCAGGACCTGTCTTACTTATTTTTTGTTCTTTTATTTATTTTATATCCCTCCTTTTTTTTTTTTTTTTTTTGTATTACATAGATATTTTCTAGTATACCATTTTAAATTTCTTGTTGTTTCTTTTACTATATATGTTAATTATTTTTAATGTCTGCCCTGTTGATTACACTTGCCATCTTATTTTCAAAGGAACAATTTTTTTTTTAAGTAATATAATGTGGCAAGTCTAGAAATCATATTCCATCTCTTTCCAAAATATGTTGCTTTAACTGTTATTGTTGTTTCTGTTTTTTTAGTGACTTTAAAGGACTATTTCTGTCACATAAGTCCACTAAAGTCTCTGATTAGTTCAGTTATCAGTTAATAATTAACAATTTCCTTAAAGTCTTGGCCCTGGCTGATGGCACAGTGGATAAGTTTCAGGCCTGCAAACCCAAGGTTTGCTGGTTTGATTCTTAGCCGGGGCACAGAATCAGGTTGCAAGCCAGGTGTCTAGCCAGGTCCTTAGCTGGAGGAAGGTAAAAGGAAACCATACATTGATGTCACTCTTCATCTCTGCCTCTCTCCCTTCCCCTCTAAAAATTATAAATAAAATCTTTAAAATAAACAAATAAATTTTATGAACCAATAATTCCTCTAGCCTTTGAAACATTGCATGTGTACATTGGCATATGTTTTCAATGGTCTGACAGGTAGTTTAGAATTCTGCCTTAGCTTTGATTTGCTTGAGCAGAGCCTAGGGTCAGTCAGAAGTGAGAGATTAGGACTTTCTCACATCTTTTCTAGGCATGCACACAACCTTCTAGATTCAAAGGAATATGTCAGAGAAATATGACACTTTATATTTCTGTGTTCTCCTTTTAATGCTTTGGTTAGCCTTTTGTTAGCTTCAACTCAGGCAGCTTCAATGTTAAACAATTGGGGATGGGGCTGTTTCCACCGAGTGAGCTCCTGATGTCAGGTCAAATAAAGACAGGCCCTAATAAGGGAGCTTTCATCAAGCTGATAGACAAGTCAGATAGTGACATTCTTGTGGATAAGGTTTTGTAAGGCTTAAAACTGTTCCAACTGCTTCTAAGATGCTGGTTTTCATAGCTTAACCATAGGCTATTATTTTTTCGAAGCTACTGAAGAGCTGGAGAGAAAGGAGTAGGATTAGGGAAAATTAAAATAAACTCACTTTTTCAAAAAAAAAAACAGATTCAGCTTTTTATTTAATAACTTTTTCATATAGTTAAAATGCTGTAGTAATTTCAAGGTTCTGAGAAGTTTATTTTTGACAGTTTTTATCAGTGTTCTTTATTGCTTTTTTGGAGAAGCAGACTTTTAGAAGTCTTGACTCTGCCATTATGGATTGTTCTTGTTTCAAAGGTCACCAAATCTTTTAGTGCAAGATTCTAGCCCCCACCTTGGTTCTGCAGGGGCTGGATGGGCAAGTAGGGCACGAGGCTAGAGCCGGGCTGCAGAGGCCCATTCTGCTGCTCCTAATGGAGACAGAGGTTTTTATAAAGAAGGAGAAGGAAACGGAACAAAGAAATCAAGGGAAGCATTTGCACAGTCCATTCCAGTAAGTCCAGTGATGGTCCGGTGTGTATCACCCTGGTCTAGCCATTCTGGCTTCATATCATCCCAGCTTCATGTCATTCTGGCTCCATGGATAAAGGTCAACAAATCTCTTGGAACTGGGGTATTTGAAGTTTGGGGTCTAGATCTTTTGAAGTTACTTCCTAGGATTCTTATACAAATATGCTATTCATCTACAATCTACATGTTAGTCAGAATTAACATTTACAGAAACAATTCCAAAAAGAACAGTGAGGTGGGTTACAATTTCCCACTATTGCAATTTTCCACTGTTACTGTGATATGACAGCTTGAGAAGAGGAAATACGGAGTGCTCAGTATAAATAAATGGCGGAATACAGGGTTCCAGTGTGAGGCCATCAGTCGCTTGAATTTGCTGGACTGCTGGTATCAGAAGTGCCTTGGAGCCAACTAGAGGCAAAAGGCCATCCTGGCCATGTTCTTACCCTTTCATCCCTGTGTGGAAAATGTAGGCGGCAAGTGAGAGAAACTATCAGGAATTTTAGGAATCAAGGGGCAAAACTGAGAAGAACCAGGGAACAGTCTGCCTGAAGTTTTCAGGAAAGTAGGTTTGGTTATTGAAGCTTTCACCAGAATGCCTTACCTGATGAAGGGGACATGTATAATGACAACCATGTTCTGGGTGTCACTATCTTTTACTCAAACCAGTGTAAACCTGTAGAGGCCATAGACTGAAGAATTTACCCGGAGTATCCCCTCCAGGGTCTGCATTCTCCATTACGTAAAGGGGGAGGGACCTCTAGAGACTGTCATTCTAAGTACCATGTAGGAACTTAAAAAGCCAAAGTACTAGTTATTTCTTTGTAGTATATAAAAAGAATGTTTTAAAAAACAAAACAAAAACCCAGCTCTTTGAAAATTTTTGTTGGTTCTTAATAATGCAGATCTTACTCTAATTATGGAAGATATTTTTTATACTGAATTGCAGTAGGGACTTCTCCAGTCCAACCAATAGTCATGATTTCAAATGCAAACAACAAGTGTGGATTGTTTTCCATAAAATGAAGACTGGTGCTCTGGCTGGTGGCACAGTGGATAAAGCACTGGCCTGCGAATCCAAAGGTCCAATTCCCAACCAGGGCACAGGCTGCAAGCCAGGTCTCCAGCCAGGTCCGTGGCTGGAGGCAGGTGAAAGGCAACCATACATTGATGTCTTTCTTCCTCTCTTCCTCTCTCCCTTCCTCTTTCTCTAAAAATAATAAATAACATCTTTAAAAAAAAATGAAGACTGGTAATAAAGATATTCATTCAGCTGCAAATACTGGTTTTAAGTTATAGCCACTGGTGTGCTTTAATATTTAGATTCTTTCTGTCATTACTCAAGAAAATGTTTTTAATCATGCTAATTTAACTTTTTTGAAGATGAGAAGAAGAGAAGATGTAAATAAGCAGCTACTAAAATATAAAGTGAGAAAAAATCGGAGTTGAAATCGACCGTGAGGGTGTAGTCGGGAATATTGAGTGGAAGGTAGGACTGAGAGAGATATCTGGTAGCGAAGTTTACATACATCTTGATGGAGAGTTTGTCTATACAGCTGTAGGCTATGTCAAAATTAGTGAATGATCACAACACATGTGCAATTCATTATAGTATATAAATTTTACATCAAAAGGAAAACATGTAAAATATTGATCTCCAGGAATGCTGCATGATCTAAAGTATTAGAGGAAAATATACTAATGTCTGCAATTAATTTACTCAAAACATTTCCAAAATAAGATGGATTCATGGGTGGATAGAGGAATTAATAGTTATGTGAAAAAGCAAGTTTAGTGAAAGTTAATATTTATACAGTTATTCATTATGAAATCTGTCAAATTTGCCTTATTTTGTTGAAAAATTATGATAAAGTGTTATAGTAAAAACTTTGTTACTAGGTTTGAAATATATTTTTATAATGTCCCAATATAAATAATTAGTATTTTTCTAAATTAAGTAACTCTGGAAACATTGATAGAAAGCTAAAGAGATAAGTAAAAGGGATAAAGCTAAAATCTTCTAATAATTGAGAGAATGTTAAAAAAATAAAAGACAGTTATAACCCTCCTAAAGTGTGAGGAGAGAAATCAGTATCATTTATAGCTCCATATAGGGCCATTTTGGGAGTTTTATTATAATAGAATGAAAACATGAAACACTGCTTTCCATGTTTCAGTACAATTTCTATAAAAATAAGAAGTAAATGAATCAGATATCAAACTTTTATGAGCCCAGTGAACACAATGGTTTCATTCATAGCTCTGTAAAAATAAAACTGGTGCATAGGAATCTTGTGAGGTGAAAATTGCAAATGCCAAAATAAAAATGCAATACAATCAGTGTATGCCAGGGCCATCTTCTTTTTCCCGAAACTTCATTAGCACACAGTTTAGAATTTAACATAAAGTATAATGTGTTATCATCTGGACCAGATTATTAGCCTGTCTTTTGCAGAATGAGTAGGTTGTTATTTAATGTGATTGCATGATAAAAAGCCTGCTATGCCCTGTAAAAATGTATCAGCAGTCACCACTGCAGCAGAATCTATTACATAATTGGAAGCACAAAGTAGTGCCTTTGGAGCTGAGAGGAAGAAATTGAATAGCTGGTTCATCATGCTGTTTAACAAAGTGGAAATTGGGACTGTTGGCAGTAACACACTGACATCACAGGTCACCCAGGCTGTGTGGATCTCTATACCTGAGAGAGCCAATGGAGCCCAGATACACAGGGCTGTTTAAGTGCTATTTAATCACCTTGGGAGATGTCTGCACTGTTTTTATCTTGCTCTCTTTTATGGACACATAGGAGCTCTCAGCACAATATATGTACTGAATCTCTGCTATAGAAGGAATAAAAGAAAAAGAACTTTGTGATAACCAAAAGAGACATTTTAATACCTATCTAGTACCTGATATAGAACCAGATATGTAGTAGTGACTCAGGCAATGTTTGCTAATTAAATAAAAACATGAATGAATTAGTGCTTTTTTTTTTTTTTTTCCAGTACACCTTTTTGGAAGAGATGCTATTTGCAAGGATTTGTGCTGGACTGTGATCAGAACACAAAGTTTCATGGTGCTACGTCTCAAGAAACCTGTAATTTACTCAGGGAATTCTTACAAGTATTTAAGGTAGAAAATGATAAGAGCTATTTGTAAGAGAAATTTTGAGAGCCACTGGAGGTTAGAAGCAGCTAGGATGATCTTGGAAGCCTGAATTCAGTTGCTTTTGGAAGGATGCTAAAATATTGAAGGAAAGGGGGCAGAGAAAATTAGGGCATTGCAGGTATATTTAGGTAAGTGAATGGGAATGGAATGAACATGAAATATTATTTTCTTTTTAAATCAGCTTTATGTAATTTACAAAAAATATAATTTATAACATTTTATAGTTCAGTAAGGTTTGATACATTGATAATCTTATAGCAACAAAAACAATAATGAAATTCACCATTTTCATTACTTGTAAAAGTTCCCTCATGTTCTATATTAGTATTGCATTGCCCCTGAAACAACTACAAAATTAACACAGCTGTATTCTTGTACACTTTTCAACATCAGAGCTCCAAAATGAGTCTTATGGGAATACAATCTAACTATTGTCAGAGCTGGCTTCTTCTGAAGGCTCCAAAGGAAAATCTGTTGCTTGCCTCCTCCTGTTCCTAGAGGCTCTCAGTATTTCTTGGCTTGTGAACATACCACTCCAATCTTTTGTTGGCATGGTGGCTGTCTTCCTCCTGCTACTCCTCCTGTGCTTCCCTTCTGACTCCTGCACCTGCTCACTGTGATTACAAAAGGCCACCTGGATAATTCATGGTAATGTGAATTCCCATCTCATGGCTCTCAACTTAAGCACATCTGCAATATCCCTCTTTCCATACTAAGTAACATTTACAGGTACAGAGGAATTATGATTTATTTGGGGGGAGAGGCATTACTGAGCTTTTGATACCAGTTCCCTGCCCAAAACCTTGAAGCTGGAAATCACTGATTTCTTTTTCATATAACTATAATTTTGCCTTTTCTAGAAAGTAATATAAATGGAATCATACAACATAAAGTAGTCTTTTGTACTTGATGTCTTTTGCTTAGCATGATGCTTTTGAGATTCATTCATGTTATAGAGGGTAACAGTAGCTTTTCTTTTCTTTTTATTGTGGAATAGTTATCATTGTATAGGTATATGACAATTTGTTTATTCACTCACCAAGTCTTTTGAGTTTTTCTCTTGGTTTTGGCTATTATAGATAAAGCTGTTATGAATATTTTAGTGTAAGTGCTGATTCAAAATGTGTTCTTATTCCTTTTGGTTAAAAACAGAAGTTTGTCGAATGTCTTTATAAGAAGCTGTTAAACTACTTCCCATGCGGTTGCTTCATTTAGCATTTTCAGCAATGAACGAGAGATTCACTTAATCTTGGTATTTACTAAAACTTATTACTGTTTGTTAGTTTTTTTAGTCATTCCAAATTGTATGCAGTTGTATCTCATTATTCTTTTTATATTCCAGTAATAGCTATCTTTGTATGTGCCTATTTGTAATTGATATATCATTTTGGTTATTTTTAGCTTTTTTAATGGGGATGACATTTTTATTGAGTTGAGTTATTTCATGTTCTGGAATAAAGGTATTTTATTAAAATATTTCCAAACATTATTCTCAGTTTGCTGATAGCATTTTCATGTTATTAGCAATGTCTTTTGGAAAGAGGAAGTTTTTAATTGTGATAAAATCCAATTTACACTTTTAAATTTTCTGTTTCAGGCTTATTATTATATTTTCTCACAATTATTTACCTAATCCAAAATATCAGTGATTTTTCTTATATGCTTTCTTTTAGAAGTTTAATAAAGTTAGGTCTTACAGTTAGGACTTTGATCTACTTAGAGCTAATTATTGAATATGGTGTGAGGTAAGAAAAAATATTTACTTTTATTTGTATGGATATGAAACATATCCATACAACATGAAAACATAATGGGACTCCTGCTGTCAATCTTTGTATTTTCTCTTTGACCATTTGTATCACTTTTTGAGAAATTTTACTGACTTCATCTTTTTTTTTATTGAGGTTTTAAAATAATTTCTTCCATCACAATTTTAATTCCCAAAAGTCTTGCCATGAATGCTGATGGCTCTGTTCCATATATATATTTGTGTTTTAGAGATATAATGGCTTAAATTTTACTCCCTTTTTCCTTCTGCATCACTTCCTACACACATATACGGGTGGTGTGTGTATGTCTGTGCTTAACTTTCATGCTGCTACCTTCTTTAAAAAGTTCATGATCCTTGATTGTCCATATTTCACACACACACACACACACACACACACACACACACAAAACATAAAGGTTGATTGGCTATTTGATGTAGGTGGGAGGAGTATGTTAACTTTTGGGTTTTGCTTTAGGGAGAATGTATAGAGAGCTGAGTGGATATCTGGCCAAATGAGGTTTTGGTATTATTACCATTACGTTAACCTACTCTAGATCTTTCTGATCACCTTGCCTAGTTGAAAGATGCCATGATGGACGCAGTGTGGAAAACCATCCTTATAAGACTTTTAAACAATCCTTGTTCCTAAATCTGTTATGATCTGCCATTCCTGGCATTTCTAAATCCCAACTATCTTTTCCTTGGGTAAAAGAACTATTTCCTGTCAATACCCACCTCTGGAAGCACTTTAAGCTGTAGTTCATTTTTCCATACTTTAACTTGTTCTCTTCCACAGTCATACTTTTATTCAAATGTCACATTTTCTAGCAATGTTCTAATATCTCCTTTCTCATTATCATCATTATTATGGTTTATTTAATTTGATTTTTATAATTTTATTTTGATCTCAGGAGAGAAAAAAGAAATGGACCATTTTTTTCTGCAAATCTATAAATAGTCAATTAATGAGAACAAAAGTTGTTTTGATGATTAAAACGATCTGAAATTACAGGTTATGACTGACCAATTAAGTTCTTATATCAGTACCAGCATCTGATTTACATCTTTATTTTACATTTTCTGGAAATTCAGACTCACACTTAAGTTTTTGGAAGTGGTAAAATTTGTAACATACATATTGTCTTTTTAAGTAATTTTAAAAACTTTCATTATTGAAAGTTAAATCTCCATTCAGAAAGTTGAATGAAAATAATGACAATACTGTTACAGAGTGATTCATAAATGATATATTATCAATTTCTTAAGTTCTTTTCCCAAAATAGAAAAATCCAATAATGTAAAACTTATGTAAAAATTATTATGTAATATTAGGTGATATCATCATGTTACCTGTTATACATTCACTTATTCATGTGCATTTGACTATCATCCAATGATGGATATGTAATAATTGAACCCTGAGTGCACTTACACATTTAACTGCACATGGAGTATGTACTCTAAGACAGTGGCTACTGTCAAATTGTATAAGCTCGTAGGCAGATGCATTACTGCAAGGAAAGAAATTACATACTTATAAACTTTCCAATTTAACTCCAGAGATAGTAAGAAAAGGTTTTATTCTGATGACAACCCTTCAAGGAATGTATCAGACAGGATGAGACAGTGTATTAGTACTGTATAATCTGCTAAAATGTGGTATTATACACATTTGAGTGCTTTTAAAAATATTTTTAAAAAGTTAAATCACACTAATTTTAGATGCCCCAGATTATAGATGGTATATTACTGATCTAAATGAACCCTAAAGCCTCTTAAAATAAAAAGCATATGGTTCTTTAAAATATATGTATATATATATATATATATTTGAAGGTTACAAACTTGACATCCTTATTGAGTATTCAAATTCTCAGTTTCCCACCAAATTATCTGAGTTATGGCACATATTTTTTTAAATGTGTAACACATTTTATTCAATATTTCTTAATGCTTTAAAGATATAAGAGGATGAATCTATTAGAATGTTAAATTTAGAAGAAAAGGGCTATATATAACAAATTATGAAATGCTAAATGTATTTCGATGGGATATAATTCATGAGTACCTTATTTAAAAGTTGGTAGTTTCATATACTGGGAGCCAATTTCAATGCAACACACACAAAACTGTAAACCTCATTTAGAAGTGTCATTCTCATATCCCCCCCCCCCCTCCCCAAGTCAGTAAGTGAGAGTCTGGTTTTATGAGAGTCCAATAGAACTAAGAACTGCTACACAGGGAATCCGGGAGTGTTGCAGCTCTCCTCGCGATTTCACATTCTCTGAATTCATATGGTTTGTTGCCTCTGCATGCCTGTTTCAGTTTCTAGCCCATTTCCCCCTGCTTCTTCGTGAATACTGCAAAAGATATATCCACCTCCCAGTGTCTGCCACCAATCTTCCCCACCCCTGATCCACACACCTCATTCCTTGTAGCACCTGGTATTTAGCCCATCCATGTGCAGATAATCGGAGTTGCCCCTTTGCTGTTAGGTGTCCATTGCTGGTTCCTTCAACCGCAGTCGCAATATGAAAAGGCTGCGGAGGGGCCGTACTGCGCAGGGTCGGGTTGTGCCTGTTGAGCCATGAGTAAGTAGCAGGGGAGATGGATTCTCTATGTAATTACTAACAAGTAAATGAATAACTTCTTACTCTTTTATAGGAATTGGGTTAGCATCACTTTGCTGGCATTTCAACAGGCTTTCCAAAATACAAACAAGTTATTTTAGGCTTAAAGGCTATGAAAAAAGTTCTCTCATGCTGCATTGCTCTGTAATTTTGAACAGATCATCAGAATTTGATTCTGGTTATTTTGAATTTTTGAGTTTACATGATAAATGAGGTTGAATTCAAGTTAAAACAATAACAAATCAAGAGTGAACCACATGCTTACTTTCCAGCTGATAGAAGTAATTGCCAAAGTTGTTTTAGGGGGAGCTTTTGATAATGTTAATAACCCTCTTGTAATATAGTTAATACTCTAGAAAAAGAACAGCACAGAAATAAAATTAACATACTAAATTCTCTCTAGTGTGAGGCTTGAGGGTTTTAGGTGGGGCTTAATCAAAGTCAGCCTGTAGGCAATTATGAGATTGGAGGATATAACACCTCATGTTAGTGTGATATTACAGAAGGAAAAAAGCATTTAAACAACAGGGATGGTGGACTTGAGCATTGCCAGAAGAATAAATGAAAAGTATAAGCCTGGGGTTTTCTTTTTTGATTTAGATATTTGACTGCTAGATTATAATTTAAATAATGTCCAAGGTTTCAATAAATTACCCATTATACATAGAGAATGCAAGATCTGTCCTGAAAGTATCAGCTGAACAATTGTTTTATTTATATTGACATTAGCTTTATACTTTTGGTACAGGCCTCATAAGAAAAATCACCTCAATAGAATGTCTGAAAATTATCTTTCAAATAAGCTAATCATAGATGAATCAACGTTAAGCCAAGGCTTAGTATTTAGAGACACATTCATATATTGCAGGTATTAAGTTGGCATTTCAAAAGTTGATCAATGCATACGGTTTTAATAATGGTCCTGTGCGTCAAGGGACAAGAAGTTAGTTCTTTCAATGTCAAAGCTTATATTTTAAGTTCATATTAGAGTTTTTACTAAAAGGTTATTGACTAATTTCAGTATAAACTATTAGGATACCTTACTTTTAAAAAGTGGGTATAGTTGAATGCCAAAAATGCCATTATCAGAGGTCTTGCGAAGCTTTAACACTGGAGACATTTCTCTTGTGCTTTCCTCAACAAGACCCTTGATTCTTTTGGGAAGACGTTGTCCCCTCATTTAGAACCATTAACACTTTTATGCACCTTTTTAATGTACTGCAACAGAAAATACCCTTCCATGCTATACCATTGCAATCTGATAATATATTTCCTCCTCTAAAGTGCTGAGTTTTGTAGCTTTGACACAACATACCTACTATACTGTGCCAGGAAGTGAAGCAGACCAGGATGTGCACACCAAGGTTTTCATGGTTGGGTAAACGAATGAATGAATAAGTACCTACTGCACTACCAGAAAGAGCAGTTACAATAGTGAAATATCTTTATATATAACTATAAAATACAGTTAGGGGTAACAGTAAAACTAGAAACATGTGCACTGTGAAATGAGTTTTGACCTTTTTTCTTTTTTTTTAACATGACTGCACTGAATAAAATTCAATACCATGAAGTTCCTATAAAAGTCCATCACAGGAGACCCTCATGGCATGGTGGCAGCAGCCAGCCACATGGAGCCACAGTGCTGTCCGTGGCTCCTATAGGAACTGGCTTGGGAACATCCAATCAATCTTTCCTTTCTCTTAAGTTTTTTTTTTTTCTTTCTTTCTTTCCAAGTTTTATAATGTTTAAGACACATAAGTGATAAGAGTATAAGATGTATCAAAATTGCCTCTATTGTATTTAAATCATTGTTCAGTTTGACTTCATTTAGTTCATGAACCTCTTTTTAAAAAGTACCAAATAACAATCTTGTCTTAGCATGGTTAATCAAAGGGTGCAAGATGATACTGCCAGTCGGAAAGTACGGAGAGCTGGCAATAGAACTAATTTCTGGCTTTTAGAGTCGGTGATCTCTAGAAATAGAAAAAATACTTCGAAAACTTACATGGATCCAAAAACTCTCACGAATAGTCACAGCAATCTTTAGAAAGAAGAACAAGGTAGGAGGAATCACAATACTGAACATCAAACTATACTACAAAGCTACTGTAATCAAAACAGTCTGGTACTGGTGTAAGACTAGACATATAGATCAATGGAACAGAATAGAGAGCCCAGAAATAAAGCCAGGACTCTTTGGTCAATTAATATTCGACAAAGGGGGAAGGAACATAAAATGGAGTAAAAACAGTCTCTTCAACAAATGGTGTTGGGAGAACTGGACAGTGACACACAAAAAAATGAAACTAGACCACCAACTTATACCATACACCAGAATAAACTCAAGATGGGTAAAGAACTTAAACATAAGCAGTGCCACCATAAAGGTCCTGAAGAAAAATATAGGCAGTAAAATTTTAGACATTCTACCCAGAAATATGTTTACTGATACTTCTCCAAGGGCAATGGAAATCAAAGAACAAATAAACAAATGGGACTACATCAAACTGAAAAGTTTCTGTTCAGCTAAAGAAAACACCAGCAAAATTCAAAGGGAACCAACTGTATGGGAAAACACATTTGCCAATGATACCCCAGACAAGGGTTTGATCTCCAAAATATATAAAGACCTTACAAGACTCAACACCAGGGAGACAGACAGCCCAATTAAAAACTGGACAAAGGACCTGAACAGACAACTTACTGAGGCAGACATACAAAGGGCCCAAAGGCATATGAAAGAATGCTCAACATCACTAGTCATCAGAGAGATGCAAATTAAAACCACAATAAGATACCACCTCATACTTGTCAGAATGCCCATCATCAACAAATCAACAAGCAACAAGTGTTGATGAGGATGTGAGGCAAAGGGAACCCTGGTGCACTGTTGGTGGGAATGTAGGCTGGTGCAGCCACTATGGAAAACAGTATGGAATTTCCCTAAAAACACTAAAAATGGAACTGCCTTTTGATCCAGAAATTCCACTACTAGGAATATACCCGAAAAACCCTGAAACACCAATTCATAAGAACCTATGTACCCCTATGTTCATAGCAGCACTATTTACAATAGCCAAGTGCTGGAAACAGCCTAAGTGCCCATCAGTGGATGATTGGATCAAAAAACTTTGGTACATTTACACCATGGAATACTACACAGCAGAAAGAAAGAAGGAACTCCTACCCTTTGCAACAACATGGATGGAACTAGAAAGTGTTATGCTTAGTGAAATAAGCTAGTCAGTGAAAGACAAATACCATATGATCTCACCCATTTCAGGACAATAATGAGCAAAACAAACAAACAAGCAAAACAGAACCAGATACATGAACACAATGACTAGACCTTCAGTGGGCAGAGGAGAGGGGGGTGGGGGGAGGAGAAAAGAAGGGGAGCTGTTTAGTCAAGGAACTAGCATGCAAGAACCATGGGCATGGAAAACAAGTGGGATTGACTTTGTGGGGGAGTGGGTGGGTGAGGAAGGAGATAGATGGAAGGAAAAATGGGATGGATGTAATAAAACAATAAATTTAAATTATAAAAAAAATAGTCTGTGATCTCAATTGCTCTTCAATGCAGATCCCAGCTGTAACACCTACATTGAATGTAAGTGACTTTAAAGGGAAAGAGGTCATAGGCAAAGAAGGAAAGCAGACCCCATCTGTTTTCACTGAAGCCCATTAAAACTTCTTTCACTTAATCAGTAGAAGTTTTTGTGTAGGGCCTGTGGATTGGAGGAAGTTAGATGAGATAATCTTGAGTGGCGTGGTCCATGAAGTTTGGAAGCTTTAACAGTAGCTAATCACAGGGTGAGTGCTAAGAGACTTCACTGCTTCAGGTAGAAGTAGGTAGGAGTTTCATAGGTAGTTAGCAAGGAAACATTTAGTGAAATCTTCCATTAAACCAATGACTAGGATCCTGAAATGATGAGTTTTTCAACTTTTACTCAGGGATTCTCAGTCCACATGCTTACTATTGTTTCATTTGTTTGTTTTTAATAAAGATTGTATTGATTATTTTTTAGAGAGAAGGGCAGGGAGGGAAGAAGAAAGGGAGAAAAACATCAATGTATATAGTTACCTTTCACCTGTCTCCAGCTACGGACCTGGCTGGGGACCTGGCTGGAGACCTGGCTGGAGACCTGGTTATGTGCCCTGACTGGGGAATTGAACTAGCGAACTTTGGGTTCGCAGCCCAGCGCCTTATCCACTGTGACATCAGCCAGGGCCTTATTTGCTTTAATTAAACTTCTTACTAAATCAGTGAACATAGCTAATATTTCAGACAGTTCTAACATTTCTTAGAGGAGTGTAACATGGGTATGACTCCACTCAACTCATGGTGGTAAAGTCCATGACAGTTTGAAGGAATGATGGTGCTATATAATCAAAACAAACATTGACATACAAAATCTGAAAGCAAGAGGAATTTACATTTATGAGGGAAGCTAAAATATATGTAAAAAACAACTGTGATGCAAAGCATTTAAATTGGTAAATTGGATTAGCATTATATCCATAATAAAGAAATTTTTTGTTAAAGGGGAAAAAGTTAATGAAATGAAAATTGAGTTGTTCAAAGTTAGGGAAGCAGAACTGATTATTAAGTCATTTCAACAACATCATGATTAGTAGGATGACTCAGTTTTGCACCAAGACCGATTTGAACTCACAGAAATACAATCTCAATCTCCTAATAAAATAGAAAATATTAGATGAGAAAAGAAAATATCAGATGAGAAATGAGCGATGATCAGTCAATGCCCCACCTCTGACCACTCTAATGTGTACTTAAAAAGTGCATGCTTTAGTCCAGTGCAGAAGCATTTGCTGGACAATAATGCTCAGAGGCGTTAAAAAGCACCTGCTATTTTGAAAAGTTGAGCCTTGACAGATAGACATTAAACTGAAAATTATGGATGTAAATTTCCATTGTTTGAAAACTTGGCTCCTTAGTATGAGATAAAAACAAGGGCTATTTGTGACATATTGTCTTTGCTATATAAGCAATAACTCTCTAATATTTATCTTTTTTTTACATTAATTTTATTTTATTGTTGTACTATAGTCATCCTATTCCCCCCGCCCCACCCTCCCATATGTTGTCCATGTCTAATATTTGTTTACTAAGTTTATTATCATACAGCTTGTGTTCATAAATGTTCGGCGGTTGCTGATGTGGCACCCCAGGAAGGAGCAGGTCCATCTAGTGTCTAGAAAGTTAATTTCAATGATATCCATGTATAGATAGCAACTGAGTGCATGCTTTATAATCAAAATTTATCTTAAAAATAAGTTCTAAGCACCAAAATTCATCTTTTTCTACTTCTTATTAAACATAGTTTAATCTAGAGAATGACAAAATATTCAGTGTTGAGCTCTGCCACTGTATTAGTGCCCTATTACTGCCAACCAGATGAACACAAAATCCATAGCTGAAAACACCACAAATTCATTATGTCACATTTTGTAATGAGATTTGGGTTTCACAGGGCCAGAATCAAGATTTTGGCAAGTTCTGTGTTTCTTTTTGGAAAGCTCTGGGGTGAGTCTGGTTCTAAGCAGAATTAAATTCGATATAGTTCTAGGACATTCAGTTGGTGAGCCGTCTTTTGGGAGCCATTCTTATCTTCTCCAGACTTCCTTTGTTCTCTGGTTCCCTCCTCCAGCTTCAATCCAGTAACCATGAGTGGAGACTGCCTCCCCTCTGACTCATCTCTCTTCTGCCACTTCTCTTTGCTTCCAGCTGAAAAATTCTCTGCTTTTAAAATTCAAGTGAAAGCCCTGGCTGGTGGCTCACTGGATTGGTGCCAGCTTGTGAACCCAAAGGTTGCTGGTTCGATTCCCAGCCAGGGCTCGGAACCAGGTTTCAAGCCAGGTCCGTAGCTGGAGGCAGGTGAAAGGCAACCATACATTGATGTTTCTCTCCCTTTCTTCCTCCCTCCCTGCCCTTGTCTCTGAAAATAATAAATAAAATATTTTTTTAAATAATAAAGTAAAATTCAAGTGATAAAATTTGGTCCATCTGGATAATCCAGGATGCTCTTCCTATTTTACTTTTATTTTATCATTTTTGTTTGATTGTTCTTTACAGTTTTCCCATTTTTCCCCTGTTGCTCTCTCCTGCCCTGCCCACTTCCTTCCACCCCCAAAGCCAATTCCTATCCAGTTGTCCATGTCCATGGGTCATGTATACTAGTTCCTTGACTAGACTCTTCCCCTTCTTTTCCCCCTTCTCTGATTCACCCTTCTCTTCTGGTCATGGTCAGATGCTCTTCCTATTTTAAAGTTAGTTGATGGGTAACCCTGCCTACCAGCAAAGTCCATTCCCAGAACTATCTAGATTGGTGTTTGAATCACAAAGGATAGAAGTCTTGCAGGAAACTTTTAAATTTTCTCTGCCACAATCATTGCCATAGATCTGGTGATTTAAAAAATTAATTCAAGATCTAATTTAAGGACCACCACAATTTATTGTGCTGATGCACTTTAAAAAACTATTCAGAATCTGATTATGAATAATCTTTTCCCTGTGAAGGACTAAAAATTTCTGAAACTTATCTTGTCAATATTTGGAAATTATTACCTTTATAAATATTGAAATCCCATTTGAAACCAAATTCTTATAAGAAAATCATCTATTTTCCTGTTACTACTCCATGAAAACAGTATGTAAGCAATCAGGTGTAAAGTCCCTCCTTTTTATTCACCCCACTGTCTTGATGAAATATACATCAACCTTAAACATTTTCTAGATTACAGAAGTTACAGAACTTTAATACTTCATTATATAACTTTAACTGTATTTATTTCTCCTACTATCTTCATTCTAAACCTCGAATTGTTAAATGATTTGTCCAAGGTCAAATGACTGCCACTTAAAGCCAACTCTTATATATTAACTCACATACTAAAATATTTCTTGGTGTAGATCACTTGTTACTCAACATAGAAAATACAGATTTTTCCTTTATTACTCACCAACTCACAACATTATTCAGTTAGTCTTATTATTTTTAAGTTTGTTTGTTTTTTTTTTCCCCTAAGACTTCTAATACTGCTATACTACTTACTTAGAGTCACATCTTCTCCAGGCTTAGATAATGTTCAAACTTATTGCATATGTCTTTCTTATTAAGTCACCAAAGTTCCTAAAACATTTACCACTGGATCAGACTAAATCTGACAGTGATCACTCAGTAACTTCCTGAGTGACCTTGTGGCTAGTAATGCAACCTGCTAATAGGATACACTATGTTTTACTTCAGCTTTTCATGAGTTATGCTAGATGCCCCAAAAATATTCTTGTTAATGCAGTTTTATCCAATATTTATTTTTCTTGAAATTCCAAGCTTGTGTTTAAGTATTTAACTAGAAAATGCTGTATGAGCATTTTCTACGTGGCTGTGTTTATTATTTTTACATGCATCTTTAAAAAAATAATTACATGCTTATGATCTTTTCAGTGTTCTTCTTTTAAAATTTAATTTTATTGTTGTTATATTATATCCTTCCCTTTTTTACTTCCCTCTTGCCCCTTTTCCACCCACCCAATCCACTTGTTGTCCATGTCCATGGTTCTTCCATACTAGGTTCTTAACTAAACTGCTCCCCTTCTTTGCCTCCTCCTCCCCACTCCCCCCACCCCCATTCTCTCTCCCCCCTGCCCACTGAAGGTCTATTTACTGTTTTCAGGTATCTGGAACTAGAGAGTATTATGCTTAGTGAAATAAGTCAGTCAGTGAAAGACAAATACTATATGATTTCACCCATTACAGGACAATAATGAACAAAACAAACAACAAGCAAAACAGAACCAGAATCAGTGTTCTTTAGACACCTTTAGCTCTTGTATATTACTAACTTATTTTAGATATTACAAATTTTTGTGTTCAAATGTTTGCAATTTTTATTGTTATTTTAAAATAAGATCACATTATTTTACACCCTTTTATAGCTCATGCATCTATTTACTCAGTAGTTATTAACATAGTACCTATGTTGTAATCTTAAGTGTTGGGGCCCCATAAAGAAAATGATGAAATTCCTGCCTTTGTGGTGTTTACATTCTAATTGGGAGACAAGATTACTAAGAAGCAGATAAAAATACTTTTGGTTTCAGAGAGTATAAGTGTTATGAACAAAATAAAGCAGAGCAAACAGACAACAAAAGAAGAATGGCTGCAAGGATTTACATAAGGGCTAGGGAGGAGGCGCAGTCCTGAACGACATGTGGAATCAGGAGATGGGAGGGGGAAGGCAAAGGTCAGCAGGTGAGAGGCCCTGAAGTGGAGATGAACTTGGAGGCATGAAGCACAAGCAGCTGGGAAAGCGCTAGAATTCTAAGAAATGAGCAGACCCACCAATAACATTTCAGCTCAAGGTCTAGAATCCAAATGATGCTTAAAAATCTTATGTCTAAAAAATTAAGTTATAAATTAAGTTATACTCATGGCCTGGGCAACATTCCCACTTCATAGGTTAAGAAGACCTATTCTTGCCTCTTTGACCAGTTTACCACCGACAAGCCTGATTGAGAACACTTATCTGTTCAGGCTGTGCAAGGAGAATCTGGGCCCAAACCCAGAACTCCTGGAGGGTAATTTCACCTCATTAGTTCCTGAGCTGCATCAATTCCACAGAGAGCTGAACTAGGCGCAGGTTTTGCTCCCCACGCTCCATTCTCCTGACTTAAGATTTCTAAGCTGCTTGAAAGCCTTCTGAAATTACCCACCCTGGGAAAGCAGCCTAAGTATCTGGGGTCTCTTACGGAAGACCTGGGAGACCCAACTTTAAACAAAGGTAGGCGTTCTTTTCCTTAGTCCTGCTCCTCATCTGGCATGTCCTCTCCTCTAATTCTTGTCTGACAGAGAACTTCCAAAAGTTGTTCTAAAGAGACAGAAAAGAAATCCTTTGTGTTTTAATATTTGTAAAATGCATCACTTGCTAACGTGCAGGACTGTCCAAAGGCAGCAGGGAAGATGAGGGCGGAGAAGCCCTCTGTGCTACACCTTGCAGTGAATTTTAAGGCTGCACTGAAAACTCAGATTTAGTCTCTGTGTGATGGGGAGTGTTTGGAGAGTGAAATCTAGGCTTAGATGGAAAGTGTATCATAGGCTCCCTCTAACCAAAGTTTTCTTATTATGGTTGACACATTGGAGGTTTCTTCTCTAAATATCTTGACACATTGGAGATTTCTTCTTTAAATATCATGACTTCACACACAAGTAAGTTTTGCATTGTATTTTTGGTGATTATAGATTGTGAACTCCTCCTACGACTTTATGTATAAGAATCATATGGCATCTCTTAGGACATTTTATACATTTGTTGGTGTTTTTATTTTGAAACAATCTTAAGCTGAAAAAGAATATTAGAAATATGGTACACAGAATAACTATCAAATTCAGGGGAGGGAAAAAGGGACAGGGGACATGGGACTTGGGAGATGGGAGAGAGAAGGAAGAAGGAGGGATCTTTATAGAGGCAATACTGAAGAGTAGAACTAACTACATTTTATTCAAAGCTCTTAAAATCACTACATTTTTTGGGGACATGAAGTCACTTTGACTTTTTTTTTTAAAAATCACTTCCTTTTAACTCCCGATTGTCAATGAAATCCTGCATTTTCTCTCAAAGAACATATTGAATCAGCTTTTCTCCAACTTTCACCTGCCATCACTTAGTCTAACCAGCATCATCACTGACCTCTTTACTACTGATCTTCTTGATTCTGACTGCAATTTTAACAACTTCAATTTATTCTCCACATATTAGGCAGCTTAATAGATATATTTCAAATTATGTCATTTCCTTAAACTTAAACTGCTGCCTTCAGCTTCTTCCCACTATCCTCAGAATAAATTTAAAACTCCACATAGACCATCAATTATTACATGAAATGTCTGCCCACTCCTTGGGCCATTCCCTGACATTTCTCCACAGCACATAGCAAGCAGTTCAGCCACATGAACCTCCTGTTGACTTTTAATATATTCCAAACTTTTGGTAGTACAGAAATTGTCACATTCTACTACCTTTTCTGCTCCTTCCCCTACCCAACATGCAAACACATACCTGTTTCCATAATTTCCATGACTAATTCCTTTGCGTACTTCTGGGCCCTTTTCTATACATTACATTCTTTGAGAAGTCATTATCCTTACTGGCCCTTCCCTTGGTTGTTCAGTCATTCTCCAACTATACATTCAGTGTTTTCTTCATAGCACATGTCACACACACATGTGCACATTATGTGATTTGTGTATTGCCTGCTTCTCATAAAGGAGTAAGCTGGTAAAAGGTACAATCCATGTGTATTTCACTAGTAAACAAATGCCATGTGTCACATATTTGATAGTTAATAAATGGCTGAAAGAGAGTTTTAAAAGTCAGACTGTACTAGGTGTAATGGGAACTAAAAAGAAACCATAAATGGCTATTAGGTAAGAATAGCTACTAAAATGGAGAATGAATAGAAATATGCATAATGCATTTATTTATTTAATAAATTTGCAATAGTCATTATGAAACCCCTTCTGACAATGTGTAAAGCATGCCAATGAGTAAACTTGAGCATCTTCCTGTTAGTATCTCACAAATAGTTAGGTTCTGAGACTAAAACTATTAAAAATAGTTATCAGAAATAAAGAAGTTCAGGTGCCTAGGTCTTGAGGTATAAAATCTGAAAGCTATAAATGAATAAAAATTGAATAGTAATCTGAATAAAGAGAATAAGGATAAAATCTTATGGGTAGCTAATATTTATTAATCAGGAGGATCTATCAAGCAAAATGCATTATGATGTTACATACATACCTATCTGCATGCATACCTAGTAAGATACATCAATCATGATTATTGATTAAATGAACAAAAGCAACTCTGGTTAACTTCAAAAGAAAATGAATTATTGAAAGATTATTGAATGGCTAGTCTACACGACTGGAAATCTGGAGAAACTGACTTAGAAAACTGAGAAGAAATGAATGAGCCTAAGATTGGGAGCAAACTAGGGTCATGGAGCACAGATATGTGGCTATTGCTTCCAGTGAGCCTTCCCCTGGTCACTCAGTCACTCAGCCACTCACCTGCTGCATCAGTCTGAGCTTAGCCTCCACCTCCAATCTTCTAAGGACAGCTCTGTGGTTCACCTTTTTGAGATTTAATCTCTCAAGCTGGTTCTTTTTTGATAGTTATGCTTGCTTCCCTTGTAACTGCTTGGGTAAAGGTAGAGGGTACTTGATTCTCATCAAGACAACAACTGTACAATGAGTGCTTCCCCCAGAATAAAAACAATGTGTAGACACTGGTAATCTTAAATGACAGTGGTTCACTTCACAACACACATTACAACATTAGTTCTGCATTTTGGAGCAATGAAATTTTAATGTCTGAGTAATATATTTGCATTGGCTTTGATTAGGTTCATGTAAAAATGGAACTTTGCAACCAGTACTTATTAAGCATGGTCATTCACCATTACGTTTCCAAGACTGCAGCTGTCAGGATACCAGATCCTAAGGCTTGTATTGACTTCTCTTTCCCGTGGGCATCCAGAGTGAAATATTTGCTAATCTTACACTTTACTTTCTGCAGTGAATATTCATAGTAGTTACCATATGCCTAATTCTAAAAATTCCCTAATTGGTGAAGGTCACTGGTTGATGATTAGTCTTCTAAAGTACTAATTGTTCATAGTACAAAAGAGCAAAGGCGCTGTGGAAATAATAGCCTAAGTTGGACACATGGGTCTGGCTTTAATGACAGCCAAATGGATAAGAAAGATTATAATGGTACCTAAGCATCTGTTAAAACTAACTGTATCAATGATCTGTGAACCAAGCCATGCTTTTATGATGGACTATTACCATTTCAGAGACATAATTATGGACTATGAGGTCAAACATTTACTTTTTAAAAAGAGCACCTCAGTATAAAATTATATATTGCTCTATAGTATTTTAGGATGTTATCAAGTAGAACCATATCCCCTTCAAATACAAAAATAAACAGAAGAGGCATGACTCAAAAGGTATTTACTATGCGATACTTTTCTGTAGTGAAAGAAGTTACAATTTTAATGGGCTTTGCAGCTTACATATATGGTTTCTAAGTGCAATAATTAGTCTCAGGTCTGAATGAACCACATAATAGGCATAAATCAGATAAACGGTCTTTTACCCTAGAGTACTCTTCAGGGGCTATTTATCTATGGGGATCTGTGACAATGGACACACTCCAGTGCCTCATGAATCTTATCTGCTAAATATAGTAGGCAAGGAAGTCAAAGATCAATAAAAAGATTAATGGTTTTAATTACCCCCATGTAACCAGTTGCGGGTAAAATTTTACTCGCTACTTTCACCGAGGGTAACACACCAGTCAACTTGCGGGTAAAGCTGATTTGACTTTCCGCTTGCTCAATTGCTCATTGACAGTCCTGTAATGAGCCTGCTCCGCGTGTGACTGAATACTGAGCATGCTTCCGCCTGCTGGAATCAGGGGGAAAACAAGGCGATAAAACTGATGAATGACACATAAACAATTTCCCGGTGAAAAATACGAGGAAATAAAACAATTTCCAGACAAAAGTTTCTCTGCTTGAGCTGTATGGAGCAAGCACATGGGTACCAAATGAAGGCTGTATTTATGGAACTGCATGAACAATGCTAATAAATACTGGCAGACATCTTCTGAAGATATATGGAGTGTCTGACAAATGAAATTACTTCCTTTTTGACAAAACAAGGACAAAAATGCCCAACTTCAGTCTATATAATTTGCTTATGATTATTGATACCTGGAGAGCAGACTACTTCATTGCACATGAATGTATCTGTAAACACACATTCAAAATTAAGTGGGTCTTTTGAAACCTATATGACCCTATTAACTAATGTCACCCCAATAAATTTAATAAAATTAAATTAAAACTTTCTATCAGTTCTTTTTAAAATATGCCCTGTTGTGCCATCAGCTTTATTATAATAATTGCCTGGGTTAGCATTTCAATACCAAAAATCAAGGTATGGAAAATCTATCAAGGGAGAATGAGTAGGACCATAAGTATAATATATATATATATATATATATATATATATATATATATGTTTATATATATAAATATATATATATATATTTAGTTTAGTTTTATTTGAAGGGAGGATGTTGCTATTGTTTTATGATGAAGTTATTTTAAATTCATCTCACCACATTTGTTTATATACTTTGCATCAGGTGTTCTCACCCCAGTTAAGTCCATCGCTACATAACAGTTGACCCATGGTAGAGTGCACCCACTACCCACTCAGGGTCTTCAGCAGGAGCTGGTTCGGGTGCAGATGATGCTCTCCCTTTAGGATGGTCAGTCCCACACCAGCTCAGGGTCTTTCTGGAGGATCTGGTGTGGATAAAGATTATCTCTTCAAGGTGGTGCATCCAGAACCACCAGCACAGGGCCCTCTGCAGAAACCAGTGCAGGTGCAGGTGATAGCTCAATTTTCAGTGGTGGTGTGGCTCAGCATCTTCTGCCTTAGTGGGCACAGGTCCAGATGGAAGCTTCTAAGAAAGAGGCCTTTCAGCCATTTCTGGGTTCTGGAGACTCTTTAGTGCCCACACTCACTACAAGCCTGTACTGACCCTAGGTAGTGGTGTGGTGCATCTGCCCCTCAGCCATGGAGATGGAGTGGGTGTTACTGTCCATCTGCATTCACCAATCTCCTGGGTGAAGACCGGCAATGATAGTGGCCAGCAGCCAGCCCAAAGGCATCAGCAGAGTTCCACATGGCCCCGTTGCTGCCACTTCTGCCCACTTGACCTTCTGCTCTCAGATCAGGCACAGACCTTTGTCTGCATAGACCTCCACCTGGGTAAAATGCAATTTACCTTGTAATATACCTCAGGCAGAATGGCAACACTCCATACACCATGTTCACCCAGCCAGCCTTGACCTAGGATGTGAACATGGCTGGCCCCTCCACACACACACATATATAAGCCTCTGATTCCTCTTAGCCTGCTCCTTAGCCTCCCACTCCACATGAACGACCCCCCCTCCCCACACACACACATACACATACATACACATGAGGAGGATACATAGGGCTGCCCAGGTAGGGTCAGAATAGTGATCTGGCCTGAACTGGGCTACCTTGGGCCTCCCTGTGTTACCTGTGGGTCCCTTTGGGAAAAGTGTCAAAGGCACCTGGATAGAAATCTGGCCACATATCTACAGTGTTGTAACAGACTCTAACAGACTCTAAGTGTGGGACTTCCTAAGGCCACAGCCTCAAGGCCTGGGAAAATAGCAAGACAACATGTTATTCTCTCCAGAGTTTCCAGCCAAGTGAGCTGGGCAAGGCCTACTCTCTGCTGTTGGTTACCAGGGACCCAAGTTCTGTTGGGTTTTATCATCAGAAAGTGAGGTCACTGTTTGGTATCTTCTGTTGGGTTGGTCAAAAAGTCTGTTTAACAGGGTTTTTTTGTTGTTGTTGTTGTTTTGTTTTTTCCATAAAATTAAAGACATGTTTTCTTTTCACCAATAACTTTATTGATTTGTATATTTTGAGTATATCAGCTATCTCCCACTATTGCCTTTTAGTGGGTAGAGGCCAGGGGTGCTGCTAAATATCTTCCAATGAATAAGACAGCCCCACAGCAAAGCATTATTTGGCCAAAATGTCAACAGTACCAAGAAGCTTTGCAAACCACTTTTGATACATTCTGTCAGTCACAGCACCTTTTCCATACACTGCAAAAATCTTTTTTTGTTCTTGTAATAATAAAACAATAATGCCAAAGATACTGCTTATTTTCTTCCATCTTCAAGTTTTAAATAGTTGCAGAAAAAATTCACCAATTTGGTGTTTCATTTTTTTAATATATGCTAATATAACAGCTGTCACAATACAGCCTAACAAAATTGTTTTGAATGAAGTTCAAGACAACTAAGCACTACTAGAACCATCAAATGGGAAAAGCTAAATGAACTTTTGGGCCATCCCAATACCTAGGTTTCCTCCTCAGAAGCGTTTCAGGGGCCTTTCTGTGCTGTCAATTGCCTATCCTTCACCCCACAATTATAGTCACTCCATAATTGTTCATACACAGTCACATGAACAAAGCCCACTTAAGCTCTGGGAGTGCCTGGGTGCAGCCCGAGTCCCAGCTTTGAGGACACAGAGCTGGGTTCAGTCCTGGTTCCTTCTGATTTTTAAATTAAATTTATTGGGGTGACATTGGTTAATAACGTATGTTTTGAGAGTAAAATTTTATGATATATCATCTGTGTATTGCATTGTATGTTCACAATTCAAAGTATAGTCATATATTTCACCCCCTTTTATCCTCTTAACCTCCCGCAACCTCCTTTTCCCTCTGTTAAGAACCACACTGTTGGCTGTAAGTCTTTATTTTTTGTCTTATTTGTTGCTTTTAATTTATATCCCACATATAAGTGAAATCATGTGGTTCTTGTCCTTTTTCATCTGACTTATTTTGCTTAATACATTCAGGATCCATCCATATTGTCACAAAAGGCAGTATTTCATCATTTCTTATGGCTAAATAGTACTTCCCTGTATATATGTATATAATTCATCTTCTTTATCCAATCATCTATCAAAGGATGCTGAGATTGTCTCTATGTTTTGGCTACTATGAATAATACTGCAGCAGGTACATATATCTTTATGCCTAACTTTTTAAGTATTTGGAGAAGATATCAAGAAAGGGAATTTAATAATTCATATGATATCTCTATTCTAAACTTTTTGAGGGACCTTCATACTGTTTTCCATAGTGTCTGTACCAGCTTACATTCCCACCACCAGTGTATAAAGATTCTTTTTTCTCCACACTCTCACTAACTCTTGTTATTACTTGTCTGATTGATAATAGCCATTCTAACAGATGTGAGGTGATATCATGTCAATTCACATATTTATTCATCTCTTTTGGAATGTGTCTGTAATAAACTAATGTATGATCACTATAGGTGGTTATTCTTCATATTGTGAGTGGAGACAGACCTCTAAAGTTAAATTGTTATGTAGGATCCTCTGAGAAACATGTAAAGATGGGATATAATGTGCAAGGGCTTAACAAAATGCTTATGTGAGAGAAAATATGGAGGAAGTTTGATGAGGCCAGAATTGGCAGGTTGTAAGTTTGACCTTCAATGGAAGAGCGAAGGAGGGTTTAAAGGAGGTATGACAAAGCTGTCAGCTGGTTCTGGAGTCACATTGATCTCAGAGTTGTCATGTATCTCTCAGAAATGTTTCTGCTTTAGAACTCTGCAGCATTTAGTTGAGGGGTGAATGAGGGCTATGGAAAGCGTGGCCTAAGCAAATCAGGGTAATAGGGTTTCACAGGAAGCCTCTGGGGGTCCTGACAAAACTGGGTTCCCTTTATTTGGAGGCCTTTATGTGTGTGTACTGACCTGGAAAACATATGCAAATATGTTCAGAGCACTTCCAGCTTCAGCTCGGCCATATAAGCTTGAAAGTTCCCTCTTATGCCTCAAAATAAGAAAATGCAGAATAAACTGAAAATTAATTACTTTTCTTAGACCAGACAGATAAATAAAATAGGCTGAGGCCCACCCACATTATGGGGAACAGTCTGCTTACTCAAAATGCACTGGTTTAATATTAATCTCATCCAAAAACACATTAACAGAAACATTCAGGATAATGCTTGACTGCATGTCTGGGTACCTTGTCTCACCCAAGATGTCACAGAACAATTACTATCACAGTCTAATTGGTCAATAAACTTGGCATAGTGAAGTACACATTCTACCTCTTCATGAAAAATTTAAAAGTCACATTGTAGAAAAGTATTCTATATAGGAATGGAAAAATTGTGGCCATTTTGGGGGGCACTCTACCACAGGATAGTAAATGATTCAGTATTATGATTATTCCAGTGAACTAGGACAGGAGGCTGAGCAAAGAAGATGCCTATCTGTCTGATAATGTTTTATCATATATCTGGGTGGTAGATACTATACAAATGCTCATTTTATTGTACTTTATACCTTAAGTACTCATAGATATGAATATTCATATATAAATCCTCATATACATATATACATTGCCATTTATAATAACAATGTGTATCTGGCACAGAGCTCATAAAACCATTGGAATTTTCTCAATTACGAGAATAATAAAGAGGTATTTTAATGTGATGACCTTTGGAAAATTCCTAGGTAACCTAAGGATGGGGCTTGTGGGGGTTGGTTGTCAGGAAAGCCAATCATGTAATAACCACTTTCAGTAGTTCTCCACCCTCCCCACCTCTGGTAAGGGGAAAAGAACCAGGGGTGGGCATGAATTGATTTCTAATGACCAATAATTTAATCAATCATGGCTATGTAATGAAGCCTCCATAAAAACCCAAAGAATGGGGTTTGGAAGGCTTTTGGGTTGATGAACAGGTGGAGGATTGAAGAGAGTAGTGTGCAGGGTGAGGCCATGGAAGCTCTACACTCTTTCCCGTTACCTTGTCCTGTGCTTACTTTCCACATGGCTTTTCTGAGTTATATCTTTTTATAATAAACTGATAATATATTTAGTAAAATGTTTCTCTGAGTTCTGTTCTAGCAAATTAATTGACTTTATGTAAAGATTAGTATCTGAAGTGGTGTGGGGCACTTTGGGCCCTTAGCCTATGGGATCTGGTAGTTTCTCCATGTAGGCAGTTTCAGAATGGAATTGAATACAGGCTCCTCATCTAATACTCAAGAATTGCTTGGTAATATGGATAAAAGCCCTCACACACCAGAATTGTACATATATACATACATACAGGGTATGCACAATGAAGTGGCAATAACTTTGCACCTCCTTATTTCACATGCTTCTTATTAATTTTGAAAAACTATGTTTCTTAGGTTATGACTTAGCATCATTGTTTCAGATATAAAGTGTTAAATTCTGAGAGCAACCATCATGTTAAAGGAATATGATGGTAGAGCAACCATAATTTCTGGACTGCATGCAGGGCAAAATGCTAAGGAAATTGTGAATTTCAATAACATCCCCTTATGTACAGTTGACAATGTGAAAAAGATGTATGATGCTGATCCTGATGTCATCACACCAACAAGGAAAATGCAGAAGGTATGCAAGGATCGCACAAGTCCAGATATTGTACACAGAATCCAGGAGATCATCAATGAAGATCCAGAATGTTTATCAATGAAGATCCAGGAAAGTCAATGTGCTCCATAGCAAGAGAACTGCAGATATCAGGTGCAATGGTTTCCAAAATTATTGCTGAAGATATCAGATACAGATTGCATGTTCTTAGAAGTGGTCAGCTTATGACACAGCAGACAAAGGAAAGGCACTTTGAAAAAAGGAAGGGAACTACTAACAACATTGAACAATACCAAAGAAAAACACCCTCTGATTTTCAGCAGGACCAAATAGTCACCAGAAGAAACAACAGGTGGGTTTGTGAGAATCTTAATGAAGTCCCATTAGTTTCCTGCTACAGTGATGGTGTTAGGTGTTATCAGTAATGCAGGAGATATCATGACCCCGCATTTGTTTCCACAAGGCTTAAAGATGACTGCTGATGTTTCCCTTGATGTTTTGAGAGAAGTAGTTGTACCTTGGATGAAGCAAGTTGCAAATGGATGTCACTTTATTTTCCAACAAGAATGATGCCCCAGCACCTAATGCCAGAAAGATGTAAGAATGTCTCAGTGTCAATGTTTCTGAATTCTGGTCAAAGGAAGTCTGGCCACCTAGTTCACCAGATGCAAATCCTTTAGACTATTATGTATGTAGCATTTGTGAGAGAGAAGTTAATAAACAACCTCATTCCAATAAAGAGGCTGTTAAAGCCAAAATTGAAAACATGATGATGTCCATGGATAAAAAATAGTTCATTAAAGCATGCTCAAGATTCCAAAGTCAAATTGAGTCTATTATTGTATCAACTGAAGACTTTTTGGAACAATTTAAAAAATAATGACTATGTTTATGTATTTACATATAAGAATAAATTTATTTCAAAATATAACACTTGTGGTATGTTGTTTATTTTACTAAAATTTTGCCAATTCATCACATGCACCCTATACTTATACAAATTCAAAATAACATTTTCTATGTTATTATCTTTTTAATAAACTGTAGGAAAATTTGTATCTTAAATAAAGAAATCATGGCCATTTTAGTGCTGGATCCAAAATCATCACTATAAAGGCAAATTCTTCATTTGTAGCAATTTTTATACCTTATTGAAGTAGAATTTTCATCATTTGCAGGCCTCTTTTTCAAGTCACATCATACAGGCTCTGTACTTAGAAACAACTAATTTCAATGAAGACACATGCATCTAATCACACAGCAATATATTATCCTTTCTTTTTTGTAAAAGGTTTTTGTCTTGAAATATTGAAGATAATAGGCTCACAAAGACACCATTTTTCCTAATTAGATGACTAGCACAAATAAGAAATAACAACTTATTACTCAGAAGCTGTTTGAGCCAGGTGCAAGTGTATAAAACCTAAATTACATATAGGTAGATTATGTGAAGTTGATATTAGAATACTTAAGGCATAGAACACTGGATTATTTTTATTTTATTTTAAGGTAATTTGCATGAACCAAAATATGATTTATAGGCCATGCTTATTTTATACTTATTTTAACAGCTAGAGGCTGCATTCCATTAGAGACTAATTGATAATGAGAGGCTTGTTTCAGCCACTGACTTGCAGGTAAATCTAAGCAAATCATTCAGCTCTTAGTACCCTGATTCACCCATTTCTAAAATGAAATTTCTGATCTGATCTTTCTCTCAATGATGCTATGGATTATACTTTTTCATTCATATGAGTAGATTGACTTTTCTAGTTTGTGATAGGGTATCACAACACTCAATCCTAATCAGGGAAAGGTTTTCACTGCAAATAGCAAGATATTGTACTTCTAATTTTCTAGCAAATAGTACTTAGGGAACTTTCTGTACTTGTGGATAAGTTACAGCTCAATGGATCTATCAGTTTTTTTTGTTTTCCACATACACCATCTCATAAAATGGAGAGAGTTTTTTAATTCTATAATTTTTTCAAGTTTTTAAAAGGTGGTTGTAAATGAAACCAAGGTGTACCTATTTGTATTCTTACATATTTATAATATTATGGTATACATTTTTGTTGGGTAGATTAGTAATTGCATGCCCATTTCTTCATTCAATGTATTTACCGAGAAGCCAGTCAAAATCCTGTACTACATTGTAGTGTTAACAAACTTTATTTTCTGTCATAGCTGGATAAGATTTACTTAGGGAGAAGGAAATGCATCCTTAAAAAAAATTAATCTTAAAAAATGGGACAACAAAGTCAATATTGAAATGTTATTGTCCAAGGGAAATTGCAACATGTCTTGATATACATATAAGAATATGAACAATTAAAAGTAATAAAACTTGGGCCCTGGCTGGTGGCACAGTGGATAAGGCACCCAAAGGTTGCTGGTTTGATTCCCAGCCAGGGCAACATAACTAGGTTGCAAGTCAGGCCATAGCTATAGGCAGGTGAAAGGCAACCATACATTGATGTTTTTTTCCCTTTCTGCTTCTCTCCCTTCCCCTCTCTCTGAAAAATAATAAATAAAATCCTTAAAAAAAAAAAAAACAACTCAATAAGGCTTCTGAGCATATGACTTTCCAAAGTGTTTGAAATGAATAGTATGGTATAGTAGATAAAAACCTGGATTTCATAGTCAGAGTGCCATCATAGGGCTTAGAATAGTGCCTCACATGTAACAATCACCATGCATGTATTTGCCAAATTATGTTTAAATGGATTCAATCACTGGCAGAATGAGCACTGTAATAACTCTTAACATTAAAGTGAACTTGACTATTATATGTGAAATAAAACTATTCACAAACAAGTACATGTTAATCAGTCTTTTTAAAACTTTTATTTTGACATATTTTAATATATATAATCAAAATGTCCTAAGCAATATCTGCAGAACAAACAGAAATGTACCCATATACAGTATTGCTTTATAACTACCCTGATTTTGATATCTGGCAGAAAAATAGGTTTCCCTTATCTGATAATGAACGGCTTGTATGCAAAGAGAGTTTTGTGCTCCCTTTTCAATATTTTCTATTATCTATAAAAAATATAACAATAAACTTATCTGTCAATAAAGCATTTTGATCACAGACCTAATGACAAAGTTTAGCATCTGTTGAGACTCATTCCGAGAGTAATCTCAGTGGTCATGACCAAGGCCAAATAGAGAAAAGAGATAGTATGTAGCCTCTGAACTCTGCCACTTGCATGATATTAAACAATGTAAACATCACAGAACTAAGCTTTTTGATATTTACTGAAAATCTGCTAAATGCAATGCAACATCTCAGCACTTTCCAGGGAATTGTTGCTACTAGGTTGCGTTTAAAGACTGGCTCCTTAGGGGAGAAAAAATATCTGCACAGGGTATTATGGGATATAATCTTCAGCTCCCACATAATTATTAATTTCAAGTCACATGGGTAACTGACTATATAACCCTAGAGTTTTGTGGGGGTACTATGAATATGATTGGAATTACTGCTGATTTTGCCCTAATAAATGCATAAAATGATACTTCTTTGACTGACAAATTACTTCACTTAAAAGGATTTAAGGTGAGAGCAGTAAGTATTGCACTTATATTATCGTGGAGCTGTAAGTGGAGAATGTCAATGTGTATGTATTCGGGAAAGTTGGTAAAAGTAATACATAATAAAAGGAAGTAGAGAGCCCTGGCTGGTAGCAAAGTGATTAAGGCGCCCGCCTGCAAAACCCACAGATCGCTGGTTTGATTCCCAAGCCAGGGCGCATAACCAGGTTGCAAGCCAGGTCTCCAGCCAGGTCTGTGGCTGGAGGCAGGTGAAAGGTATCCATACATTGATGTTTCTCTCCCTCTCTGCCACTCTTCCTTTTTCTCTCTCTGGAAATAATAACTAAAATCTTTAAAATAAAAAAAGGAAGTAGAAATTTAATACCACTGCTATGTAAAAGCACTCATAGGAATACAGGTAATTATAGTACTGTTGAGAAGAGTGAGAAATGAAGTTAAGATGACTTATACCCACAGGATAATAAAATAATAAGACTTGCCATCAAAAACTGATATTCTGGATTAGTAAAATATCATTTTGTAATAAAAATTGTAAAATCCCTTTAAAATAAAAAAAAATGTTTTTGGATAGCAAAATTAAGGGTGCATTTATATTTTCAAAAATTTTTTTCATACTATATTGCTTTATAAATAAAATGACCATGGTTAAAAAATTAATTATATGTAATAGATGTGTTACAGCAATGTAGATTCCCCCTATGCAACAACCACCTATACAGTGTACCCAGACTTTGATCACAGAGCCCTGAAAAACCAAAGCTTTCCAGCAGTCTGTCAAAAAATCTACAACACACGCTTTGGCCTACTACTTCTCATACCTCAGCTAGTTCTTTGGTTAAACTCAACAACCTGTGTAATTATGACATAAATATTTGAATAAATATGTTGCTATGTAAGTGTACATGGCATTTGGGGATGGAAATATATGAAGGAAAAAGCAAAACAAATGAGGGAGGCAAAAGATAGCCTTAGGTTGAGTTCTTCGGAGGCAGAGGCGAGCCAAAGCTGTGGGTGGAGATTTGTCAATGGAGGTGGTGCTTTCCAACTTGGAGAGGTGAGAGCAGAATAGGACAGGGAAATAACAGCATGACAGAGATGTGTTCCTATCTGGAAACTGGTTTCCACTTCATCCTACAGGGAATTTTGAAGCAGGAATTATAGCAGAGTTGCCCTCAATGTGAACATACCTGTTAAATAGGCATGTCAGACAGTCCTAAGCTTCAGATGACACCTCCCTTCTGGAGGGACTTCTTCAGGAAAGGGACTGACTGCTAGAGCCTTGGAACCCAATACTCAACAGCTGGAAAATCAGGGCACCCACTCAATGAAGGAGATATTGGTGGGGAACCAATATTATTCATTATCAAATATTTAATTTTTTGAAAACTTACATTTTTATTTTTAAAAACACTGGAAAACAAGCAGGATTTCATAGAGAAAGAAAAGGGCATGGACTTTTGAGCCATATCTGGATGATGCATTCCAAATCCATTGATTCTTAATCTTTACAAGTCACTAAACTTTGCTGAACTTAAGTTCCCTCAATTATAATATGGGCATAATGATGCCTCTCTTATGGATGTGTAATGTCAATGAATACATTTCTAAAATATCTTAGAAAGTGTAAGGAATATCCTAAGGTACTCTGTAAGGGGTAATTCCTTACCTTGTGACACTAATTACTTGTTTTAACATGTATCCTTTAAAATTAGCTTGTATCTATAAAGTGCCTAAAAGTTTGCTACATTCTTCCATTCATATTATTGTATTTAAACTTTATAAAGAGCCTCTGAAGTCAGTAGGCTATGCATTATTTATCTTATCATCTTTTACAGATCAGCAAGTGCAGATTCAAAGAGGGAATATGCAAGATAAACTGTGTTAGTTACCTATTGCAGGTAACAAATTAGTTAAAAGCCTAATAGCTCATACAACACAGTTTCTATGGGTTGGCCCTCAGAGCATGGCTTGAGTGGGTTCTCTGTTCCAGAGTCTGTCCCATGACTAAAGTCAAGGTGTTTGTCCAGCTCTCTCACAGGTTGCAATCATGTATTTGTCTGAGCTGTGGTAATCTCATGGTTCAACTGGGGCGAGCTTCACTTCTAAGTTCACTCATGGGGTGTTGGCAGGGTGTTCCTTGTAGTCAGGTGGGCAAGGGACTTAGTTCTTTGCTATATGGGTTTCTCCAGCATTACATCTTGCTTCATCAAAGTAATCAGGCTGAGGAGATAAAGGAGAGGAAGAAAGTAACAGTAAGAAAATACTACCAAGAGAGACATCGTTTTTTGTTGTTGTTGTTGTTGTTGTTTTGTAATTTAAATAATGAAGTGAAATCTGTAATTTTTACTGTATCCTACTCTTGAAAGTAAGTCATGGGGCCTAGCCCACATTCAATGAAAGGTGTATCACATAAGAACGTGAATTCCAAGGGACTGGGATCATCTCCAATGTGAACTATGTCAGAGCTGCCTACAGAAATCAAAGTGTTTTTGGTGTCTGTTGTGTCTGTAATTGGGCTAGTATAACATCAGATATAATCCACACAACCACGTGGATAGATAGCTAGTATTATTCTCTTTTTATCTTCAACAGAAGGACAATTTTGATTCACCAATTTTACAGGGTCACATTGCTTGTAAGTAGCAAACCTGCATTCCAATTGTAATGATGCAAATCTAGTATAAATAGTCTGAAATCTATTAGATGTCAAGAGTGGCATCTGATCCTTTCCTATGCATTGCAGTGTGCCTAGTTTTCTAAACTTAGCATTCAAGACATAGTTGTTGAATAAATGAACTGAACAAAATACTACTATCCAGAGAGCTATTATACTTTACTTCTTGAAATTCCAAAATAGAATTTTCCAGATGTTTTGAAGAGCATGGATAAAATAAAGAAAATTCTGTTAGATGGTGGAGGGTACCTTCAGTGTCCCTTTGAAACTCCAGCATGTGAGAGGAAATTTTTCCCTGGCAAAGGTAGCCAAATTGCATTCTGCCCAATGTGTCAATGCTTATGATTGCTTTATTATGCAGACGAATGCCACTCATGGCTTATCATGTTTTAAATTACCATATAAATGTTCATAGTTAGACAGTATAGATGACATCTAATCTTATTTTCCAAGTTAGATAAAAAACAAATCAACACTTTAGAACTAAAGCCATACCCCTAAGCTGGAAAGTGAGAGCCTAACAATTTTATCTAGACTAATCACCATTAGCTATTACAATCGTAAAACTTGTAAAAGAGAAACTGGTTTAATTAATTGTAATGCCTTCAGGGTGAGAAGATCCAAAATCTGCCATTTTATGGGATAGTGGGGGTTATTAGAACACATTCCAGGTTTCAATGAACACATCTATAAATTAAACTAAAATACATGATAAAAGGAATGCAAATACCATTCTAATTGTAAATTTCATTTCTGTGTCTAATCTTATGGTAACAAATGAGGTTTGTTTTGGTTTTTTTTATTATTTTTTTCTACTTGACCTATCCTTTTTGATATAATTTTTACATCATTTTAAATTAAACCTTTTCATGGACTTACTCATTTCACCCCAGGTGGCCAGATAGGATTCATTAACATCCAAAAAAACAACAGGGCAAAAGAAATTACACTGCAAAGCTGGCTAATTTCAGATTCTGTTTCCAGCTTTAATCAAGTAAGTAATATTAACTTACTGCTAGTAGATGGTCAACTACTTGAAAGTAGGGAATGAATTGTATAATTTGTTTTTCCTCACAGCATATGTCATAAAATCTTGTATCTATGTCAGTTTAGTTCAATAAGTACTAAAACATTTTTCATAAATAAAAAATTGCCTATGTAACTTTCAGCATCCCAATAATGAAGTAATGAATCCAATTAGTAACATATGCATAATGAAAAAACTTTAAAGATTCAGATGTTAGAGTAAGGCATAAGAATATGGTATTATACAAAGGAAAACAATGTTTAAATAAAAAGACTGATCTAAGCCCTGGTTAGTGGCACAGTGGAAAGCCGTCGGCCTGTGAATCCAAAGGTTGCTGGTTCTACTCCTAGCCAGGGCACATAACCAGGTTGCAAGCCAGGTCTCCAGCCGGGTCAGGTCTGTGGCTGGGGGCAGGTGAAAGGAAACCACACATTGATGTGTCTTTTCCTCTCTGCCTCTCTCCTTGCCCCCTTTCTCTAAAAATAATAAATAAATAAAATTTAAAAGAGACTTATTTACATAAATGCTCATGCATAAAAAGCATATGATTAGAAATCAGCTAATATTTTCATAAGTTTTTCTGTAGCTTGCAGCATCATTAATTATTCAGTTACAATGGCTAATAAACATTTTAAAATATTCACTCTAATAATTAAAGAAACACAAATTAAGATAATAAAATTTGATTTTCATCTATAAAATTAACATTTTAACTGCAACAATGCAGTGCTAAAGGACCCAGAGAAATCATCATAATCACACACACACCATACCAGGCTTATACACATACATATATTCAGCTTAAAATAACCTAAATGTTCAATAGTGCAAGAATGAATAAGAAAATTAATACAATAGCAATAGCATAAAATAGGAAATAGATACTATATATATTTATATACATATATATAATATGCACTTAATAGCATATTATGTTAACTAGAACCAAATATAATGAATTATATTTAAGATAATTAAATAATATTGAGAAACTAAAGAAGACCTAAGTAAATGATTATGGATTAAAATATATTGAGAAATAGAAAAAACAAAGTGAATGGAGAAAATTTGGGAGTTAATCACAAACTGATTGATAGATTTAGTAAAATTCCAATAAAAATTCCCATAGAATTCTGTGTATTTATTTGAAAATTGACAAGCTCATTCTATTTATAGAAAAATATAATTGTGAAGGCATCCGAAACAGCACAATGTGCAGGACTTACTCTATAAGGTATAAAGACAGATTATAAAGCTAGAAAGAGTGGTAGTAGTATAGGAAAAGATAAACCAAAGGAAAATTTAGAGTTCTGAAATAGGTTCATGAATATACAAGAGTAGGAAAATTATTATATATTTTCATGGTAGAATTAAATAATTGAAACAAAGACAATTGGAGGACAGAATGCTTATACATGGTGCCAGCAATCATTTGGCAATAAGTTTGCATCTCCTTATTTCACATGCTTCTTAATTAATTTTGAAAAACTATGTTTCTAAGGTTATGACTTAAAATCATTGTTTCAGATATAAAGTATTAAATTGTGAGGGCAACCATCATGTTGAAGGAATATGATATTAGAGCAACCAATAATTTCTGGACTGCATGCAGTGCTAAGGAAATTGCGAACTTCAATAACATCCTTTTACATACACTTTACAACATGAAGAAGGTATATGATGCTGATCCTGATGTTACCACACCAACAAGGAAAATGCAGAAGGTACGCAAGGATCACACATGTCCAGATATTGTATACAGAGTCCAGAAGATCATCAATGAAGATCCAGGAAAGTCAATGAGCTCCATAGCAAGGGAACTGCAGGTGTCAGATGCAATGGTTCCCAAAATTATTGCTGAAGTATCAGATACAGATTGCATGCTCTTAGAAGAGTCCAGTTTATGACACAGCAGACAAAGAAAAGGCGCTTTGAAAAAGCAAGGAAACTGCTAACAATATTGAACAATACCAAAGAAAAACACCCTCTGATTTTCAGCAGGACCAAATAGTCACCAGAAGAAACAACGGGTGGCTTTGTGAGAATCTTAATGAAATCCCAATTGTCATGAAATGAAATTTCCTGCTACAGTGATAGTGTTAGGTGTTGTTAGTAATTAAGGAGATATAATGACCTCACATTTGTTTCCACAAGGCTTGAAGGAGACTGCTGATGTTTACCTTGATGTTTTGAGAGAAGTAGTTGTACCTTGGATGAAGCAAGTTGCTAATGGATGTCATTTTATCTTCCAACAAGATGATGCACCAGCATATAATGCCAAAATGTTTCAAGAATGACTCAGTGTCAATGTTCCTGAATTCTGATCAAAGGAAATCTGGCTGCTTAGTACACCAGATGCAAATCCTTTAGACTATTATGTATGTAGCATTTGTGAGAGAGAAGTTAATAAACAACCTTATTCCAATAAAGAGGCTGTTAAAACCAAAATTGAAAATATGATGATGTCCATGGATAAAGAAAAGTGAATTAAGAGTGCTCAAGATTCTGAAGTAGAGTTGAGTCTATTATTGTATCAACTGAAGACTTTTCTGAATAATTTAAAAAATAATGGTTATGTTTATGTATTACATATAAAAATAAATTTATTTCAAAATACAATACTTTTGTGGTACATTGTTTATTTTACTAAGATTTTGCCACTTTATTGCATGCACCCTGTATATTTATTGAAAAAAAAATTAAAAAGTTATTTAATGTGGTCTTAACTGTTTAAATTGCATTTACATAGAAAGGAAAAATGCCAAAATATTATCATAGGTTATCTCTAGATGATAATATCAGGATATTTGTCTTTCTATACCTCTATGCATATACTAAATAATATATCTATATAACTTTTTGTAGTTCAAAATAACCTTAATATTAAAAATATTAATATTAAAAAATAAACTCTTTGGCTATTAAAGAAATCATCATCTTCAAGTTATTAAGTTGCATTTAAATGTAATTATTCTCACTTTTTTCTAAAACTGTAGAGAATATGAGAAATTGTAAGTAAGAACCTATTCATATATTTTAAAGGTGGATTTTGAATCTATAAGTCAATGTTTATTAGTTTAATGAAGGGGACTGAGTAGTATGATAGAGAGCAAACACTGAAACATAGGAGACAGAAACCAGATGGTTATATTTCTAGTTTGAATATTATGCTCCTGAACTGCAATTGTAGAGAACTACCAGTGGTAAAATTCAACATTCACACTCTCCTTCAAGTCTTGCAAGATTCTTTGTTGGGCGAGCATAGCTTTTGAAATTTTATAGAAAGTTCTTTTATAAAACAGTTCTTTTGAGCTAACTTCTTATTTAATGATTTTTTGAGTATTTATAATGCTATATTTTATTAAATAAGTTACCTAAAAGATAAATAGTAAAGTGCTTTAATTAGATGTAATCTGTACTTAGTTATTTCTAATGTGTGTAACTGAAGGAGTTCAAGGTATTCTTCATTTAAATCTATTGTTTTTATTCATACATCTAAATATTTAAACCTTGGAAATAAATAGGAAGCACGGAAACATTGGAAAGGAAATAAGAAAGAACATTTGAAGACAAAGAAAGGAAATACGAGTGTGCATATGTAACTACTTAAGTGAATCCAGGGTTCTTTAACAGAACACTCCTCTATCATACTCCTTCAACGTTTCTAACTGGGGCTGACTTCAAGTCCTAGTTCTAGATGTGGGCATGTAATTTAAGCTTGCAAAATCAGGTTATTCTATCATCTTCTTCTGATCAAGTAATTGGTCCAGGTCCAGGGATAGAGTAGCTAGATTAACACTTTTATTTGTTAGTTTTTTTATGAATTTATAGAGCACAAGAGGAGGGAAGGTACTTTCTCTTTATACTAGAGCTCCTGATATTGATCAATGTACACTGTAAGGACTTTTCAAGAATGAACCAATACTTTATTGTATTATGGTGAACACATAATACAATATAAAGAGATGTATTACAGACTTGTTCACCTGAAACCTATATAAATTCATTATGTATGTCAACACAATCAATTCAATAAAAAGAAAAGCAAAGCAAAGAAGAATGAATCACACAAGGAAAGTACAAATGAGAGACAGAGATAAAGGTTGGATATCCTGGTGACATAGGTAGAAACTTGATTGTAGACATTTCAAAATATTTAGTTGTATATTGACATCAAAGTAGTTTATTTTTTTAATTAAAAATATTTTATTTATTATTTTTAGAGAGAGAGGGGAAGGGGGAGAAGCAGAGAGGGAGAGAAACATCAATGTATGGTTGCCTTTCACCTGCCTCCAGCTACAGACCTGGCCGGAGACCTGGCTGGAAATTGAACCAGTGACCTTTGAGTTCACAGGCCAGTGCCTTATCCACTGTGCCACCAGCCAGGGCTGACATCAAAGTAGTTTAAACTAGTGTTGTCACTTACAACAAAAAAGGGTCCCATACATTCAGGATTATACACTATGTAAAAAGGAAAATAACAAAATCTACATTATCCCTTTGCCACTAACCCCTCCAGGTGGGCTCAATTGTCCCCAGTTAGAGAAAAGTTCAGTCATGAAGAAAAAAATACATATCAGGTTCTACAATTGCCATGTTTCTCAACCGAGTGTTAATAGGTCACAAGAGCAAATGGTTCTGTTATGGGAGAAACTCCTAGAAACTTGGTCCTTCTCACTAAAGCAAAGAATTACAGATCAGCACATCTATTAGAGAACAGACAGAGTTTACTGGTGATCTGTTCTCATAGAAGAGAACAGGCCTAGGTAAGATGAAGGTAAAAGGCATAGGCAAAGCAGGGGAAAGCCAGTGAAAGGAGAGGTGGCCAGACACCAGGGTGGCAAGTATCCAGCAGGGTGGCCTGAGGCCAAGTGGCCAGAGAGCCAAGAGGGCGAGACCTTTATTCTGAGGACTTATATAGTTGGTGAGTTAGGGTAAATTGAAGAAGTTATATATTGATTAATAAGTTAAGTTAATGCTAGCTTTTCAGGACAGGGGTGTGAATACCCAAAGGTGTTAATGGGCTTCTTCTTTTGGACAGTATGGGCCATTTCCAGCCTTTCAGGCCTTGGATGAAAGCACAGTTTCAAAGACTTTTTTTTTTTTTTTAGATAGTGGAAATGATACATATAATTTCAAGGACTGTCTTCCTCTTGCAGTTATCATGGTCTTTCCTATGATATTGGAATACCTGGTAATATTATTGGACCAGGCACAGGACTGCTGAGTTAGTGGGTGAGACATTCCCCTCCTTCTCCCTGCCTTGAGTTGCTATGCATCTTACCTAACAGTTCTATTATTTTATAGTCCACCTAATTTCTTCCAAATAATGACATTAACAAATAAGTGGGAAAAGGTGGATTTATAGACACCCTTGTATATGCAAGATATAAAAGTCAATGGACAAAATGCATAGAGCATCAAAGTTCATGATCAGGCAGTCTTGTTACAATGCTTACAATTTATAATCCAAATATGAACACTTATCTGTTTAGTACTGCCAATATGCCCTTTTCAGATGGAGTTAGCTAAAACACACATCATTCCACTTCTCATTAGTTTATTTCATTTGCATGTTGCCCTTTTTGGTAAGGTTAGGTAAGGTCCTCATAATGAGAGCAACCAAAAATGGGGTTTGCATGGTACACTTTGGCTGCTCTCACTTGTGTGAGGAATTCTTCCTCATTCTGTTTCTGCTGTATGATTATGAAAGCATTTCCTCCTTAGTATGCTCATCAGAACAATTCAATATAGCAGCAAAGGATTCATGTCAACATATATCTCTTAGCCCTAGGTCTTTACTTATATGTGTCATTGCAATTATGAGCATGGATGGCAGAGCCTAATTGTGAGCTTGGTATACTGACTTTAACAATTACTAGCTGTCTGATCTTGGAATAATTATTAAACTAGTTTGTACCTCAGTTTTCTCATCTCTAAAAAAAGGGGAAAATAAGAGGACCTAATTCAAATTGATTCAAGATCAATTAAATTATACCCTTATTATTTATTTAAAATTGTATTGTTTTAATAATAACATTGCTATTATTATTGTTACTACATCTTTGGTGCTATGTATACATTTTACACCATGATGGGACTTCATGATGCTTAATGTACTATGATAGCGTACATTCTTTAGTTTGAAATTCCATGAAAAAGAAGAGAGAAAAAGTATTTTTAGAATTTCAGGTCATATGAGAAAAACTGGAGGAAATTGTGACAGAGAGAAGTTAATAAACTGGACCTACATACAGGTCCCATATGAATATGGAGGCCAATTTTTGAAATATTATGCTGTATTGGATGGCATTTATATATGTCAAATGTATACCTTACATTTGAAAATTTATCTAAAATGAACTTAATTATATGTCTGTATGCATGTTCCATTTTCTAATTTAAGGGGAGAGAATTTGAAAATTGGTGAAGATAATTTTTAATCACAGCAAAGGGGTTTTACTTATCAAATCAAAACTACAACTCTTTCTGCAGCACATTGGGAAGTTCTTCTATACATACAATTATATTTGAAAGTTTTAAGGAGTGGCCTTTACACATTTTTTTGCTGTTGAATTGGCAGTATCTCATAAATTACACTTTATAATGTCTTTTGGTGAATAATAGGATAATAAAATGATGGATAACTTCATATGTGAAGATTAACTTTAAGAAAAACAGGGTTAATTTCTTAAATAGTAACTTAAAACTTTTATTTGATAAGTTACAAAATTAGGAACATAATGATCATTTGATTGAATGTAGTTAATTGCTTAATTCTATCAGTCTCTAAGCATGGCTGTTTCAACCTTGCATTCTGGAAGTAGGAAAGCAGAGATAGACCCAAACCAAAACCTCAATCATCACCTGACATTCATAACACAGTACCTTCTGGATTCCCAGGGATTATTATTACTTGAGACTAAGGCTCCGGTAACCGCAGTCCTTTTCTTCAGTCCAGTTACATGGCAAATTATTTCAGGCCCCTTAGTGGAAGTATCTGGACATATATACATAGAGCACTGTCACAGAGTCCTTTCTCAAGGTGACACAGTCCTATGGAAATCAATGAGACTTATTTTACTCCATTTTTTAATCCTCACTTGAGGATATGTTTACTGATTTTTAGAGAGAGAGGAGGGGAGTGAGGGAGAGAAAGAAAGAGAGAAATAAACATCAATCAGTTGCCTCCTATTTGTGCCTTGACTGAGGACCAAACTCTTAGCCCAGGCATGTGACCTGATCAGGGATGGAACCTGAAACTTTTTGATGTAAGGAATGAAGATCCAACCAACTGAGCCATGTGGCCAGGGCTTAAATCAAGGAGCCCTTTTACAGTGTGTGTCATCCTCTGTGATTCCCACCTGTGGGATATAGCATTTCAAAGATGCAAAGCTCAACTACAGCGGTTGTACTCAATGTATTTCTCAATAACTTGGTGAAGAAGTGATTAAAATTCTTAAACTATTTATTGAACAACCATTCAGGCATTCACATCCCTTGAAATTATATTTAAACACTATTCATAAATCTCTTTCTGTTAACATACTGAATTCAGTCATTATCCTTTTGGTGCATATGAATTTCTGTGTAGTAGAGCCCTCTGCAAATCAACCTAAAGTACTCTCAGTCCTACAAAACAGCAAACTATGAAAACAAGAACAATCTTTTTTCCCCTTTTAGGTGTCATAGCACCAAGTAACATTTGGTAGGTAGATTTTACCCACACTGATATAATCATTGATAAGCTTAGTATATATCCTATTTGGTGTGAATGTTGAGAAACAAGGTGTTAAATTACCAAGTATGGATGGACAGGCTTTCTTAACTTAATTTGATCATTATTCTCCTATTTTTTACCTGCCTACTCTAAAAGGTACATTATTATCTTATAAATCTGTATTAATATGATTTGAGAGGCTGGCAATTAGAAGGCAGTAATTAAATGGTGAATTGTCTGGATGTGAGAGAAAAAAAGGAAGTACATATTGGTAGTTACAGAATAGACAGGGGGACATTAAGAAAAAATGAAGGAAATGGAGAAGCTAAAGAACTTATATGCATGACACATAGATATGAAATAAGAGGAACATTGCTAGAGGTAATGGAAGGTACTGGGTGAAGGAGAAAACATTGGTACAACTATTAACAGCAAAATCAATAAAATATATTAAATTGTTGGGGGTGTATGAAATAAAACCAGACATTGTAATCTTGAGACAGGGTAGTGAAAAGCTAGGAAAACCTTTGGCAAATGGAATAGGGAAGCTGAAACAGCTCCACACTTGGGCCAGGCAATGTACAGCTAAGTGCAGATGGTCATTTAGGTAGAAGACCCAGAGTATCTGGCAGGGGATGACACCCGGAAAACAAAAATCTTGCCATCAGTGTGATTTCTGGAAATCACATCTAGGACTCAGTTTTATTTCAGCAGCAGGCCCAGAAAAGCAGCAAAACCAGGTGGTCAACACCAGAACCAATTGCAATGACCAAAGACCCCCTGCTCTGTCACTGATCAATCAGAGGAGACCATGACCCTGAAAGGCCACACCTAGAGAACCAATGAGTATCTACTGAAACCCTCCCCTGAGACCTCCCCTAAGATTCACTCCTGCCAGAAAGAGAAAAGCCTCAAGACAAAGGACCTAGCAAGTGTGCCCTCTCCCTGGGTGCATGGGTGGAAGCAGCCTGCACCTTTCTTCTCTATTCCACCCACCTACTTCTATCTTCACAGGCATGCATCTTCTAAACTCTAAGGCAATTGGCAGTTGACAGCTTGTCCCAGTCTAAACCCCTGAGTTTATCCCTGAAGTCCTGTTTTCTCTGTCTTCCCAGTGAGCTAAACTAGTCCAGCCTAGGCTTTCATGTTGCTTCTTCTGTTGCTAATACCTTCCTTGTTTCACTGTCCCCAGCTTTAATGAATGTATCCTCATAATCACCAGGATGAACTCAAGTTGTGAAATCTTTTCTACACAGAAAAGTTAAGAAGCCACACACGATAGCTGGCCCTAGGCAGACCCGCTCAGAGCTGGGTCCCTGTCATGCCATAGTCTTATTTATCACTTTTATTGGTTGACTTACAGATTCATATGAGACAAGAATAAAATTCCTTTTATAAAAGACTAAATGATATTTATGTTTAACAACACTATAATTTGCTAAAATTAAGTTATAATTTGTTCTTTCAGAATTTTATTAAATTTTACATGAAATATATAACTTCAATTCTTTGTATTTTATTTTATGCTTTAATTTTTTTTGATATGACATGCTTCAAAGCTTTTAAAGAACACAAATAAGCTCTTTTTCTGTTTTGTATTTTTTTTTTCTTTTTTAAGAAGTCAATGTTATAAATCCATAAAGGTCTTTAAATAATTTTAGGTTTTACAGATATTTGCTTTCTTACTTAAAGGACAATAAACGCAGTATTAAAGATAAGCTGGTCATGAGACAATATAATAAACACAATGTTTAATTATTTTTATATACCTCAGTAATTATTTTCTCCATACTAACAGTTTATTTTTGAAATTGTATTAACTTTTCATATTAGAGCAAAGCCAATATACCAACATTTTTATAAAATTAGTCAAGAGTTAGCCCTGATAGTTTGTCTCTGATTTCCCTTAATAGGCCATAGCTCATAAATCTGAAGTGGACAAAGATACAAAGAATGAAAAGGAGTATATCTCCTCATCTTTATAAACACTATCCTCCTTGACTCCAATTTTCTTCAAGATTTAAATTTCCCAATGAACAATTTCAGATAAGAGTGTCTCTGCTGTGTCACTTCTGAGCTCAGGGATTGTCATTTTTTCCTATGGGCAATGCCAGTAATGAGTGTGAATGTCCCCTGATGCCCTCTGCAGAGCTTCCATCTGTGCTCTTCTAGGCACCAAAATACCCCTTTCCTTGCTCGGCCTCCTTGCTCTGTCCCCTGCTCCTGCCTGCTGTGATGGCTTGAAGCTCTCAGTCCTTCAGGTTGCACTTCTCATCCACCTGGGAACTTCTCCCTACAATTTGTGAAAGCTCTCACAGGCGGCCTGAATGTTTTCTGTTACATCTCACAGACAAGAACAATTGCAGAGTTGATCCCATGGTGTGACACCTTGAAGTGAAACCTGAGGGAGATAAATGGTGCTTCCTCTTTGCCCCAAGGCTTCATCCCACAAGGCAAGTAATGGGCATTGAGTCTCAGAATATCACACTTTCTTCTCAGGGGCGCTGGGAGAAACCTAGGGAAAGTAGCTCAACCTTCTGTGTATTCTGGCATTTTGGCAACTCCTGCTGTTACCCATCTAATATGCAGGGTGATGAAGTGGTAGGCTCCTACTGTCTTTTCCCCAAAACTTTCCTAATTAATGAACATACCTCTCTGCACCCTGAAAATCAGACATTCTTCTCAGAGAAGGAGAATCCCATCTAGTTCAGGGACTGCCTGTGCAAATTATAGAGCATATTAATATGCCCTCTCACTGCTCCATCACCCTGTGCTCTGTTGCAAAGCACCCGTTTTATTTTTGACCCATCAGTACTTACAGCTTTTAAAAGATTCCTGAGTTTTATTTGCTCTGAATTTCTGGCTCCTATTTACTTTATATATATGCATGTTCTATTAAAAATCTGCCTCAAATTTAAAAAACAAAAAAAACAAAAAACTTTGTTTAGAAAGTTTTAGCCCAACGAACCTACCGCCTGACTACTGTTGTTCCTCATTTGTAAGCATCTGTTATTAAGCAAGTAATGCAAGCAGAGAGGCTTTTACTACACAGCACGCTAAATGTCTATTTGGGTACTCATTTAAAAGCTAGCCTGCATGGGGCAGAGTGTAGCGTGGCCACAGAGCTGCTGTCCAACATTCCAGAAGTGTGAGTTGATGTGCTCCCTTTGAACTTGATTGCATAAGTCTTCAACATTTCACAGTATGTAGAGACGTGTTAAATATCTTTAATTTAAAGTGGAACTGGGCTGTCCCTCAAAACAGTGGATGCTGAGGAAGGAACAATCTGTTTGTGACCTGGATTTCAGAGTTGAGGACCTCCTACTCCATACAATCCATTAACAGTACCTGCAGGGTGAAAAACAAAGCAGAAATAACTAAGGTTCACACATAGGAAATGAGTATTACATCCCAGAATTCTTCATTTTGAAGGGCATTTTATAGAAAAGCTTTAAAGGTAAATGTACTGGACTCTGAACAAGAGAGGGTCCATTAGCACTTTCCAAGGGATATCAGCCCAGATAGAAAAAGGAAACACAGAATTAAATTTTCTCACAGCATTTGCTAATGTGTCATCACTGTGTGAGGATACAGCCACAGGGAGAAAATTTACATTTACATTTTCTCACTAATTTGAGAAGCAAAACAGAAAAGGGTTGGTTGATTTTCTTGTGGCAATTGACTTTGCTGCTTCCCTGAAAACAGGCTGAGGAAGGCAGAGCTATGTAATAAATCTAGTCCCGCTCTGTCAGCAGGGGAGGCAATATTGCTATGCTAAGAGTTCTGGGGGCATAATCCCATAATTCAGTAGTTTCACTCCAATGCATGTTCCACTGCTTTTTCCAATGAGCTCATTTGCAGTCCCAAACATTCTCTTTCTGTCACTTCCCATTTGGGCAGCTGATTTCTATGTTTTTTTCCGTTCCTTTAGAGATCGACCTTGTCACGACCCATCTTACTTCTGCCTTGTTGTCATCTCTCCTTGAGTTGGCCCAATCCCTTCTCTCTGCCGTCTTCCTCAGTTGCCATCACCTGAAGGATAATGAGGCAGACCTTCTTCCAAGTGAAAATAGTCCGTGTCGGCTCTCTCTAGATTGAGAATCATGACTGTCCTTTTCTTGTGTTTATGGCATATCTCACTTTCAGGAGTTGTGAGCTGTTCAGGTTTTCTTTAGTTGTATCAATCAAAATGATAGAGTTAGCCTTTGAAGAAATCAAAACTAATCAGAGACCTTTTGCGATTCACTCTTTTTATTTCTCTTTGCTGCTTTACTGGAATGGAGATGGTGGTGGACTGTGTGTGCCTGTGCATGCAGGAGGGGCAGGGCCTTGGAAGGATGAGCAGAGGCTGTGGTTGACCCTATCCTAGTCACATGTGTTAAGAACTACTTTAAAGAATAGCCAACATTGTGGATTTTAGCCAGCCATACTTTTAAATTTGAAACCCAAATTTTTCACATTCTGACGTGTCCTCCATCTACCAGATTTTTAATGAGACCATTAAAGTTGTCTTCTCATGAATGTGGGCAGGGTTAGGGTTGGTTTTATAAATGCAGTCTCTAGAAGTTGGTTAAGACTTGTCATTTAATTTCATTCAAATTGTTTTCCCCAAATCCAAACTGATCAATCACATTTATGATTGAAAATAATACATGCATACTCATTCAAAAAAATAGACATTATAGGAAAATAAAAAGAACAAATTAAAACAAAAAAAATCATAATGGATATTGTTTTAGACATGTTTCATCACCAAGTGTGTGAGTGTGGTACACACACTTGTAAAAAAAAGTAAATAGTATCAAAAATGTGTGTACTTTAAAAAAAATGTGTTAACATTTTTTAGAATGCTATTTCAAGGTCACACACTATTTATTATAATCTTTTTCTTCTACTATTAATATTAACATTTCTTGAGTGGTTACCCTGCTCATACAACATTATATTAAAAAGTAAGCTATATATGCAACATGCATGAGATAAAGTAGCAATAACTTTGCATCTCCTTATTTCATGTGCTTCTTATAAATTTTGAAAAACTATGTTTCTAAGGTTATGACTTAACATCATTGTTTCAGATATAAAGTATTAAATTCTGAGAGCCACCATCACATCGAAGGAATACGATATTAGAGCAACCATAATTTCTGGACTCATGCAGGGCAAACTACTAAGGAGATTGCGAACTTCAATAACATTCCTTTACATACAGTTGACAACATGAAGAAGGTGCATGATGCTGATCCTGATGTTGCCACAGCAACAAGGAAAACACATAAGGGACACAAGTCCACATTTTGTACACAGAATCCAGGAGATCATCAATGAAGATCCAGGAAAGTCAATGTGCTACATAGCAAGAGAACTGCAGAGTTGGATGCAATGGGTCACAAGATTATTGCTGAAGATATCAGATACAGATTGTATGTTCTTACAAGAGGCCAGTTTATGACACAGCAAACAAAGGAAAGACACTTTGAAAAAGCAAGGACACTGCTAACAAAATGGAAAAATCCCAAAGAAAAAAACCCTCTGATTTTCTTCTCCAATGCAAAGAATTTTCAGCAGGACCAAGTAGTCGACAAAAGAAACAACAGGTGGTTCTGTGAGAATTTCAATGAAATCTCAATTGTCATGAAATGAAATTTCCTGCTACTGTGATGGTGTTAGGTGTTGTCATCAATGAATGAGATATCATGACCTCACATTTGTTTCCACAAGGCTTAAAGGTAACTGCTGATGTTTACCTTGATGTTTTGAGAGAAGTAGTACCTTGGATGAAGCAAGTTGCAAATGGGTGTCATTTTATCTTCCAACTACATGGTGCACCAGCACATAATGCCAAAAAGGTGCAAAAATGTCTCAGTGTCAATGTTCCTGAATTCTGATCAAAGGAAATCTGGTTGCCTAGTTCACCAGATGCAAATCCTTTAGACTATTATGTATGTAGCATTTGTGAGAGAGAAGTTAATAAACAACCTTATTCCAATAAAGAGGCTGTTAAAGCCAAGATTGAAAACATGATGATGTCCATGGATAAAGAAAAGTTCACTAAAGCATGCACAAGATTCTGAAGTCGAATTAAGTTTATTATTGCATCAAATGGAAACTTTTTTGAACAATTTAAAAAATAATGACTGTTTATGTATTACATATAAAAATAAAATTATTTCAAAATATAATGTTTTGTGGCATGTTATTCATTTCACTAAAATTTTGCCAATTGATCACGTGCACCCTGTAATGTTTCATTTGTACAGATACCTAGATGTCTTATTTTAAGGGCTATTGTGTGTGTATATATATATATATATATATATATGTAGATGAAAAGTGTGGATCTTGGAGTAAGAATTTTAGGTTCAAATCCTAGCTCCTTTACTTACTAGCTGAGTTATCTTTGTCAACTTGTTCAGTTTCTCTGTGTATCAGTTTTCACATCTTAAAATAATGAGAACAGAATTTATAACTTCCTGTTAAGATTGCTGTGCAATTTAAGTGCATCAATACTTATCACAACACTAAGTCTAGTATCTAGCAGAGTGTTTAGTATGTGTTAACTATTATCATTTTTATCATTACAGCTTCTCTAAGTAAGCCTACTTAGTATTCCTTAAGTATCATTTACAGCTTTTATCCCTTACATAAGGCTGCATATTTCCTTTTGCATGATAGTTACAAGATTTACTGTTGTCATTAGTTATGAAATCAACATCACGGAAGTTATCAGACAGGGGCCTGGCCTTGAGCAGGTTTGCCTAGGGCCAGCTGTAGTGTGTGGGTTTTGTGACTTCATGTAGGAAAGATTTTACAATATGAGTCCAAGTGGCTAGGAGAATCCATTTATTAAATCTGAGGACAGTGAAACAAGGAAGAGCTTAGCACAGGAGAAGCAATAGGAGAGCCTAGGCTGGGCTGTCTTAGCTCACTGGGAAGTCAGAGAAGAGGGGTCCTCAGGGACAGGTTTAGGAGGTTAGCCTGGGACAAGCAGCCACTGCCCATCACCTTACAGTTTGTGAAGAAAGAGGTCGGGGGAAGAGGAAAGGAAAGGGAATGGCATAAGCTGCTCCCTAGAAGGTGAGAATGCACACTGGGTCCTTTGTCTTGAGGCATTTATCTCTCTCTTGCAGGTGGGAATCTTAGAGAAGGTCTCCCGGGAGAGTTTTAGCAGAATACTCATCACTTTTCCAGGTGTGATCTTTTAGGTGTGGTCTCTCCTGAATGATCAGTGACAAGGCTTGTCTTTAGTCATTGCAATTGGCTCTGGTGTCTTCACTCACCTGATTTTGCTGCTTTTCTGGGCCTGGAGCTGATAACACAACTGAGGCCTAGATGTGATCTCTGAAATGTTGTCTCCAAGGAGGACAGCTTATCCTGGGGGTGAGGTTCTTGTTTTATCAGCTTTGTCCCCTGCTAGGCACTCTGGTCTGGGCCTTCCACCCTGGTGACCATCTGCAAGCCCCTGGCTGTAAATTGCCAGGCCATTGTATTCAGCTATCTTTTTCACTGTCCCTATTCCATTTGCCAAAGGAATTTTCCTAGCTATTCCCTATCCTGATTCAGTCAATTTGAAAATGATATTAAATGTCTCTCTTAGGCTTTCCTTTTAACAAAGAACATTTAAATCTTATGTAATCCTCCCATATAGCTCTCTACAAGCCCATCACTGCCTTGTAATGGTAAAATTTCTCCAGTTGTTATGCTACAATAATTGCACCCCATCAGTAGAGTCTGAGCAATTAACAAAGTAATTATGTATTTATTTGTGAAACAGAGAATCAGGCTAGGAAGGTGAGGCAGATTCTTAGTTCACTAAAAGGATGCCATCATCCTGAAAGGCATCTATAAACAAATTTTATGATATGATTTTTGTTTTAAAGTAAAAGAAACAAATGTTGGAGGGTTGGGTTATGAAATACCATCGGGGCTTCCGAAAAGCTCTGTAATGGAAAGAGGCTAAGAGGAAAAGAATTTCATTTTCCTATAATAGCCTTTGTTTATTCTCATCTCAACCCCTGCCTTTTCAAACCTCTTTAAAGTAAGCTTTAGGAAAAAAAAAAAAAATAGTTAGAGCCAAATGAAAATAGGCTCTTTAATTCTACCTTTTTATAATTCCGAAGCTACAACTGACCCTCTTCAATCTGGTCTTCCCTTTTAACATTAATTACCTTGTTATCTGAGAGATGCAGCAGCTCTCTGCTGTCTGCTTAGGATGAGTGCCAGCAGGGCAACAGTTGGAAGTGAATTATCATGATTGTTTGGGGCTTTGGAAAGCCCTCTCCGCTGTCTATTCTTCTTAGATTCCTGGTAGAGTTACTTGAGCATGTTTTCTAATTCAGTATTCCTGTGTCCACTGTCCAGTAAACGTACGTTTATACTCTATGTATATAACCAATTATACTGTGGCTAGGGGCGATGTCTCTTCTGGATTCTTCACGTGCCAATGATTAGAAAACCTGGTGTAGAACTCCTGGGCATGCCCTCAGTGAAGTGGGGAGGGGGAGGCTTATTCCAATTGCCTACATGCTTTGCTCCTTCAGTTAATTGGTTATGACCACTGGGGTAAGCAGGCATATTGTTTTGTGTTCCCTGACACTAACATTTTTTCCATTCAGCAGAGACTAGTGCTTATTAGCAAAATTGTTAAGATTCAGAACCACGGTAAGGATATTGAAGTGAACACACCCAGTCTATTTACTTAGTTTGATTATTTTGACTGCATCCATTTGTCACTTCAGCTTAAGGCCAGTTTAGGCAATTTGATTAAATTGACTGGTTCTTTCACTGAAGTGACCAGTCAATGCTAACAAATTGGTTGTGTTTGTAGAAACTCATTAGGTTTTATCTCTTGCACTGTGTCTGCAACAGATATAAAATCAAGAATTTGACACAGACTTTGCTTTTAGCTCTTAGGGCAAAGAGTGTGGAGAAAGGATCATGTCTGGAATTTTATAGATTCAAGATGGGAAAAATAACCAGTATTGATTTAGACTACAAGTTAGCCCCAAGGTATTAATGATTATCAAGGTAATCATGTTTGTGATTACACTGTGCTATCTTGCATGCCTTTTTTTTTTTCTTTTTTTTTTCTTTTTAAAGTGTTTGGTGTTACTCTCACCTGGGTAGTCAATTAATGTGTGACCTGGAGGAAAGCAATGTCTCCAGACAGTGGCCATGCAAATAATTTCTTGAAAGAGAAGATGCTGCTTGCTTACCAAAAGAAGCAGTGCTGACCATCAACAAGATTCCAATATTTGAGTTTCATTTATTTTAAATTTCTTGTTTACTGTCTCAAGGGCCACATATCTTCAAGGCTTCTGCATGTCAGCTGTGTAATTGCTATAATAATCTGATATAAAAGTCAGTGAATTTTTCCTACCCAGAAAAATAATTTTCTGGCCTTTCTGTGTTCAAGCAATAGTTTTAGCTAGTAGCTACATTAATCACATAGAAATATTCATAAGACTGAATTAGAAGATGAGTCTAACACCATCCTGTTTTATTTCATTTGCATTTTAAGTTCAATGTACTCATTTTAGTGGTGTTTTTTTGATGCTATAAAATAGGATGTGAGCCAGGGGAGTGCCATCAGTGCATGGGGGAGAACCCATGGTGTATATTAGGAATTTTGGACTGCGAACAAGGAGAACTGAAATTAAAACCAGGGGAATTTCATGGGGTGATTTATGAGATAATCAGGTGCTGAGGACACAGAGCAGGAACAAGGGTGAAACCTGGGTTCCAGGTAGCAATGAATAATGGCTATTTACTTTAGGTCACCATGTGGGAGTGAATCTGTGACCAGCTTCCCCCATCTCTTTTTTCCCCCCAATCTTTCCTGACCATGTTATCAAAGTGTATCCAGCAGGGAGTAGGTTGTTCTCTAGCACAATATAGAAACTGTTGCCAGAAAAATAGGAACCGACTGCTAGAAAACAAACAAAAATAAATGCCCTCTTTATAGGGGCATAGGGTTAGTTGTTTGAAGTAAGTGTGGAAAGTGTGTGTCATCAGTTTTCAAATGGAGGTTGAGATATCTGGAATCCTGTCACATAGAAATTTTTGTTTCTGGGGGAGCAGACTGGAACCAGATGAACTGTCGTTTGGTGTGCCATGGCAACTTTGCTATTTTATTCAACTGTGAGTTGAGTATTTAAATAAATTAAAGAAAAAATTAATGTAGGCTTGCTTGAGGAAAGGCATTTTTGTTTGTTTTGCTTATTGTCACATCCACTAAATATAGAGTACAGTGCCTGGAAGATGTAAATAATTTTTTCAGCATTACATGCAATAAGCAACCCCTTTGGAAATCTTGCTTATTTCTTTCTTTACATTCCTGACTTCTTAAAAAATTAAAAAAGAAACTACCTTTGTATATAAAAAGTGGATGTTCAAACTATTTTTTCTAAATTTACTATGCCCATAGCCTTAGTCTCTGGAGAATAATGCTAAGAACATGCCTTTTTGGAAGTTCAACCTCTACTGAGTTGGACCAAACTTCAGGTTGGACCACCCTGAGTTTCACCAAAGGGTGAAAGCAAAACCATTCTGCCCTTTATCTGCAGAAGCCGAGGACTGTATATGTCCATGTTTAGAGAAGCATGTACATAATATATGGTATTGCCTAAGCATTGTATTCGATAGCTTCTGTCTCGTGGGGTCCTGAACATTCCATCTCAAAAAAAATGAAGCAGGTTTTAGCCCTTTAAAAGGAACGTGTTATTAATTGCTAACTCTTAAACATGCCTAATAAGTTGTCCAACAAAATGGTGAACCCCCATTCTAGTATTAGCATATAGTAACAGGAGGGTGGTATACGCATGGAACTTTCATCGGTCTTAGGCAAGGCGATTGGGATACAAGTAAGGAGGCTGGCAAAAGAGAAATTATTTCAGGGCTTGGCTTAAGTTCTAGGTAAATGGTAGCACTATTCACTAAGGTGGAGACTATGTGAGGAAGAGCAGGACTCAGGATGGAGAATGTGACTACCACTCAGCATGAGTGATCATTCCCTATCTAATAATCATTGTCAGATATTGTGCCTTTTTTGACAATTCTGACTTTATCATTTTACATGTCCATTTTAAATATTTTGTGTTTATTTATTGTTGTATTGAATCTTAAACTACTGGTATTTCTGCTGGGATTTGTCCCACTTCTATTTTAGGTGTTGGAAGGGAAGCAGGTCTCACTAAAGCCCCTGGGCTTCTGCAGCAGCACATTTGTTGCTTCCATCACGCTGGCCCTAGTTTAGAGTTCATTGATTTTAATGCTACATTTTGGAGGTTATACATCATAATTTTTTTATTCAGGTATGGAAATTACAAATCCATGCTTGGCATGGCCTGGAAAAGTCCACTTAATATTAAAGCCACTGTAATTAGAGAACTACACAATTTACTGTGGAAAAATAGCCTTAACTAGAATTTGAAGCTTCTACAATTGATGTGGTTGTTTGGAAAAATTAAACTGGTTTTTTTTTTTTTAGTATAAATGCATTATTACACTCTTTTTTTCTTTTTTTGAATCAGTCATCAATGCCTATAAAGCATACTTTGCCTCAAAGATCATCTGAGAAAAATTCATGCATTCTTTATTGTATTCACTAAAAATAAAAGTTTCTTCAGTCTTTATTTCTATAGGGGTGTTTGTTTTAGATAAGCCTTCTCTAAAATTAACACAAATGTATTTTTTCTAGTATTGAGTGGTCATTCTCTTGTCTGTCTGTTGAAATAAATCTTTATCTAATCAACCTGCTAGTATTGTTTCTATTACCCAATACTGAAGTGAATAACGTAGGATAACTAATAAAGAAATCATACTTAACCCTGGCCTTCAAATGATTCACAGATATTCATTTTTTGGGTCTTCCAACCCAATACCCTCTACTAATAAAATGCTTTCCCAGTGATGGCATAGGCTGCAGGACATGGGATTTCCTTCTTTCCTGAGTCATTTTTATTACAGCCCAAGTTCCAAGTTATTGGAAACTAAGGGATAAGGATAGAGTACTTTTAGGTTCTTGTAGGTAATGACCATATAATTTCTCTTAGAAACCAAAACATGTTGAGGGATGAAAACAGTCTAATAAAAACAGAAACAGAGTTAGTCATAAGCAGATCATCTAGGCAAAGTAGAACATATGTGGACCTAATGTGTAGGTAGTGTGTTTTTGGACAACCTAGTTAAGTATTTTCAACAACCTAATATATGTCACTGTACTTAACTCTTGAACTGATATTGTTCGACCTAAAATAAGTGGAAAAGTAGTAAGGCATATGATGAACGTTCAGAAAGTATAAAAGCCAAGAATTTCCAAATAGGCAATTTAAGGCAAAGCTTCTTCAAATATGCAATGTTTTGTTAGACTCTTGTTAATTTATCTTCTCAAATTTCCCAATCTATTTGAATGTCATTATGTCACCCTGGGCTAATTACACACATGGCAAAACGGACTATTAATTCTGCAACTTTGGTAATTGTAGTTTTTTATCCAGATAGCTGGGAAATCTTTACTGTACAGGGAATTGCCCTGAAGCAAAGAGAAACTTTATCACCTATAATTATATTATTCATGGCCAATCAGAAGCAAGAACAGTGACCATTGTTCTATATTTTTGGTAAACTATAGTTTGTATTCTGGGGTATTCACATAATATCTGCCTTCAACTGCCTGAATGGTCTCTACTATAGCCACCCCAGTATAGGTTTCCAAACACTTATTAATAAATTTTAGTTATTTTCAGCCAAAGTGATGTCATGGCCCTGCTTTTTCATGGGGAACTGATATTTCTTTTCAAAAGTTTGATTTCCTTGAATGAACAGAACTTTCTACCTGAATAGTGTAAAAGTCATCAGTATCCTATAGTCAAATAATAGGTTTTTGGTCAGACAAATTTCACATCTGCAGAATATGTATAATATCAGCAAAAATTTAATTAAGAACCTGAAATCATAGAAGAAAATTAGTAAATAGCATTATAACAAAGTCCACAATTTTTGAAAATTTATTCTAAATATATTTGAAAACCATGATATTTTTTGGAAAATGAATTATTAAAAATGTTTCAGTAAAACTTTTTAATTTGAAAAGCCTAAAGAAGTCAAACTCTTTGACCAAAAATTCAGGAATTAGAAATCTGGGAAATAAGTTTAAGTTTCAATTATCTTTTATGACTTTAAGGAGGCAGATTTATATGGTACATTTTTTTATAAGAATGCCTATTGCCCTGGTTGGTAGCACAGTGGATAAGGTGCAGGCCTGCGAACCCAAAGGTCGCTGGTTTGATTCCCCAGTCAGGGCACATGATCAGGTTGCAAGCCAGCTCTCCAGCCAGATCCATGGCTGGGGGCAGGTGAAAGGCAACCATACATTGATGTTTCTCTGTTTCTCTCCCTCTCTTCCTCTCTCCCTTCCTCTCTTTCTGGAAATAATAAATTTAAAAAATCTTAAAAAAAAATGCCTATTAATGATACATGGAGAGTTAACTATGAAGAACATATTCAATTTTCATCAATATAAAGTATTTAAATTTAATTCTGAGAATACTATCATGGCCCTTTGAACTAAAAACTTTGGTTTCTTTTTAAGAAAGCCTATCTATTTGTAAGAATTGATATTTCATGAATTTTATTCTTTTAAAAAATGATCTCCCAATGAATAAAGGGAAAATTTACATTTCTAATGGAATAAAACTTATTTTATCTTGCTAATCCCCTAAGGTTCCATTGGGTTCTTTTATAAATATAAGATTTATCATAGATGATTTACTTTTACTATACTTTGTGTGCATGAACTTCTATCAGAGAGATACTGGTGACTTGGAGTGGGCAGAAAGACAGTGCGCAGACAGATGTGAGAGAGAAACATGGATCAGTGGTCTCCTGTACACACTGCAACTGGAGGACCAAACCCTTAGCCTATCTATGTGCCCTGACTGGGATCCAATTCATAACTTTTTAGTGTACAGGACAACATTCCAACCAACTGAGCCACTTGGCCAGGGTAGACATGTATGTTTTTGATAAAAATAATTTTTTGTAATTTTTATTCTCCTGCCTTTTTTCTCCTCCATATAATATTAAATAAAGGAATGTGATTATAATATTAAGGCACTGGATTGTGTATGTTAGTACATTTTCAGAGCTTACATGCTGTGACAAGGTATTTATATTATGTAATTCCTAGCTTGAAGTGCATGAATAATTATTCTTGAATTAATCAGTTAATTATTGTAATATTTCAGATATTGAATTGACTGCGGGAATGACAGTAAATAGATTTAAATGTTTAGTACTGATATATGTATAGTATAGATGCCAGCTTGTGAACCCAAAGATTGCTGGTTCAATTCCCAGTCAAGGCACATAACCAGGTTGTAAGCCAGGTCTCCAGCCAAGCCCATAGCTGGAAGCAGGTGAAAGGCAACCAACCATACATGGATGTTTCTCTCCCTTTCTTCCTTCCTCCCTGTTCTCCTCTCTAAAAATAATGAATAATATATTTAAATATATATATATATATAAATATTATATAGTAAGATGAGATATATGTCAACAGCAATATTTAACAGTCTCCTATATGAAATAAAGCAACTTGAGCAGTTAATTATTTCACTCTAGTGCTATTTCCAATCCCTTTCATGTGTCTTTGTATAAAATGACTGGTTAATATGAAACTATTTTCCTTTAGGCTGTGTAACATGAAAATAAATCCAAATCAGGATAGTTCACTATTATAACTATAGTGACTAGCACAATACCCAGCATTCAAAAGGAGAACAATAACTATCGATCAAATAAATACGAGTTAATAAATATAATTATAGAATGCAACATCTTTTAGTTTATCTTATTTTCTTCTCTTCTGCAAAGAGAAGGAAAATAAAGTTCCAGAAATTCAGGCAGCACGGTAAAATATCAACTTCTGGGGACTTCTGACAACTTGTAAATATTATTCCTTTCCTCCTACAAACTAAATCTATTTCTCATGCCTTCTTGCTTGCTTGCTTTCATACCCACACACAAACAATTGGATTTTCTTGATTTCCGACTCCAACAGAATCAGGTCGGCAGTGAGGATAGAAGCAATAAATCTCTTTATCTCTGTTGACTTTTATGGAACTGACATCTCTTAAAATATTTTTCTTGACTTTGGTGCTTTTTTACTGACTGATTAGGCAGTATGGCACTGCAGTCAATTGAATCTTTCTAAATCTAATATTAAAAGCAGAAAAGGAAAGACCTGAAGGACAACAGAATAAGTAAAGAGGACTAGAGAAGGTCCAATAATTCCTCTCCAAAAAAGCAGAAATCGTATTTAAGTGTTAGCCTTTCTATCTGCCCGAGTTACTGTCCTATGGCTGTGACATTCTCCGTCTTCTATCATCAAGACAGCATTCCACTACTTTATGTTAGTAGGTGACACAGCTCCTGGAAATTGATGATAAATGCATTACAAAGTAAAATGTCCATAGCTAATGCCTAGTAGGAAGGAAAATATTTCTCCATTGTGATGTCATAGACAAGTTATATAAGATAATGGACTATAAGGAACAAAAATATAAGCTCCAGGAAATTTTATTTTTGTGTTTAGGTAAGGTGGTTAATTTGGGCACACTGGCATTTGCAAGAATGAGACTAATGAGACAAATTTGGAATGTTTAACTGCAGAAAATCATCCCAAGCACTCCTTTTATCTTCTAAAAAGTATGGATATAGATAACACCAAGGGCAGCAACTGAAATGTGTCCTGATAATTTGCTAAAGCGTCATGTCACTTAGCCTCCCTGTTCTCTTAACTCTTTTTAAGTAATTTTTAAAGTTGTTTTATTTAATTTCCCTGGACAACATGAGAAGCAAAATCAACTAAACAACAATGAAAATTCTTTGATGCGCCTTCCACAAGGAAATACATAGCTTTTCCTATCTTAAGATGGAGTCAATATTTGTACAATGAAGTGCTTCATAGTATAAGGAAGTATGACAACTGATACTTAAGAGTTTCTAATTGCTTACTCTTTTCATGTAATTCTTCCGTCTGTAGCTCATAGAGGGTGCTTAAGTTAGTAGCTTCTTGTTCGTTTGCCCCGAAAGGCTCAAGGAAGCTTGGAAAAGAACCATTCAACCTCACTTTTTGTATTTTCTTTTCTTTTCTTTTTTACTGTAAGAGCTTTCCAAAGTATTCAGTTGATACCATGAAGAGAGGTAATTAACAAACACGGGTTCAGGATAAAAAGAAATTAGTCTTTCATATCATTTATTTTTATTATATAAAGGTTTTCAATATTATAAAATTTGTCCAGCTTAAAATTCAACCTGAAGAACTGGAAAGGTTAAAATCATTTAAAAAATCATTATAGCTATAGTCAAAATAAATACATATAATCATGAGTCCCTAGTTTTGTCAATCTGCTTAATGTTAGTTTGGATAGGTAGTCAGTCAGTCATAGAGATAGGTTTAGCTGGTAGAATATTTCTCCTATCAGTTCTTTTAATAGAAGAAAAAATATTGACTATTTGATAATTCTAACACTAAAGAGAACTTAATGATGTAAATTATGTGTTCCTTCTTTATGTTAGAGCTACTTAACTCTGGACAAGTTTTGTGTTATGGTTTTATAGTTGATTTAGAAATCATCCAAAGGAAAATTCCAGAAGAAGTGGTCCAGCAAGACATATCTATGTTTATATTTTTTTCTACTTCCTGCTCAGTGAAAAACTAAGTTATTTTAACTACTTTTATTTAAACTTGCTTTTAGGAGCAACAGAATTTGATGAGGCTTCATAATGCTAAATTGATCTTTATCATCTATTTTATAACCCACACCATCAAAGTGATGATTCAGCTTCCTTTTTGTGATAGATGAACTGTTTATTGCTAGTTTCACCCCTTGCATTGCTTATGATTGCTGTTAATTTTAGCCTGGTGGCAATTAAGAACCCTGATTTTCTCAACATCTACTTAAGAATTATTCATTAGGTAGGACACCAGGAGGAACAGATAACTGTCTAAGTGTATAATTATAGTCACTGCAATTCCCCTGCAATATTTTGCCCACCTGTCAGGCTCTTTGGCATAGCAAAACTATTTTTCTGTCCATTTTTAGTTTTTCATAGCAGAAACAATCCTAAATGACTATCAACCTGTTTAATTGTTGAAAAAGGAATTTTCAGAGCATCAGCACTTTCTGTGTCTCAGCACAAATTATTAATTTGCTAAATGTAAATAAAAATTCAATTTGCCTGATACTTTGGAATATATTAATGTAAATATGCAAATTGGAAAATTTCCATCACTATGGTTGCATTATAATTAGGCTAAGCTTTAAAGAAAGCAAAACAAAAAGTGAATTTGAAGTCATTTTAATAAGTCCTTTTTGGCTTCAGTCCCCCTACTCATATTAACCCCATTTTTTCTTTTTTCTCTCCTTCAATCTTTCTCTCTATGAAGTTCACAGCTGTGAAATACACTATTACCTTATCTCTAATCTTTCCTTTCCTGCAGCTTCTTTCTTTAACCTTTTTGTTAGATATCTAGAGAAAGTTGGTTTTGGGGTGACTTCTGAATGGTTTTTGGTAAGTGAATGTTTTTCAACTTTGGATTGGTCATTATTTTTGTCAGACTCAGTTTAGATAGATTTGCAACTCTATATGTATATTACTCCATTACAACCTTTTGTAATTGATCATGGCTCAATTCTTCAATTTATAACTAAGTATAAAATCAAAGTACTGGGATTAAGAAGTACAAATAGGTAGTTACAGAATAGCCATGGGGAAGTAAAGTACAATGTAGGAAACGGAGGAGTCAAAGAATTTATATGGGGGTCCCATAAACATGAGCAACGATGTGGGGAATTGCCTGAGGGGGTGAGGTTGCTGGATGGAGGGGGTTAAAGAAAGAAAAACTGGGACAACTGTAATAGCATAATCAATAAAGAATAATTAAAACTCAAAGCACAAAAACCCTAAATTGTATTTGCAAATTCCAGCCTGGCATTTTTCTCAAGAATTATACTGTATCTATCCTGTCTTTCAACTTCCCTTACCTTAAATCAAATTGGATCTTTTACCTGGTCATCTCATGCATTCAGCATTTTCTTCTCTGCATATTCAGAACAGGATAGTGCAGAACACGACGGGGACAGATCGGTATTGTACAGCATTGTGCCCTCCAACTAGCCCCGTGCCACTGATCACCTTAACTGTATGTCACTGACATTTCATTTTTAACCTTATAGCCAACCATATTTCTAGATAATCCCATCCTATAGCTTTCACAACTAATTGTTCAACTAAATGTAAGACTTTTTAAATACTAGTCCTGTTAAATTTAAGCTTGCTTCTTTGGACTAAGTATTCCAGCTTGTTGAAATAATTTTTTATGTGTCTTTCATTTATCCTCTTTCTCAACTGTATGCCATTCTAAATTTGCTAAGCCTAACTTCTGTGTCCTAGCCTAGTCATTATTATTATTTTTTCATACAAAACAGGATTAAAGACAGAATCTATTATCAAATGAGAAGAAACATCTAGTCAGGTTGACATTAATTAATATGCTTTATGTATTCATCCACCAGTTATTTCTGATACCCAAGAATATTAACAAAGAAATGTCAAATATTTCAATACAATTAAAATATACTAGATGGCATTTTTCAGACCAATATTAGCAGTTGTAACTTCTAAAAAGCAAGTAGGTCAATTTTGGTGTTATTCTTCTTTAATAAATCATTGCTGATTTCCAACTATTTTAATTTTATTTTCAGAATGATTATAAACTTTTTGTCTAATAGTTCTTTCTATTCCAGCATGTCATATGGCTTTTAATTTAATCACTTCTACAGACTGTTTAATGCTGTCTATTAAGGCCTAGTGTTACATGGATAGATATCACCAATATTATAATGGAGGTCATCTAGGAAAGGGAATACATATTATAAATAGTTTTCCTAAAATACATATATTATGTTAAGTGAGGATGAGTGAACAAATTTATTAAAATGCAGTGGTTATTTTACAAATTATAGGTTAGATTTTTAATCATCTTATAATTAAATCAGTCAAATGGCTATTTTGTATTCAAGGCAGTGCAGTACAGAATGTGAAGTAAAACTTTTTTATTAATTGACTTCCTTTAAAGGATACAAACTCTAAATAATGAGAAAAATGACAAATTAGTAATAAAAATACATATGTAATATAGTGTTTTACATTCTTGCAATTTTATTGCATATAGACATAAAGGAAAGCTATACCAGACAGGGGGAAAACAGATTAGTATACTAATTAACAAATCATAACTTTGTACTTTATCTCATTTTATCAGAAGGATTTATGGAAAAGATAAGACATAATTGGGGTGTAAGACCCCAAATTCAGGTTCAATATTTTGTGCTGCTGTGACATCTGAGGGAATCATATAGCCTTTCTATAAGTTCTCTGTGCTCTGCTCCTGCACAGATATGGATCTCTAGTCTAGCAGCCATTCTCATTCAAGAGACCAGGTAAATGTTTTGCTTATTCCTAAATAGCAGGTTTCCGTTCCCTGCCAACCCATGCAATACATTCAAACCAACAATAACATATCTTTCCTTTGGAACCAGAGAACACCTTACCCTCTTGTTAATACAAAAATCTACTTATCACAGCCTCTGGTTATTCACTCCCTTCCTAAATTCAATCTCTGTGTAGCCCTTCATGGTGTGGTGGTAATCTTCCCCCAGCCTGTGAGCATATAGGACTAATAATCTGCCACTGATGTCATTTGTCCAGAATTGGGTGTTTTGTGCTCAGCCATTCCCTTAACCTTCAGGAAGAATCCCTACCTCACCTGTGCATGGATAGGAAGTATTTTAAACATGCAGCCAGATCTTGAAGAACACAGATATTAGCCCAGACAGGAACATGAGAAGGCCTTTGAGTGGGAGTGGGGAGAGAATGGAGATAAGCCTGACCCTGGTGGATTTGTGACCCAAGGTGAAGGCTGTCCTGGCTAGAAGGGAAAGGCACTTTGGAAGGATAAATATATTTAAATAGAGATCATGAACCATAAAAAAAGAAAACATTCAAAGGGACTTGATTTAATGTGGTTTAAGTTAATGAGCCTTTCCAAAAGGAAATGCTTAATGAAAGCATTATTTAGGAGGATTAAAATTATGGAAACCAGAAAGTGATAAAATCTCAGGGTTAGTCCTATATCTCTTTCATTGTCTGATCTCTTCTCCCAGATTTCCCAGATTCCAGCCATGTGATTGTCCAGTAGGAACTTAAGCTTGAAAATAATGCACACTTACACATGCACACACACACACATATACACATACACACACACACACACACACACACACACACACACACATATATATATATATGTATATACTCCACCTGCTTTCCATATCTAACTTGTAAAATGTTTTTACTTAAATTTGATGATTATACATGTTGGTCATATTTATAATTACCAAGGTCCAGAAAAACAAGTTCATATACTCTTTCATGAGATAAACTTTTAAAGAAACTTTACCTATACTGCTAGGACCTAAAGAAGCTAAGTAAATTGCCTATCATCCTTTGAACAGTGAGCTGCAAAGCCAGATTCAAATCCAGGTTTTCCAATTAGGAGTCTTTTCATTATACTGCTATTGTCATTGACAAACACAGGGATGGTATCTACCTTTTACAATGGAAAAAACATGATCTAATTTTATGGTGGGTAGCATTCAATAAAATGAGTATACATATTTTTTAAACACATGTGTATGCAGATGTTTTGACTGTAAAGATTGCTGGACTTGATCAGCCTAGAAGTTTATAAATCAATAAATGTAATTACTAGATGTTTTTCAATGTGATTGGTTAAAGAATTTATCCAATGTCTTTTCTTTTCTTTCTGCCTTTCTTTTTATTTTTTAATAATTGACACAGAGAGTCCTTTGCAAAGAAGAGTATTCTTCTCCAAGGAGGATGTACTGCATAACCACAGATGCATTAGTCAAATTCCCACATGGAACACAGGCATACAAATGCTTTCCAGTACTTGAGAGCTTCAAACTTCCTAATTGCTTTGTAATTAATAACCAGCATAATTGTATAAAAATAAAGGTAAAAACTCAGGAGTTGTAGCTTTCTTATGTGAGAAGAGGTGATAGTTTTACATTTTGTACTGTATGCATGAGAGTTATTTTGGTGTTGATAAATATAGACATTGTTATACATCAAGTGCCCCTGGCATATGAAAAGGTATCTAACTTTTTTGTTTTCACAAGAAAGTGTCAAATATATTTTGATATGTGTTCATGCATAATTTACATGTTTTTATTTTTATTTTTTCTGTTTAACTGCAATCATAAATTTGAATATCACAGTAAGGTCTACATAAGCTATTCAGGTGTTATGATTTTTTTTTTTTTTAACACAGAAATGCCCTAGAGCATTTTCTTTTTCCACACTCACCTTGGTGGAAACTAGAAAAAAAGACTTTGTAGTGGTTGCTTGAAAATGAAAACTGCTGGGAAATGAGGGAGAGACGATGTATGAAGTTCTTTATCCTGCATCTCAGCTTTTGGGGCATACAATTCTACTGCAAGGAATGAGTTCAGTTGGATTTGTATGCCTTTATTATAGAAAATAGAAGTTTGAACTTGGGGTTATTTCCCCCTATTTTATGACATTGTAATGTTCTGGATGGATACATTCCAAACTCAGAGGGGCTATCTAAAACCTTTGAAACATAAAGACTGAAAGTAACAATAAGTTACAAACAAAAGGAGCTTTGTAAACTCAACAGTGGGAAGTCAGTTCATCACAGTATTTTTCATATTTCTCTTCAAAGCAGACGGACTTTCCCACTCTGAGTATATTGTTGATAAAATATAGCCTCAATTCCCATGACAATTTATTGATCTACACTCACCTTCTTTATTGCCAAAAGACTTTTCAGGAAACTTCATGCCAAGGTGCAACATGACCTTGGGGTTGGGGATGGGAATTGGAATAAATGAAAATAAGTGGTATCTAATGAAAGCTCTGAACAAGGACATGGCTTATCTTATGTATGAGCTGATGTGGCCAAAATGAGCACTGTCTAGGTCTAACAGAATACATTGAGTAGCTGCTCAGTACAACGTAGCTTCCCATTCCTATGAGATTATTTATCCACTGACATTTAAGGAGGTTGACACACTTCTCTGGAGATAAGAGGTGGAATCTGTAGGCATAAACAAATCTAACACACAAATGTTTCCCAGGTTTGGAAAGAAGGCCATTTGTCTAGAAACTCCACCCTCTCAACTTCTGATAATTTGGGGAATGGCTAGAAAGCCTCTTGGGCAACACACCTACATTCTAATGATGCCTTTTGTCATTATGGTGAAGATGGGATTTATTGACCTGATTTGGTTGCTAGTGGCTATGAGAGCAATGCGGCTCAACCAGGAGCAAAGACCAGATGTGACATTTTCAGGCAACTAGTTATTGATCTATCTTGTTTATTAGGAATAGAAAGCATCCTTCATGGAATTTCCAGATTTGATATAATCAAACTTACCTTGAAGGTTTACAGAATATGAGTGCGAGAATAGATGCAGACAAAATAGAAACAGAAATATAGATACATAGAACACACTGAAAGCTGTCAGAGGGAGGAGTCTTGGGGAGTTGAGTAAATGTGAAGGGATTAAGCAAAACTGTATATAACCACATAGACATGAACAATGGTATGGTGATAGTCAAAGGGAAGAGGGGAAGGGAGATGGGGGTAGGTGGAAGTGGGCAAGGGAGGGTAAATTGGGACAGAAGGAGACTTGACTTTGGATGGTTGAGTGCACAATGCAGTATGTAGATGATATATTAATTAGTACAGTTGAAACCCATATGGTTTTATTAATCAATGTCACCCCAATAATATCAGTGAAAATAAAAGTAAAGATTAAGAAAAGAATAGAAATAGAAATATCACTCAGGACACTACGGCATTATCCACTTAATAGAATGTGGCATGATTCAGAAGGGTTCTGTTCAGATGAACTCAAGGAATAGATCTAGGACAAATGCATAAGTATAATAACATGATTATTTGATGAGCCATTGTATGAAATTAGAGAAATAGAGGGGTCTAAGATGACACCACTGCCCCCAACCTTTTTAAAATGTCTAAGCAACTAGGCAAATGAAAATATGTCACATGGAATTGCAGACTGTTAGAGGAGGAATACATAGATTTGGGAGAGAGAAAATTCAAGTAATTTGGTTTGAGGCATTTAAAATTCGAGATGCCATTAGATATCCATGAGGAGATGTGGACAGGTAGAAATATGAATATCATATCAAGTAATAGGTAACTGGTGATAGGTGGACACTAGAGAGAGACATTTGAGTGCTATTGGTAGTAAGATATTTCAAATCATGAGCCTGGGTGATAACAAAAGTGAGTATAAGTAGTGAGGGTGTTCCAGCACTGAGCTTTCTGCTATAGAGGAAGCTTTTGGTAAATACTTTAGATGTGGGTCAAAGCCCTGCTATGAAAATTTCTGGTGCAACAATGAACATTGTTACATTTCCCCAGTACCAGTACCAGGCTGATAATTGTACTGCACCTATTATATAGCCTTTAATGATGCATTTTGTTTTTAATAAAATTTGGTAGTCCAAAGCTTTCTTTAAAAATCAGCAGGCTATTTTTCACATAAATCCTTAAAGCAGAAGTCAAAAATTTTATTCATTTATATACTTGGAAACCTCACCATACCCTTGTACATTTGAGATATATCCACGTTGAATCAATGCAACAACTTTCAGACCCCTAGGTAACTGATGTCTCTCCTAAGCAATGAAATGAGATAAAAAAAGGTCTAGGGAATGGCTTGATGCTATTTACTTCTCCCCTATTCTACTGGAGACATGGCGAACTAAGAAACAATGTGTCTTCCAACACATCTTGATGAGTACAGAAATAACGCACTTACTGACCGGTATAGGGGGAAAATTGCCTTCTATTCTTTTAAGTTTATGGCTGAGGCTCCTACAGTAAAAGACAGATGAATAAGAAAAAGCATAATTTTATTAATTTGTCTACTGTATGTGTACATGGGAGGTACCCAAAGAAAATAAGTAACTTTCCAAGGTAATATCATGTTAATAGGAAAAGGAGAGGTAAGATGTAGGACTCTTAGGGGAGAATAAATGATTTCACCCCAACCCTGCCTAATCCTTTAAACTCTGCCCTGACCATTTTCTGTTCACTGTTTTTCTTTTTACTTTTCCCAAACATACATGTTCACTCAGCCCTCTCCCACTACACCAGACTATCTGAACAACTACATACTTGCCCCAATTGTTCTTCTTGCTGATATTGGCTCAGCTGAATTGTTCTATCCTCTGGTGTCACCAAAAGTGTTTCTTCTTTAGGGCTATCCCCACATTCAAGCTGAAGTAGCACACAATTCCAGAACAATCTATACAAATTTCACTGTTTAATTTTCCACTTAATAATTAACTGCTATCTGAAATCATATTATTTGTACACATATCTGTTGCTTGTATTTTCCTATTAAACTGTACATTCCACAAGACCAGCAGCCTAGTTGTCTGTATTTCATTACTGTAAGTCCAAGATTTGTTGAACAATAAATGAATAGATGGATAGATGAATGAGTACTGTAAATAAAACTGGAATTATAACATAATATTTACTCTGAGTTTAGAACATTATTTGTATTTTGCATGAGAAGAGGATGTTTTGAGAAGCCAACATAAGACTGGGAGTGGCCTGGCATGAAGATTGGTTAAAGGGAATATGACAGCAAGAAACATTATCTGAAATATACCTTCTATAAAGTTCATTGGAATTCTCTTTGTGTTGGGTACAATTTCTTTTAAATAATACTAAAGAAGTAGCAACTTGGACATTATTTTGTAACCCATTGCCAAGGAGAAAGATCATGAGTTCAATTTTGGGCATGGGAGCTTCAAAGGTCTTTGGGGACAAACTTATAGACATAATAAATAATAGTTGAATGAAGTTTCTCATACACAGAGGAGTGGTTTAGGAAAATGATATTTGTTGTGTGTTTTGTACAGAGAATGAAATTGATGCCATGGCCTGGATGTGATCTCATAGGAGAGAGCATTAAGAAAGCAAAAATTGATTAGGGCTAAACATTTTTTTAAAGATTTTTATTTATTTATTATTTTTAGAGAGAAGGGCAAAAAGGAAGTAAGAAAGGGAAAGGAACATAAATGTATGGTTGCTTTTCACCTGCTTCCATCTGGGGACCTGGTTGGAGACCTGGCTTGCAACCTGGCTATGTTGCCCTGACTGGGAATCAAACCAGCAACCTTTGGATTTCCAGGCCAGTGCCTACCCACTGAGCCATCAGTTAGGGCAGGGCTGAACTTTGATGCACAACATTGTTTAAAGGTTTGGAGGAGAGAGAAGGAGACTGAAGAGAAGCCAGAACTATCAGTAAAATATTATAAATAGAAGCTGGGGAAATAATATTTAAAGAAGAAAGTAGCAGCAGCATATATTCAAAGTAAAGATACCAAATAAGATAAGGGGAAATTAGCCACTTACTTAAAAATCATAAAGGTTAATGAAAGAAATTGGACACAAACAATAGTGTGGGAATTGCAGAGGAAAGTCGGGTGTGGTGAGGTAGAGGAGAGGATAGGATTATAAATGGTTATGGAAGGAGACTTGACTTGAGGTGGTGAACACACAACACAGAGTACAGATGATGTGTTGTGGAATTGTGCATCTGAAACCAGTTTGATTTTGTTAACCAGTGTCACCCAAATACATTCAATAAAAAGCAAAAATATAAATTATAAAAATAACAAAAAGAAAGAAACAGTGGTTAAAGTCAGACTGAAGTGAACTGAGGAATGGGAAAGTGATAACTAAAGTGTTGTATCTGAAGAAAAATTGAGAAAAGTAGAGGTAAGTTTGGCAGTGGTGGTGCTGTCAGCGATGTGATTCCAGTGTACCTGCCTTCAGGAGGAGGTTTGGCCATTTTATTGTCCCCATATGGTAGAAGCAAATCTAGCTCTTCGTATAGCATAATTTCACCTGAATTCTTTCTTTGGTTGTATTTATTAGTCTTTGTTTTCCAACATCTGTTTCCCCTTCTTTATTCTTTAATAATAGACCAAGAATAAGAATCATCCAGGAACTGATACTGAATTGTAATAAACCTGGAAATGAGACTCCAAATTCAGCTTTAATATAATAAAAACTGTCTTCCTTTGAAGAAATGACCTGTAAGATAACCAAGCTTTACAGACTCTCTTAGCATCCTTCAATTCCCCCAATTCCGTGTGACTATGTGTAGCCCACATCTTATTTACAGTCACTGTGAGTACTTTGCATTTTTAGTTGTAAATTATAGGCACAGGTAAACAATTATCTAATCTTCTAGAAAGATTTTTAATTATTAGAAATCTACTCACTTATTTGTTTTCACTAGAAAATAATAAACAGATGTTATGCTTTCATATAGATTTTAATTTTATGCAAATAAGTTAACATTCTATCTAGGTAAATATCATAGCATATCAAAATAAATTAATTCAAATAAAACCAGAGGAGAGCATATTCTCTTTTAAACTATATAATATATCATTGTTATTTTAATGTAATAAGCCTCTCACTTTCTACACAGAGGATACTATTTAAAAAGATAACTGCGGGACAGAGGGGAGCAAAATGGGATGGATGTAATACAACAACAATAAAATTAAAAAAAAAAAAAAAGATAACTGCTATTTTAGTTTCCGCATGAAAGGTAAACCACCAATGTTCAATTAAGAAATTTATCCCTGATTATGAATTCATAGAAGAAGTTATTTTTTCCTGTGAGGAATAGAGACAAAGAAAGGCTTTTATGAAAGTACAGCTTGAATATATATGTTTTTATTTTTTGGCAAACTGAAATGTGAATTTTCAAAAATAACTTTGTCAGTATGAGAGAAGGAAGACCATACAGTCACCCACTTCTCCTGACCCCTGCTGTGCTTTCCAAGTGATGATTTTTGGCACTTGTGCTACTGTAGGAAAAAATAAATAAATAAAAGTAAAGTTCAGATAAGGTCTGATTCTGTGATATTGTCTATAATTTCTAAATGACCAAAATAAATCTGAAGCATGTCCACAATAATATTTGGCACCTAGCACATAGTTTCTTTTCTAGATTCAATAATGCTATATAGATGGTATATATTAAAATCAAGTAGTTTTACTATATTTATGAATATGCATATTTGATCCTGTGGGTTATAAAGGAAATGTTGCATGCATTAAAAAAACAAAACTTAAAAAATTTGTTTCAGGAGTGAATATGGATGATGTCATCTTCTTGACAACTTAAAAAGATCAGTTCATATCTTAGTGCCGTAGCAGTGTTATAGCTCAATAGTGTAGTGTAAGAAAATAGTGTAGTGTAAGAAAACTATATATTCACATTGGTGAATATATAGTTAATCTACCTAACTTCACAGTACAGAAGTAAAGCCTACGTGACTTTCACAGCTTTCCTAGGGCCACACAGTTACCTTGGAGCACATCCAGATGTTGAACCAAAGCTCTCTTCCCTGGGCCATATTATGTATTATATATAAATGTTGTCTATCAGAAGTTCATTCTTCAAAATACAAATGTCAGGACACCAGTAACATGCATTTTAATTCAGTTGGTCTGTGGAGTGACAAAGTCACCTCTATGATAGGTAGACAGCTTGGGGAATGACAGTTTCATACTCAAATATTATTTTATTTGGTCATTATATGTCACAGAATGTTAATCTTGCTTGATGGAATAGATTTTATTTAGAAGAGCTGGGTCTAGGTGTGGTAGGTCATAACCTTAAGACATGTTATACATGGCATAGAATTCTTCCATCATCATTTTGGAATCAACTTTGCTGTTCTTACAGCTTTTACTTGACACACATGTTGCTGCTAAGAAGTCAAAACCTCAATAGAAAGAATCAGTGTGCCATAAAATATAATTTATGTAGGTATGTGTGTTTGTCTATGTGTCTGTGTTTGCCTTTTTCTGAGTAACAATATTTATACTGAGAAAAGCATTTAACACATCAGATTCATCCTTTCCTATCAACAGCTCAGTTGTTCAAACCTATTTTCATAAAAGCTAAAAGTCTGATTTTTTTACATAGATTTCCCCTTTTATTACTAAGTGACTCAATACTAGTTCTGATTCAATATTGAAATTCTCCCAGATTCAGAATGGAAAAAAATGTCGGGCATAAAAATATAGCATTGCTTCTATAGAATTGTTAATAGTATTTTGAGTAACAAAAGGCTATCTCTTTTATATGTGTGTGTGTGTGTGTGTATATATATATATATATATGTGTGTGTGTATATATATATATATATATGTATAAAAAATAAAACTATACATACAGTTTTATTATTTAAGAACACAGATTTTAAGTCAGTAAGCAATAGGTTTAGATTCTATCTCTGTTCGTTTTTAATTTGATACTTCACTCATGTTGTTTAGATTCTCTAAAGCCTTCATTTCCTAACCTGTAAAATTATAATAATGTTTACTTCAAACTTTATGTCAGGCATTATATATGAAACAGTATGTAAAATTGTTAACATAGTGCCAAGGGCATATAAGTCTGTTCATAACTATTATCAATTAATCAATGAAATTTTATTATTATATGAATCACTATGATAACTGAAGAAAAATGAATATTGCTATGGGCTGAAAATTTCTGTGCTTCCAAAATTTATATTCTCATCCATGTCTAGTGTAGCTCAGTTGGTTGGGCATGTTCCTGAAAACAAAGGGTCTCCAGTTTGATTCCCAGCATATGCCTGGATTGAAAACCAGGTCCCTGGTTGCGGGCATATGAGAGGCAACGGATGGATGTTTCTTTCCCTCATCATTGTTTCTCTCCCTTTCTTTCTCCTTCCATTCCCTCTATCCAAAAATGAATAAATAAAATATTTTTAAAATGTACATGTTGAAGCTTCATTTTTTATTTTTTAAAGATTTTATTTATTATTTTTAGAGAGAGGGAAGGGGGAGAGGCAGAGATGGAGAGAGACTTCGATATATGGTTGCCTTTCACCTTCCTCCAGCTAAGGACCTGGCTTGCAACCTGGTTTTTATTTTATTTTATTTGTTGAAGCTTTAATCACCAACATGATTGCATTTGGAGGTGGGGACCTTAGGTAGGTAATTCAGTCATAGCTGTGGAGCCCCAATGAATAAAATTAGTGCCCTTATTAGGAGAGACCCAGAGAAATGGTCCCTCCATCATCTGAGCACATGGCAAGGACTATGAGAAATACATGTTATTTAAGCCACCTGTCTGTGCAATCTTTAAAGTAGCCCAATCTGAGGATGCCAGTAAAACTGAAATAATACTGGGATACTTATGGAAATAAAAAGCTGGATGAAAAAGCAGAGCAATTATGGGATTTATAAATCTTCCTGATATTTTCCAAAAACTTTGAAACAGCCACTTTTGAGGTTTTATTTGTCTTTATCCATATGTTATTTTGCTCAAGTTTTAAATTTCTGGAAGGGAAACTATGAATGGTCTTCTCTTGATCAGCAATACTCTGAAAGGGATGAGGGGAGGGGCATACTGAGTGGAGAATATGGGGAGTGTGAGAATTATGTCATGAATGCAAAAAGAATACTAATTTTTTAAAAGAAACAATGAGAATGGTTGGAAAATATTATAATTATATACTATATTTATTTTTGGTGTGTTTATAAAATATGAAAAGACATTCATAAACCCAAATTATTTTTTTAAAGATAAATGCAATTTTGAAACATCCCAACCTTACACAATTGTATTGCTGCATAATGCACACACATACAAATATTTCTACACTGTTTCTACAGGGTGACAATCTCATTGCCTTGAGTGATGACTCTTTCTGTAGAGTATTATAGCATGCCATAATAATCTATGAACTATGAACATAAAGGTAAATTTATCTACCTCAAATGTGCTTTATATACATTAGTAGGAGAAAGATCAGTGGAAAGGTAAGATTAGCAAAATAGCTAATTAAAAATATATTTGGAATATAAAGTGAGTGTGACTCTTTTCCAGTATGCAACTAGAGCCCAAGGAGATGATCTTCTTCATACGATATAGATCATGGATCAACACATCCATTAAAGCCACCCTGTAATGTGAGCCTTCTCCAGAGGCTAGAGAAACCAACTAAATAACTTTATTTCCAAGATGGCCTTGTAATGGAGTGTTGTATATGACTTACTGGGTTGGCCAAAATTTATTCTTTTTTTCCCCTGTAAGATGACTCTAGTAACTCTTAGTTGTCTTTAACAACATTCAAGACAACTTTGTTGGGTTGTATTGTGACAGCTGTCATATCAGTGTGCATTAAAAAAAAAAAGAAAACATTAAAATTGGTGATTTTTGTGTTGTCATTTTAATATTGAAGATGGAAGGAAATAACATTTTCAGCCTATTATGCTTTATTATTTTGAGAAAGGTAAAAATAACTGAAATGCAGAAAAAGATTTGTACAGTGTACAGAGAAGGTGCTGTGACTGATCAAACCTGTCAAAGTGGTTTGCAAAAATTTGTGCTGAAGATTTTTTGCTGAACGATGATGCTCCACAGTCAGGTAGACCAGTAGAAGTTTGATAGCAATCAAATAGAAGCATTAATTGAAAATAGTGTTATACCATATGGAGTTTAGCTGACATACTCAAAGTATCAAAATCAATAATGTTATTGGTGAAATGAAAAATGTGTCTTTTATTTTGTGGAAAAAACCTATACAGACTTTGTCCAACCCAATAATTTTTACCAATTGCTACATTTGTGTGAATTGCCAAACTTGTGTGAGGATTGCAAGGTGCAGTTTAGGTGGTGATTGCATTTTTTCTGCTTCTCCTATATGTGATGCCCACCTCAGTGATGGAGATGCTGGAATTTCAGGTGTCAGTCTGCAAGACAGAGGTTTATGTGTTCATTGATTGATTACCCATCCAGATTAAGTAGCGGGATGGCTATAGGACCAACAGTTACAGAAGTGGTAGTCGTTTCTATTATTCTAAATTGAAGTGAAAGCACCTACCTTTCTGAGGATAACAATCCCAAATGCTGATTCTTGGCTTCCCCATCACACTGATTGTGCTGATTGGGGTAGAGCAAGCAGGTTTCTAGACCAAGTCTGCAGAATGTTGCTCTTTCACTGGTGGGATAATTCAAACTTTATTTCTTTTTTTTTAATTTCTTTTTAATTTGTTTTTCTATTATAGTTATACCATTTTTCCCCAATTGCTCTCCCCTTCCAAACTTCCTTTTCTACATGATTTGAATCCTTGACAATCCTTCCTGCTTTGTCTTTCAGTCATCTAACTGTAACTTTAGACGTAGTGCAGAAAATAAAGTGTCCCGATCACCTAGGGTGCAAATGTACTTTCCTAGGTTCTTATGTTTTAGTGGTTATCTTACTGTTCCTCATTATCTTCTATCACTATAATATACTTCATTCAACACTGAAACAACCCCCCTCCCCATACTCACACTATTTGTTTAATGGCACAAACAACTTTTAATGACAAAATCTTGGATTCCAAATAATTGGAACTATTGCTGGGTCCCTCAATAGAAAGTATATATCCCTTGGGTTATAAATCCTTAAAATTCATGGAACCTGAAGTCTTGGTGGAAAACTTTTAAAATATTATGAGGATGTATGGATATTTAGGTAAAAACATGAAGTGACCAAGAACTCCAACCCATGTATTCTAACTAGAGGAAAAACAGCCACCATTAATTGACATCTAATTCCAAGTACATTCTACAAGTATGTCAGGGCATCATTCAGTAAAACTGCTTCTAGATGATAAAGTATTTAGCATTAGAAAAACCCCAAAGGCATCACCCTATTGCTCTAGTTTGCTGTTAAATAAGCCCTGGTAGTACATCAGTATTATGTAAAATATGTTTGATGGATTGTGTATGATATTTGTAAAAATGCTGGCAGAGTTATTTGGAGGGAGGGGAAGCACATCATTTCCAAAATAAAGTGTATTCTAGGGAAGAAAAACTAACTTCCACTTAAAATGTAAAAGGGATTCAGTACAATAAACTTGCCTCCAGGTTAACCTCTTGAAGACATGGTGTAAAATCAACGTGTTTATTTGTCTGTTTTTATTACCAGAAGCATACACTTTAGATCAGAGTAGCAAGTCTGTCCTAATGAGTAGAAATCTAGTAATAGTTCACACCTCTGCTGTCTTGGACATTTGTGTCCATAAAATGTCTGAAGTCATCATCCATGCACTGTACTTAACAGCAACAGTACTGATTTTTTACTCATAGAGTAGATTACTCCTTCTATCCACTTGATCTTCAAGAGTCTATGATGTAGATGGAGTTTTCCTATCAGATTTTATAGAGACTACGAGTCCATTTCAAAGGAATTCATTTCACAGCCAACCCTTCCTTTGACAGGCAAAATGTTCATACTCTGTTTTGACTTATTCAGTTATTCTAGATAAATCAGATACCTTGATTTCTGCTTGTCTTTTAGGAATGTAGTTTCTGAGAGGTTAAAAAAATTTTTGACAAAATGATACAATATAAATGTTAATGCTTTAAGCTAACTTTTTTGTTTGTTTGTTTTGCTATTTTGGTTTATCTTAGCTATGCTTATATTGTAATGTTTACTATATAGCTCTGGGGCTTGTTTTAAATTCATTATCTAATCTGAGGATATTGAGCATCTGTAATTGGTAGGTAGCTTAGATCTCTCAGAGTGTGAATCAGGCCACATATGTTTGTGAGGTTCCAACTAACCAGTAACTTAAGGATGTAGGAATTGTTAATTGGAAATTCTAACTCAGGGAGTAGGGTAAAATTTCAGCATAATCTAAATCATTTATGCCTCATTCATTTCCACAGAGTAGACTTCCAGATAATTTCCATTATATTATGCATAGTTACATTAAACTTCTTAAAGATAGATTTCTTTTGAAAACCACAGTAATTTTAGGGAGAAAAATAAAAGGTAAGCAACTCTACTGAATTTTTGACTTGAAGGTGTAAAGACAAAGTGATCACACACACTCACGCACACAACAAATAACATAAAAACACAAAATACACAGATATATACCCACTGTGATATATGGTTAAAAGGAAATAAAGAGCTCTGGCTGGTGGCTCAGTGAATAGGCACTGGCCTGCAAACCCAAAGGTCACTGGTTCGATTCCAAGCCAGGGCACATAACCAGGTTGCAAGCTCGGTCTCCAGCCAGGTCCATAGCTGGAGGCAGGTGAAATGCAGCCATACACTGATGTTTCTCTCCCTCTGCCTCTCTCCCTTCCCCTCTCTCTGAAAATAATACATAAAATCTTAAAAATATAATAAAGCATCCTAGTAAGATCTATTTCTAAGTTTTATAAAATTTATTTTTAACTTTTTAAAAAATATTTTATTCATTATTTTTAGAGACAGGGCAAGGGAGGGAAATATCAATGTATGTATGGTTGTCTTGCACCTGCCTCCAGCTGTGGACCTGGCTGGAGACTTGGCTTGCAGCCTGGGTATATGCCCTGACTGTGAATCAAACCAGCGACCCTTGGGTTTGCAGATTGGTGCTCTATACACTGAGCTTCACCAGCCAGTGTATTTTTAACTTTTAATGAAATGGCCATAAACTTGATCATATGAGTGACTATATTTCTACTTCACTGGAAAAATGTAAAAATTCATATAAATAGTGTGAAATTTTTATGGATTCAATAACTCTTCATTTGAATTTAATCAACATTTTTGGTTTAGACCCTATTAATGTCAGCTTTTAAGTGTAAAATTTAGTCTTCTTTTATTTTAAAAAATGAAAGTCATTTTATCCTCTTTAGAGAACATTTTTGCCACCTAACCCATGAAAGAACATCTTGTAAATCAATTGGTGTTTTATGTTTGTTGAGAAGTCATTTCTGTAGTCTCAATAAAATCTTTTTTTTATATAGTGAGGAGGGGGATTTTATTTTTGTTTAATTTTCCCTTCCCTACAGTGATTTTTCTCAATTTCTTTTTTAATCATCCTATTACAGTTGTCCCAATTTTTCCCCATTTTTCACCACTGCCCCACCCATCACACCCTCCTAGAGTCAATCCCTGCCCTATTGTTCATGTCCATGGGTCTCAATAAAATCTTTAGTGGGACAGTATTCTATAACCATCATGTATAAAAGTTTTTAGTTGATTGAATCTCTTTCTCTCTCTCTTTATTTTCTTTGGTGTTGAGTTTTGTAAATTCTTCATAAATTTTGTATATTCATCCCTTACCAGATATGTTGGCAAACATATTATCCCAATCTATGGGTTGTCTTTTTGTTTTGTTGATGATCTCTTTTACTGTGAAAACCTTTTTTATTTTGATCTTGTGCCATTTGTTTATTTTTCCTTTTGTTTCCCTTGCCTGAGAAGCTATAGCCAATAAAATGCTGCTATAAGCAATGTCCAAAATTTCATCACCTATGTATTTTCCTATGATTTTTATGGTGTCAAGTCTAACATTTAAGTCTTTATTCAATATTGCATTTATTCTTGTGTGAGGTACAAGAAGGTGATTTAGTTTAATTTTCTGTACATATATGTCCATTTTTTCCAACACCATTTGTTGAATAAATTATCTTTAGCCCATTGTATGTGCTTGCTTCCTCTGATGAATATTAATTGACTAAAATGTATGAGTTTATTTCTGAGTTTTCTAGTCTTTTCCATTGATCAATGTGTCTGTTTTTATGTCAGTACCGTGCTGTTTTGATTACTGTGGCCTTGTAGTATAGTTTGATATTAGGGAGCATGATTCGCCCAACTTTTTTCATCTTCCTCAGGATTGCTATTGCTATGCAGGGTCTTTTGTGGTTCCATATACATTTTTTAAATATTTGTTTTTAGTTCTGTGAAATACATCAGTGGAATCTTGATGGGAAATGCATTAAATCTATAGATTATCTTGGGTAGCATGGAATTTTTAATGATGGGTTAATTCTTCCTATTCATGAACATGTTATGTGTTTCTATTTATTTGTATCTTTTCAATTTTTTCTTCAGTGTCTTACAGTTTTCCAAATATAGGTATTTTAGGACCTTGATTAGATTTCTTATAAAGTATTTTATTTGAAGTAATTGTCGATGAAATGGTTTTCTTAATTTTCCTTTTTGTTACTTCATTACTGTCATATAAAAATGCAACTGATTTCTGGATATTAATTTTGTATCCTCCTGCCTTGCGGAATCATTTATCAGTTCTAGTAGTTTCTCGGTAGAATCTTTGGGGTTCTCTATGTTCAGAATCATGTCTTTTGCAAATAAAGACAGTCTTACTTCTTTCCAAATTTGGATGCCTTTTATTTCTTCTTCTTTCCCAATTGCTATGGCTAGGACTTGTGGTACTATGCTGAATAGCAGACGTGACAGTAGACATCTGTGTCTTATTCCTGACATTAAGGGGAGCACTTGTAGTTTTTTGTCCATGTTGGCAGTGTGTTGGTCGTATATGGCCTTTATTACATTTAGGTATGTTTCCTCTGTTCCCAATTTGCTGAGAGTTTTTATTATAAATACATGCTGTATTTTATCAAATGCTTTTGCTGCATTTATTCACACGATCATGTGGTTTTTATCTTTTATTTCATTAGCGTGGTGCATCACATTTATTGCCTTGTGAATGGTGTACCAATCTTGCATCCCCTGAATAAACCCCACTTGATCATGGTGTATGATCTTTTTGATGTATTGTTGTATTTGGTTTGCTAATATTTTGTTGAGAACTTTAGCATATATGTGAATCGGGGATATTGGCCTATAATTTTCTTTCTTTACTTTTCTTTCTTTCTTTCTTTTTTTTTTTGTAGTGTCTTTATCTGGTTTTTGAATTAGGATAACACTGGTCTCATAAAATGAGCTTGGGAGCTTTCCCTCCTGAATTTTCTGAAACATCTTGAGAGAGAGAGGTGTTAGTTCTTCCCAGAATGTTTGATCAAATTCACCTGTGAAGCCATCTGGTCCAGGGTTTTTATTTGTTGGGAGTTTTGAATTGCTGCTTCAATTTCACTGAATGTAATTTGTCTATTCAGATTCTCATATTCTTCCTGATTTAGTTTTGGAAGATTGTACATTTCTAGAAATTTATACATTTTATCCAGGTTGTCCAAGTTGTTGGCATATTGTTGTTCATAATATTTTCTTACAATCCTTTGTATTTCTTTAGTATCAGTTGTTATTTCTCATCTTTCATTTCTGATTTTATTTCATTTGGAGTCCACCCATTTTCTGAGTCTAGTTAAAAATTTCTCAATCTTGTTTATCTTTTTAAAAACATGCCCTTGGTTTCATTGACCTTTTTATTTTATTATTTTAGTCTCTCTTTCATTTATGTCTGCTTTGATCTTCATTATTTCCTGACTTCTAATCACTTTGGGCTTTGTTTGTTGTTCTTTTTCAAGTCCCTTTTAGTGTACACTTATGTTTACAAGGGTTATATCTTCTTGATGGGTTGTTCCTTTAAGTATTATGTAGTGTCCTTCTTTGTGTCTTTTTATGGCCTTTCTTTTTAAATCTATTTTGTCTGGTATGAGTATTGCTACTCTAGATTTTTTATTTTCATGTCCATTTACTAAGTATTTTTTTACATCCTTTCACTTTCAATCTATATATATACTTTGTTCAGAGGTGGCTCTCTGGTAAACATGCGGGTCATGTTTTCTTTTTTTTTTTTTTTTTTTTTTTTTTTTTTTTTTTTTTTTTTTTTTTTTTTTTTTTTTTTTTTTTTTTTTTTTTTTTTTTTTTTTTTTTTTTTTTTTTTTTTTTTTTTTTTTTTGTTTTTTTTTTTTTTTTTTTTTTTTTTTTTTTTTTCTTTTTTCTTTTTAAGATTTTTTATTGACTATTCCCAGCTAATCAAACCTATGCCAGCAGAAATACCCTTCCCACATCAGCAATATGAACAGCAAATGAGCAGAGATTAATTAATGTGGAAAGAGATTAAGAATATTGTAAGATAGGAACAAAGAATATGAGATGACTAAAGGAGAGAAAAATTATTTTCAGAGGAAAGAAGGGAGAGAAATAATGAAAGTAGGGAATAGAAACAAGACAAAGAAAGAGAGAAAATAAAATTTTAAATGTAAGCAATAAGGGGAAGGATGATGGTAAAATGGAGTAAGAAAAGAGTATAATAGAACATTTGAAATAAAACTTTAAAATATGAACCAATAGGAACAAAATTAAAGAAAATACAATGACAATGAAGATGGTTATTGAAGAAAAACAGGGTCAATAACAATGACAGATGAACAAAGATTAATAAAGGTAGAACGAAAACAAGAGTATTATAAGAAAGAGAAAAAAGAATATGAGATGTCTACAATAAAGAAAAAATGATTTTGAGAGTATACAAGGAGAAAAAATAATAAAAATAAAGAATAGAATCCAAGCTAAAAAAGGGAAAAAAATACAATTCCAAACTCAAATAAGTGAGGGCAGGAATAAGCCAAAATGGAGTGAGGCAAGGGGAGAGTAATTTATGGGATTTGAAATAAAAACAGTGAAAAAATAGTAATATAATTGAAGAAAAACAGCAGTAACCTTAATATTTATGACAAAGAAGCCACAATTAATAAAAGTGGAAAGAAAATAAGAATATTATAAGAAAGGAAAAAAGACTGTGAGCTGACTAAAAGAAGGAAGACTGCTTTTGAGAGGATAGAGGTAGGACAAATATTAAGAGTAAGTAATAGGAACAAGGCATAGAGAGGGTGAAAATAAAATTTACAACAAAAATAAGAAAGGGCAGGAAGCAGGCAGAATGGAGTAAAATGAGGGAGGGATACGATGTAAGTTTTGAAATAAAATAAAAAATATAAAAATATAAATAAAAAAGAATGAAAAGTAAAAAAATTGAATTAGTTGGAATATACTTGAAGAAAATAAATAGTAAAAGGCTCTGCTAAACAAAAAATTGCAACTTCTGAAAGAGAATGAGGTGGAATTCATCTCAGCAGAGCTTGACGTTTGCTGTCTTCTCCTTCTGTAACTGCCTCTGGCTTTTTATCAACTCAAGGTCCTGGGGTGGGTCCTTCAACTTCTGGCCACATGGAATGTATTACCTTCACTTGCCTCTAGAGAGAGCATCTGTTGTTTTATGGAGGGTGAGATCTCTGAGTGTCTGCTGGGAGATGTCATTCAGTCTTCTGGGAAAATTGTGGTTGAGTTCCCCTTCTTCTGTGCCACCTGTCTTGGTCTGTCCCAGCTTATTTCCAATAATGTGTAGTTTTTAATGAACTAGCTGTCTGTTTCAAAGGAGGGGCCCATCTGTGTATGAGGGCCAGCTCTTTCCTGCTTGGTGCTGATGGCATCTCTGGGTATGAGCTGAGGCTGGGTGGAGCCCTGGTTACCCCTTGCTGGATTGGTTTCTGATCTCCCTGCCTTGCTGGCCTCAGTGGAATAGGGCCCTAGGAACCAATGTCTTTTGTTTCCCTGAGATAAATTCAAAATGGGTCCTTTCAGAGGTTATCTTTCTGCCTTTCTCCTTGGACCTGCACTCCGTAGGGGCTCCTGAGCCTGTACTGCCTGTTCTGCTAATCCTGCAAGAGGTGAGGCTGGGTAGTCCTTCCCTTCCCAGAGGTTTGAACTCTGCAGGGAAGAGGGATTCTGCCTGGCTGTAGATAACCTCAGATGTTCAACTCTTGCCTGTCTAATGCCCAGTCCACTGCCCTCATAGTAGACACAATGCCAAACTCTCCATTTTGTGTAGCCCTGGCTTGCTAGCTGCCTTGCGCAGGGGCCAGAAATCCCTTTGCTGTGCTATTTTCAGATCTCCCTGCCCAGCTGTATTCAATGGTAGCAAACCGTTCTTTCAATCCTGTCCTGTTGACAAGGCAGCTGCACACAGGTTCCCTGCCCGACACACTTCAGCTCCCTGTTTACAAAGTCTTTCTGTGGCATACCCACTGCAGCACTAAGTCACTGTCTGGCTTTCTGTCCATACCACCTTTCAAAAAAACCCATAGGTCTCTAACCAGCATGGCTGCCCACAGCCTGTTACCACCTGTCCCAGGTGCAGATAGAGTCCCTCTCTTGCTCTGTCACCATTCCGCATTCCAGTTGGCCATTGGCACTGCAGTGATGGATGTGCTGCTTGCTGTGCACCAGTATGCATGTAGATTGGTTTTTCCTAATCTTACACATCCTCCCAATTCACTCTTGGCCCAGGCCTGTGCCCCCACCCCCTACTTGGGACTGGGGCACCTGCCCTGGGAAGGGAGGGTGCAATTTCTGACCACACTCTCCTCATCTACAGGCACCATGCATGGGGTATTTCCCCTCTAACTTATAAAACCTCTTTATCACTGACTTCTGTAGCTCTTAGCTTAAAACTTCATATCAGCTAAGATTCCATTAATTGTTTAGGATTTTTGTCAGAATATCTGCTGAGAATCCAAGTTGGGGGCCCAAGCAGGTGAAGTCAGTTTCCACCTAGTTGGCCGCCCTCTTCCTGAATCATACTTCTTGTTCTTATGGTTGGTTTGAAGACTGAGATTCAGCACTCGGAAGACACTGCAAACTCCATAACTACTAATTGGAGGGACTTCTGTAGGGGAATTAGTGCATTCTTTTTTTTTTTTTTTTTTTTTTAATTTTGTTTCATTATTTCCAGAAGGAAGGGAAGGGAGAGAGGCAAAGAGGGAAAGAAACATCAACGTACGGTTGCCTTTTCACCTGCCTCCAGCCACAGACCTGACTGGAGACCCGGCCTGCAACCTTGTTATGTGCCCTGGCTGGGGAATCGAACCTGCGACCCTTGGGTTCGCAGGCTGGCACCCTATCCACTGTGCTACCAGCCAGGGCGAATTAGTGCATTCTTAAACATACTTCCACCTCTACCAAGCTTCATATCTTATTAAGCTTCAAACACAGAATGATAAAATATTTTAAAAGTATATTATCAATGAATAGACATAGCTTAACACATAAAAGAGAAAAGAAAGAGACATATATGGGTACTAACAGTGATATTTTACCTGTGGCAGTCAAGAAGTTGAAGCTATATGACTCAGAGGTACAGGGGCTACTAACACAGACCTAGGAGCCAGGATAATAATGCACTTGAGGGGCCAGAGTTGTACTACAGTATGGAAGAACTGTACCTAGTCTTCCTTAATAAAGCCAGTAGCTTGGAAAGCAATTCATACTCTCTGAAACTTCCAACTACAGTGAAATTGTACCTATGAGAAAAATTGGATCTGAGCTATACTACCAGAAGGAGAGAATCTAGTTTCACTATGCCTGTGCAGCTAAGTTGAGATTTCTTTTTGTCAGATGTTAGGAGTGTGGGGTTCTTTTTTTAAGTTTTATTTCTATTTTTATTTTTGTCTTTGTGTTAAAGCAAAAGAACACAGAAACAATTTGAAGAGACTACACTAGAAAAGCATACTACTCAGGATGTAATAAGAACAATGAACCACATGAATAGAGTAAGACTTGAATCTGCTCAGAAATGATCTTCTCAGAGAATATTTTTCCTTAAAAATAATTCCTAACAGCTCCACATTACAATGCTATGCCACATTATATTCTACCCTTTATCATGTGCTAACTTTCTGTCTTTTGCATATCTCTACCTGATATATTTCACGTTTGTCTATTTATCTTCCCTCTTTAGCATATAAGCTTTATGCATCAATGTTATTGCTGGTTTTGTACATTGCTACATAGTCAGGATCCAGAAAATATGCTTGGGACTGGGGCCCCTGCCCTGGGAGGGGAGGGAGCCACAAAGCTGGAATTTCTGATCAAACTCTCCTCATCTACAGCCACCATGCATGGAGTATTTCCCCTCCAACTTATAAAACCTCTTCATCACCAACTTCTGTAGCCGGTATGTTCTCCATATATATTTGCTGAAATTATTGAATGAAAGTTTGAATATAGTGAATATAAAACATGTTGCCATCAATTTAAACATGAATTTTAGAATGATTTGAGTCAAAGAACAATATCTAAAACTTGTAGTTCTCCTTTTTTCATTATGTAACATATTTTGTATTATTTTGTAACCAGAAAGTAGCATGACTTGGAAAATAGGTAGAGAAAGAAACTGGAAAATTACATATGTTAGATTTGAAATAAAATTGGCTTTTTACTGTACATTTTTAAGTATTAATCACCTAGCATAAGTTCCCATGTCAAAAATGAGAACTGAATTCCTGGCTGATGGTATAGTGGATAAGGAATTGGTCTGCAAACCCAAAGATCATTGGTTTAATTCCCCAGCCAGGGCACATAACCAGGTTGCAAGCCAGGTCTCCAACCAGGTCCATAGCTGGAGGCAGGTGAAAGGCAACCATACATTGTCTTCCTGCCTGCCTCTCTCCCTTCCCTTATTAAAAAAAAAATATATATATATTTTTAAATGAGAACTGAGAATAATAAAAAAATGTTGGTGAAAAGCTTTTGCTAAGGAAAAAAAGTGATTTAGTTGCTATCCAAATTTATCAAAAATTACATCACAGCTTACTAAGGTCACAGTATACACATCTTCTGGTAATAACCAACATTGAAGACAGATCACCTGTTCATGAAATACACATTTGAAATTAATTTATTAAGCAAATATATGGGCAGAGTTCTACCAACCTCACCTCAAGGAGAAATTAGAGCAGTATGTGCAGTAGCTCAAGATAGGATGATACAACAGGAAAACTTCAAAATTTAAATGACCAAACTATTTTTCTTTTAGAATGTTATAATATATAGCAGGAATCAAGAATATTAGTAGAAACAATATGATATTAAGGCATATCAAAATACCAAGAAGAACAAAACTTAAATTTATTAATTATCACTGTGGTCAGTGTTCAGTGTTCAAATAGTAGGTAACTCTATAGGAACGTAAAATGACTGGTCAGAACACTGTGATAACCTCTATCATAGGGCTTGCAACTATATATTTTTCTTTTCCGATCTTCTAAACTAGAGTATAGTTCAGAAGATACATAATAATACATTGAGAATGTATTATTATCTTAGAAGATATTTTACTAGCATCTAGTCTTTTCCACTAATGTATGTGCTCAATTTAGATATGATTAACAATGCAGTTAACCAGAACATATATAAATTGTATAGATTTGGTCAAACCTAGGATACAGGGTTAAAATGATTTGTCTAACATATTTTTCATTATAAAATTTTAAAGTATTTTTTAAAGATTTTATTTATTATTTTTAGAGAGAGGGGAAAGGAGAGAGGCAGAAATGAGAGAGACATCCATGTATGTTGCCTTTCACTTGCCCCCATCTACAGATCATTATAATTTTTTAAAAATCATAATATGTATAATATTATTGAGTTAATATAATATTATACTCATGTTCACTGTTTATATTATGCATTTTACCTTACTTTTTAAATGCATTTGTATTTTTAAATTACAGTTGACTTTCAAACTATGTCAGAGGCACAGAGTATAGTGGTTACACATTTATGGAACTTAAGCATTGGCTCCCTTCAAATAAATTTTGTACCCATCTAGTACTATACTATACATATTTAATACTATATTCCCTATGCTATACTGTACATCCTTGTGACTATTTTGTAGCTGCCTTTTTTTTTTTTTTTCTTATTTATTTTACTTTTTTTTTCACCCAGCCCCATAAACCTACTCCCACATGAAAGCTAATAGTTCTCATACATATGAGTTTGTATCTGTTAGGATTGTTTGTGTATTGTTTTCTATTATTCCACATATAAGTGAAATCATGTGGTATTTGTCTTTCTCTGACATATTTAACTTACATAATACACTCTAGGTTTATCCAGGTTGTTGTGAATATTGAAATTTTATTCTTTTCTGTATGGCTGAATAGTCTTCCATTGTATATAGTACCACACCTTTATCCATGTGTAAAAATGGACACTTAGGTTACTTCAATATCTTAGCTACTGTATTTGAAATGTCTCTCATTTTTCTCTAGCCTTTGTTTGAAAGTTTATTTTACCTGATATAAATATTACTACACCAACTTTTAAATTGTTATTATTTGAATAAAATGCTTTTTATCACTCCTTCACTCTGTGCATGTCTTTCAATCTGAAGTGGGTCTCTTGAAGATAGCACACATGAGGGTCTTTTTTCTTCTCTATCAGACAACTCTTCTCTTTTGATTGGAGCATTTAAGCCACTTGTATTTAAATAAATTATTGATAGGTATGTAGCTATTTACATTTTATTATTCATATTTTAATGTATTTTTCTTTAAAAAGGCCTTTTTAACATTTCTTATAATACTGGTTTGGTGATGGTGAACTCCTTACCTTTTTCCTGTCTGGGAAGCTTTTTATCTTCCCTTTAATTCTAAATGAAAGCATACCTGGATAAAGTGATAATGTAATCTTAGTTTTAGGTCCTTGTTTCATCACTTTGAATATTTCTTGCTAATCCCTTCTAACATGAAAAGTTTCTATTGAGAAATCATCTGACAGTCTTATGGGAGCTCCCTTGTACATGACTAACTGTTTTTCTTTTGCTGCTTTTAAGATTCTCTCCTTGTCTTTAACCTTGGCACTTTAATTAAGATATGTCTTGTTTGAGACTTTCTGTGCTTCCTTGACTTTCATGTCCATTTGCTTTACCAGGTTAGGGATGTTTTCAGTCATTATTTTGTCAAATACATTTTTAATTCCTAGCTATCTTTCTAGGTACTGCTATGATGTGAATGTTGTGCTTGAAGTTTTCCTGGAGGTTCCTTAAACTATTCTTACTTATTTTTATTCTTTTGTTTTTTTCTGTTTTAAAGCAGTGTTTTCCACTATTCTATCTTCCAAATTGATGATTTGGTTCTCTGCTTTATCTATGTTATTGATTACATTTAATGCACTTTTTATTTCAGTCATTGTATTCTTTATTTCTGACTGGTTATTGTTTATGGTTTCTATCTCTGTGTAAACTCTCAGTGATTCCACCAATTCATCCTTTTACATTATTGGAGATTTTTCTTTTTAGATTTTATTCATTATTTTTAAAGAAAGAAGGGCAGGGAGAGAGGAATAAAGGGAGAGAAACATCAATATATGGTTGCCTTTCACCTGTCTCCAGCTAAGGGCCTGGCTGGAGACCAAGCCTGCAACCTGGTTATGTGCCCTGACTGGGAATCAAACCAGTGACCTTTGCGTTCACAGGTCGGTGCCTATCCATTGAACTGCCAGCTAGGACCTATTGAACATTTTTATAACCAGCATTTTAAACTCTGTATGCTATAACACTTTACCCCAATTTGTGTATTTGTTTTTATGGAATTTTGTCCTCTTCTTTCATGTAAAGCATATTCTTTGTTTTCTGACTTTGGCTGCCTCCCTGAGTATTCCTATTTTAGGTAGATTTGCTACATCTCCCAGACTTGGCAGGGTGGTCTTATATGGTAGGTACTCTGTGAGGCCCAGTGGTGCAGTCATCTGGAGGGTGGTCTATCATTGTCCCTTGTGTGGGTTGTGTATCCTTCTGTTATAGTTGACAATTGATTGCCATTGGTGCATCAGTGGGTAGAACTGACTCTCAAGTTGACTGGGACTACAGCAGATTACCTATAGTGTAGGGGCCAACCACACAGAGTGGTATTCACTAGAGCAGGATGCCAAATCCATCCTTTGGGTGTGTCATTTGTGGAGAAAATTGGCTGATGTGCTGGTGTAGTGTGTAGCCAGTCACCAAGTGTATTAGTTCCGGGTCCTCTTGGAAAGCCCTCTGATGCAGGCACAAGTCTGTCACTGCCTATCCCCAAACCAGTGCCACCTTGTAGGAGCTACAAAGAGATGTGCATTGGCAACTGCTTATACTAGAGTTAGAGGTACCTGAGAGAGGCTATGCTGCAAACTGAGGCTGACTGCCACTAGTGCTGGGGGAAAGCCTAGCAAGAGGTACAGGCTGCTGCTGATTATTCCACATTGTGTATCTTTGAGGGATTTTAGGAAAGTCCTCTGCATGGGCCAAGGTTGGCAGCTTGTGAGAAACAGCCATTACAAGTGGCTTAGGCTGGTGTGCGGGTTGGGTAAGGTGGGTTCTCAGGTAATCACTAGAATGACACAAGTTTGATGGAGACTCAGAATTGGTGCCCACATATGTCTATAGTCAGGGTGGTGGAAGGGCTCATTGAAGGAATAATGGCCTCTGCCAATGGCACACTTGTTGAGTGTGGAGAGAGCTCAACAAAGAACAGTGGTGCTTGCCAGCAGTTTGGTCTCAGAAAGAGCTGGTCTCCAACCCCCACTCCAAAGCTAGATACTTCACTTCCTCCTTGTATGTGTCTCTGGTCCTTTTCAAGCTGCTGCCTCAGCAAGGGAGGTCAGAGAGAGTCAGTCAGCAACTAAATCTATACACAGGCTCTTAAGAGGAATGTCTGAAAATCCTGCAGCCTTTGAATCACCCAGATGGAATTCTATGGATTTTCACAACCAGATATTGGGAAGTTTCCTGTTTCTGGTCCTAAAGATCCAAATGGGGGAGTCTAAAATGTGGTGAGTCCCCCTCATTTCTCAGGGCAGGGGAGGGTTTCTGCAACCAAGATATTTCTCCTAATTGTTAATTGCTACATTGTGGGTGTGGGACCAGTTCATTTCACACCTTCACCCCTTCTGCCAGTTTCAGGGTGACTTCTTTACATCCTTGGTTATAGGAATTCTGTTCAGCTAGTTTCAGGTGTTTTTCAAGGGTAGTTGTTCTATAATTTAGTTGTAATTTTCATATATTCATGGGAGGAGGTCAGTATAGTATTTACCTAGTCCACCATAATGACCAGAAGTCTCCACTATTTAATTTTCTTTGTTATGCTGTCTAATTAATCCTCATTTTTAAATTTTGAGGTATTTTAGATATTATTATTCTTAATTGTGATTTCTATGGCTATATTTGCACCTCCTCCTCCCAATTCTCCTTTATCAACTAAAAGCATCTTCATTATAAAAATGTATAATCCACTTCGTTTTGCCAGCCATTCTTTTATATAACACTTACTTGGAATATCTACATTTTTTAGCTCAAATTAAATAGGGATCACCATCTATTTAACCTTAACTGTCTTCACATAAAATGTTATGAAAGCTTGAATGGGGGGAAAAAAGTCAAAATATTCTTTTAGGAATTTTTCCCAGTTTGCTATGTATTCTGAACCTAGAGTTTCACACCCTAAAATAGTGAAGGTCAGTGTGTGACCCAAGGTTAAATGGCATGAAAATCATCCAGTAAAATGTTCACAATGTGAGGCCCTGTGTCTCATCATTGGCCTACTGACATAGAGTCTCTGAAGATGGATTCTATAGCGATTTTAACGCATGATATGCAGTCATGAAAATTTGATGGGATACATTCTGAGAAATTCATTGTAAGGTGATTTTGTTGTCATGTGACTTCTTTGAGTGAACTTACACAAAACTGGATAGTATAACCTACAACACACCCAGAATATATTGTATAGCTTATTGTTCCTAGGCTACAAGTCTGTACAGCATGTTATTATACTGAATACTGTAAGCAACTGAAACACAATGATAAATCTTTGTGTATCTAAACATATATAATAATAGGAAAGGGGCCCTGGCTGGTGTGGCTCAGTGTATTGGCATCAGCCTGTGAATCCAAAGGTCACAGGTTCAATTCCCCAGTCAGGACACCTAACCAGGTTGCAAGCCAGGCCTCCAGCCAGGTCCATAACTGGAAGTAGGTGAAAGGCAACCATACGTAGATGCTTCTCTCTCTTTCTTCCTTCCTCCTTGCCCTTCTCTCTGAAAATAATGAATAAAATCTTTTTAAAAAATAGACAAAAAGGAAAAGAAATGGTATAGTTAAAATACAATATGAAAGATAAAAATGGCACCCCTGTATAAAGCACTACCGCAAAGAGATCTTGCAACATTGTAAGCTGCTCTCAGTGAGTTAGTGAGTTGCTGGTGAGGGAATGCGAAGGCCTCAGGTATTACTGTACCTGGCTGTAGACTTTATAAACGTGATATTGTATACTTAGGTTACACTAAGTTTATAAAACAACATGAGAGTAAATAAAAAACATGAGGCTGCTGCCAGCATAACATAGCACAGTTTTATAGCAAATATTTTTTTATAAATAGAAGTACACTATAAAAGATATAGTACAGTTAACATGTAGACCTTGATTATATACAAATAATATTCATTATTATTACCAAGCATTGGGTATTGTGCATAATTGTGTATCCTGTAATTTTATATTCCTGGTAGTACAGTAGGTTTGTTTATATCCACATCACCACAAACTTGTAATACATTACAGTACAATGTTAGGATAGCTACGACATCTCTAGGCAACAGGAATTTTTCAGTTTTATTATAATCTTATGGGACCACTGTCATATATATGATTCATTGTTGACCAAAACATTGCTTTGGGGCTAATGACTATACTTACAGAATGTATAACTCTAGGAGCTCTAAAACTTTACACACGAAAGAATAAATGAGAAGAAAAATGACTATTTGAATTATCATAGAATTTTGCTTCCCAGGGTTCTCTGCAGAAGTAAAATTGAGTAAAGAGGTATATGTTTAACCATAGCAAGATAATAACTCAAGTCCCAGCTAAGTATGTAAATGTCACACAACAACCAGCTCTTATGACAAGGGAAATCTTACTTAAAGGCAGGGGTCTCCAGCCCTCAGCCACAGCCAGGCCCAGGTCCAGGACAATGGCTTATCGGGAATCAGGCTGCACAGCAGGAGGTGAGCAGTGCCAAAGCTGGACAAATATTCACTTGCATTGCCATCTGAGCTCCACCTCCTGTCTCCTGCCCCCAACATGACTGCACCCCAGTCCATGGAAAATTGTCTTCCATGAAATTGGTCCCTAGTGCCAAAAAAAGTTGGAAACTGCTGCTTCAAGGTAAATCTATCATAATTAATTTAGTAGAGAAACTAAATATTGTATACTCTATAAGTCTGGCATAATAAGATTACATTAGCACTTATTAATACAATAATTCTAGATATTACAAATAGTAGCATTAAGATTAATAAGCACTGTTAAACCACAGATAATAATTAATGAACAGAAGGTGTTTGCTTGGTAGAGAAGTACTTAAAATATTTAAGGCTCATAGAAATATTAAATATGTATGAAAACCCAATATTTCATAGGCAAAAAATAAAATTTGTAGTCAAGTTCTAAGTTTTAAAATTTTTACACATTTTATTGATTAAATATTCCCCAACATGTTTGAAAGGTGTTGTGGTGGAATTAAAAACATTAAAAGGTGGCATTGGGAATAGTAAAAAAAAAAAATTCATTCATGACTGTAGGAGTCCCATAAATTATGATAATTGAAAATGGCTTTGAACTATGTACATATATCTTGAGAGTTTAGCTTTCCCCTATGGAAATCAGCACCACATTTGTTCACATAGAATGATGGTACATGGAATCTATGGAGTATAATTATGATATTTATTAAATAAATGTGTTTTCATAGACATTATATAATAGAAGTAGGTGAATGTGGCTTACCTTTGCTACATAGGATTTTCAGAGTATCTGAAAAGATTATTCTGAAGATGTAGCTCTAGTAACAGCAAAACCAGCTACATGAAAAGTATGGGGACAAATGTTAAATGCATATACTTATTTCACTTTTTAAGATTAAATTTACTGGGGTGACATTAGTTAATAAAATTATATAGGTTTCAAGTGCACAATTTCTATAACACATCATCTACATATTGCATTGTGTGCCCACTACACAAAGTCAAATCTTCCATCACCATATATTTGGCCCCTTTTACTCTACTACTTCCCCATCCCTCTTCCTTCTGGTAACCATCACAACCTTGTCTATGTCTATCAGATTTTTTAAATTGTTTTTCTTGTTAATTTATTGCTTTCAGTTTTATTTCCTACATGTGAGTGAAATCATATAGTTATTTTTTTCTGTCTGACTTATTTCACTTGGTATGATAGTCTCAAGATCCATTCCAGTTGTCCCAAAATGGCAGTATTTCATCTTTTCTTATGTGAATAGTATTCCATTGTATATATGTACAGTATCTTTTTCAGCCAGTTATCTATCAAAGGTCATTTCATTGTTTTCATGTTTTGACCACTGTGAATAATGCTGCAGTGAACATAGAAATGCATATATCTTTGCAATAAATATTTTCAAATTTTGGAGGCAGATAGCCAGAGAGGAGCAGCTGAGTCATATGGTAACTTTGTCCTTAACTTTTTGAGGAAACTCCATGCTGCTTTTCAAAGTGGCTATACCTGTTTATATTTCTACCAGCAATGAATTAGTTTCTTTATTCCATAACCTCTCTAACACTTATGACTTGTCTTGTGAAAATGGCCAATTACCCAAGTTAATATATAGATTTAATGCAATCCCCATCAAAATTCTAAAAGTACTTTTTTAAAGAGATAAAGCAAAATATCACCAGGTTTTTATGGAACCACAAAAGACCCTAAATAGCCAAAGCAGTGCTGAGAAAAAAAGATAATGAAAGCAGAGGTATCATAATTCCTGACTTCAAGTTATACTGCAAAGCAACAATAATGGAAACAACATGAGATTGGCACCAAAAAACAAAAACAAAAACAAAACAAAACAAAACAAAAAAACCCCACACAAATAAAAAGCTGAGAATCCAGAAATAAAGTCACACATATATAGGCAAATAATTTTCAACAATGGAACCAAAAACATACATTGAAGGGAAAGAAAAAGCCTCTTTAATAAGTGGTGCTGGGAAATTGGAGAGTCACATCCAAAAGAATGAAACTATTGTTTGTCCCCATATACAAACATCAACTCAAAATGGATCAAAGACATAAATATAAGGCCTGAAACAATAAATTATATAGAAGATAACAAAGTAATAAACTTATAAACCTTGGTCTTAGATAATATTTTATGAATTTGTTCCCAAAGATAGGAGAAGTAAAGGCACAAGTAAATGAATGGGGTTACATAAAAAATATAAAAGCTTTAGCACAGCAAAAACAAACAACAATGAAACAAATAGGCAATTACCAAAAGTGAGAAGAAGTTTCCAAACAGCAGCTATGTTAAGGGATTAATATCCAAAATATATCAAGAACTCATACAACTCAACACCAAACAATCCAATTAAAAATGGTCAGAAAACCCTGGCTTGGTGGCTCATTTGATAGGAGACCCATGCTATACACCAAAGGTTGTAAGTTTGATTCCCAGTGATGATACATACCTAGGTTTTGGTTGTGGGTTTGTCCCTAGTTGGGGTGCCTATGGGAGTCAACTGATCTCTATTTCTCTTTCATATTAATGTTTCTCTCTCTCTCTCCCCACCCTCCTCACTCCTCCCCACTTTCCCACTTTCTCTCTCTCTAAAATCAATAAACATATCCTTGGGTGAGAATTTTTTTTTGATAGTTTTATTTATTTATATTTTAAAATTTAATTTTATTGTTGTTGCATTATATTCATCCCATTTTCACTCCCCTCTGGCCCTTCCCCACCCACCCATTCCCCCTCAAAATCAATCCTGTTTTCTATGCCCATGATTCTTCTATACTAGTTCCTTGACCAAATTGCTCCCCTTCTTTGCCTCCTCCTTCTCCCTCCCACCTTCCCCCTGCCCACTGAAGGTCTATTCATTGTATTCATGTATCTGGTTCTGTTTTGCTTGTTTATTTGTTTTGTTCATTATTGTACTGTAATGGTTAAAATCATATGGTATTTGTCTTTCACTGACTGGCTTATTTCACTAAGCATAATACTTTTCAGTTCCATCCATGTTGTTGCAAAGGGTAGGAGTCCCTTCTTTCTTTCTGCTGTGTAGCATTCCATTGTGTAAATGTACCAAAGTTTTTTGGTCCAATCATCCACTGATGGGCACTTAGGCTGTTTCCAGCACTTGGCTATTGTAAATAGTGTTGCTATGAACATAGGGGTACATAGGTTCTTATGAATTGGTGTTTCAGGGTTCTTTGGGTATAGTAACAAGATCACTTTAAAGCATTCATAAGTTAAAATTGGTTCTTTTCCATTCAGCTGCCCTATGTCTTTTGATTGGTGCAATTAATCAATTTACCTTTGTACCTGTTTTCCTGTCTGTCTCTGTTTCTTAATCTTCTTCTTCTTCTTCTTCTTTTTTTTTAAGGAAAAATAATGGGCAGAGGACTTGGTCACTGCTCTCAAAAAGACATACAAATGGCCAACAGATACAAGTATAAGAGGTCTGTCCCAAAATATCGAGCTAATGTCAGTGTATTTGAAATAGTTTGAATGGCTGATACTTTGTCAAGGTGCTAAATTTCAAATGAAGAAAATCAAAACCACAATGAGATACCACTTCACACATGTTAGAATGGGTACTATCATATACTTTTTTTCTTGAAAGCTCTCAAATGCTCAATTTGAAATATTTACAACCCAAACACTGAAAGTTAAATATCATTACTTAGGTTGGGTTAAAAAAAAAAAAAAAGAAAAGGAAAGAAAGGAAAGAAAAGAAAAAAATAAAAAAAAAGAAATTATGAATTCTGGTGCTGTCTTCTGACTCTAACTTTGCAGCAAACTCCAAAAGAAAGGCTTTTGGCTTTAATATTTATCATGTCAAAAACTAAGGAAAGCCATTATCTTCCTCCCAGCCAAAACTACCACCTGACTTTTTAAAAATTTTAATGTCCCTTTCTAATTTATAATTAATAAGAACTATATCTATAACATTTTAATCAGCTTCAGCATTGAGCTCAGTAAATTAATTAATATGTAATTGAAACGAAGACCAACAAAAAGGACATATGTCATTTGAAAAACTCCTTTATTCTGTAACTTTATTGAGTATGAGATACTAAGCTAAATATCAGGGTAAATATATAAAATATACGATCCTGCTACCAATGATCACCATCTAATGAGGGAAAAAGATAATTGTAACTTTAGGGATATCAGGAGAAATATTAGGGAAGCAAGACATTTCAGTAAAATTCAAAGAACAAACAGGAATCAAGAAAAGACAGTGAGGGAGTATGTGTACAGATAATTGTACATATAAATCATGGTACATTTATGAGGATTTAGCTTAGAGGTTATAGTCTAAGAATAATCTTAGAATCCACCAACATGATCCAGTATCATTAGTATTCTTTATGTTCTTGGACAAAAAAAATGAAGTGGAATCTGATTGCACAACCCATAGAAAAATATATTTTTAATTTCTAATATTCAATAAGTCTATTAAGAATGCAGAAAAAATAATGGGAGCTGATGAAGACATTTCCCTTCATAATATGAGCATATGTTGCAACAATAAATTCTAGTCACTGTCTTAAATAACATTTCAAATGTCCCTTATGACACCTTCATTCTTGTCATTAACATTTAAAAATATTAGGTTCATCTAAAAATTTAGTTAGAGACTCTTAGAATTACCTCTGTTTCTACCAATTTTCAAATAAATATTATTACTTCATATATAGTTAACTTATCTTTTCATTGTGATTACAATCTCTAGGACATTTAGTCTCTAGGACATTTTATAACATGATTATATTCTGTATGCAATTTTGTTCCCTTTTGCCTGACAAAGTGCACTCATAAACTGTTCTTTGTTCTAAGATATGAATTTAAAACAGAGTTGTATAATGGATTAAAATAATAATTAAAATTAACTTAATTGCCCTGATTGATGTGGCTCAGTGGACTGGCATTGGCCTGAGAACCCAAAGGTTGCTGGTTCGATTCCCAGTCAGGGCACATAACCAAGTTGCAAAGCCAGTTCTCCAGCCAGGTCTTTAGCTGGAGGCAGGTGAAAGGCAATCATACATTGATGTCTCTCCCTTTCTTCCTCCCCTCCTGCCCTTCTCTCTAAAAATAATTAATAAAAAAAATCTTTTAAAAATCAACTTATTTCCTAGCATTCTGAATTTATTGAGTTAGAAACAGATTAAGCCATGAGTGTTATGATAGAAGGACTTTCTTTTTTTTTTTTTTTAATTTTATTGTTGTTGTATTACATCCATCCCTTTTTTTAGAAGGACTTTCTGAAGAATTATATCATCAGTCATTTCTAAATGAACCTCATGGATTTATTTTTAAATGCTTATTTTTTAAGTTTCCTTTTATAGTAGAAATATTAATTTATATATTTAGCTATGCAAGAAAAATGAATCTTAAAAAATGAATGTGCTCTTATGTCTACAAAAATATATGGAAAGGTAAAAATCAGTTAAATATTTAAAAGCATCATCTTTTCATTTAAGTGAACATATAATTCATTCTTTATAAAATTCTTTTTAGATATATGAAGAAATAGAATTTAAAAAAGAAATAATAATAAAGTTTCCACTTAGCTATTATTTAGTTTTTGATTTAAAGCTATTTTAATTATTATTTCATCTCTTAAGATATGAGGAAAACAAGAGGAAAGAACTATAATTAATTTGTTGAGTATACACTACAATTTGTTAGATACTGCTGGAGGCTTTGAAATAAACCATGTGATTAAATATGTAAAACATACAAAGTGTAGTAAGCATAATTATTCCTACTTAAACACAGTGAGGCTCAAAGACTAATGTAATAGATTTAGAAAAGTATATTAGGCAATGATTATCCTATAACAAAGTATGGAAATAGTATATAAAATTCCCATAGTATAATATGGGAATAAAATATAATATCATAATGGAAGTAATATCAAAATTTTATTAGTTTCTATCACAAAGTAGGAACTTAAAATATTATTTTTTTCTTTGTCTTTATTTTTAATACAGAAGTCCATAAACGGAGGGCAAAATTGATAGAATCATTTTGTCACTTCTAGATTCATAGCTTACCTTGTTCATTAACTGAACTAAAATTGTTTATATAAGTCTATCTATACTAATAGAATATGTGAATGACTTATATGCAGTAAGGAGATGGATTCAATAATCAAAACCTTCCTAAAAGGAGAGCTCTGTACCAAATAGCTTCATTGGTGAATTCTACCAGACACTTGAAGAATTAATATCAGTCCTTCTCAACCTTTTCTAGAATATCAAAGAAGAGGAAGCACTTTTTAACTTGTTTTGTGAGGCCTCCGTTAATCTGATACCAAAGTCAGATGAGGACACTACAATGAAACAGCAACAATAACAAAAACAAAAACAGTACAAACTAATACTCAACAAAAATTGGTTTGCATTGGCAAACCAAAGTCAGCAGAGTATTAAAAGAATTACATATCATGACTGAGTGGGAGCTACTCCTAAAATGTAAGAATTGTTAAATACTTTTATTAACAACCAGTGTAATATACCACATTTAAAGAATGAAAGAGCAAAATGATGCTCTCAGTTAATTCAGAAAAAGAAGTGAAACTGGTACACTGAAAACCATAAAATGTTGCTGAATGATTAAAGACATAAGTAAATGGAATAATACCTGTGTTAGTGGATTGGAAGACATAATATTATTAGGATATCAGCACTACACATAAAGATCTACAGATTCAACACAATCCTCTTCAATGTCCTAATGATGTCTTTTTGCTGAAATAGAAAACCCCATTCTAAAATGTTTATTTCAAGAGATTGCATATAGACATATCAATCTTGGAAAAGAACGAAGTTAGAGAAATGATATAGCCCAGTTTTCAAACTTACTTAGTATCTGCAGTAAGCAAAAGAGTGCAGTAGTGGCATAAAGGTAGACATGTAGACCAATAGAAATTGAGTAGAGAGCACAGAAATGAACTCTTACATATATAATTAAATAATTTTCAATAATATGTGTCAAGATCATTCAACAGGGAAATAATTATCTTTCAACCAATGGTTATGGGAAGACTGAATATACATATAAAATAAATAAATAAATAATTTTGGACCTTTATCTCACAGCATATACAAAATTAACTAAAAAATGTGTCAGAGACCTAGCCTTGAGAGCTAAAAGTATAAACCTATTAAGAGAAAACACAGGGTAAATGATTCATTAGATTTGACAATGATTTCTTGGATATAACATTTAAAACTTGGCAACCAAAGAAAAAAATAGATAAAATGGACTTCAACATGAAAAAACTTTTTTTTTTTTTTTTTTTGGCATCAGAGGGCACCATCAACAGAGTGAAAAGGCAACCTACAATATGAAAGAAAATACTTGTAAATAATATATAAAAGAGATTACTATTTTGAGTACACAAAGAGCTTCTGACACTCAACAACCAAAAACAAACACCCAATTTTTAAAATGGGCAAAGGACTTGAATATACATTTTTCAAAAAAAGATACACAAATAGCCAATATGCCCATGAAAATGTCAATGTCACTAATCAACACCACTCATAAAGGAAATGCAAATCAAACCAAAATGAGATAACACTTCATGAGGATAGTTGTTGTCAAAACACAAAAATAAACACCAGAAAATAATACTGTTGGCAGTGATGTGGAGAAATTGGAAACTTGTGCATTGCTGTTAAGAATTTAAAATGGTGCTGCTGCTGAGGAAAATGGTATGGTGTTTCTTCAAAGAATTAACTATAGAATAAACATAGATTTCAGCAATTTCAACATCTAGGAATATACCCCAAAGAGTTGAAAACAAGATTTCAAACAGATGTGTGCGTATCATGCTCTAAGCAACATTTTCACATACCCAAAAGGTGAAAATAACCCATTGTTAACTAAAAGATAAATGGAAAAACAAAATGGGGCATGTACATACAATTAAATATTATTCAAACTTTAAAAAGAATAAGATTCTAATACATGCTACAATATGGATAACCTTTAAAACATCCTGAAATAGGCCAGACATTAAAAATGTATGCTTTACTTGTATGAGCTAAAAAATCAAATTTCTTGAGATGTAAAATATAATAGTGGTAACCAAGGTCTGGGGACAGAGGGATATGGGGATTTATTGTTTAATGGGTACAGTTTCAGTGGGGAGTGATGTAAAAGTCACAGAGATTGATAGTGATGATGGTTGTACAGCAATGTGGTGTACTTAATGCTCTTGAATTATACACTTAAAAATGGATAAATTCGTCAATTTTATGATATGTATATTTACCACAGTGTTTTAAGTATAGAAGAAAAAGACTATTGATCATCTGCTGTTATTATAAAGGCAGGAGGAAAATTTGCTAATAATTTTGGAGATATCATGGTTAGACAGATATGATCTGTGCCTTTAACTAAAGTTTTTTCCATATAATTCTCATAATAATCTTCACAACGTATTTTAACTACCTCATTTTTTTTTTTTGAGGAAGATGCTGAAACTAACAATTTAACACAAAGTCACATTCATGTATCAGAAGGAATACTTCAAAATTTATAGTTTTTTCTTATCATACTTTGATAACCTTAAGGGGATATATTTTCCTACATTCAAAGAATAAAATAATTTTCTCTACTTAAATTCTGTTCATTTTGCAGATAAAATGATTTATAATTATAATAAATTTTTCCTATCATAATCACCTAAACTTTCACAAGAAAATAAATTATTATAGTTTATGTATGATCATTAGTTTTATTTTCCATATATACCTGATAATTATAGAAAATTTATTATTTGTTATACTATGATAAAGAATACATATTTACAGGTTGCAAGCCAGGTCTCCAGCCAGATCTGTAGCTGGAGGCAGGTGAAAGGCAACCATACATTGATGTTTCTCTGTTTCTCTCCCTCTCTGCCTCTCTCTCTTCCCCTCTCTCTAAAAATAATAAATAAAATCTTCTTTAAAAAAGAATACATATTTAAATTTATCTAATTGCATATATTTTGGATCATTGCTTTTATAAAAGATGTAAGAATGCTGTAAGTTATTATAATTTGATACTTAATATCTGCTAGAAACATGCACAATAGCACCAACCATACCATATTATAAATAAAAGCATTTTTGATGTGTATTATTTTTATTAATGTATATTATATTCAAAATACCAATTAGGTATTTGAAAATGATTCCTGTCATTCTTATTTATTTAATATATCATAAAGTTGTCATAACCCGTTGAGAAATAAATATTTAATTAATGTTGATGAATATGGATTTCTAAGTAGAGATCTTGCAGTGTAATCTACATATATAAATACATAGGGGTTAATAGATTATCATTGTCAATCACGTTCTAAATAAGTCATTTAACCTGCATATCATCTTTTCTTAGAAGATCATGTCAATATAGGATATCTGGAAAAAGAGAAAAAAATTTAAAAGGTAACTAGAAAATGATATTTATGAAATACTTTTACAAAGATGATGTCTATATCAGGACCTTTGATTTACAAATGGGTATAATTCTTTCAAGTTAGCAAAAGATAGGTATTTGTGACACATTTTAATTTCTTACACAAGGATTAAGTAGTGCAAAAGGATTATGATTCCTTTTGAAAATGATTTTTTAAATTTCTCCTCTTAAGGTCCTAAATGTTCTACACATTTAATCTTTGTGAGACTTCCTATTTTTAAATGTACTTAAGTAGAAATGTAACTAGATGTGCATTCTCACATAAAGCCTGATGAAAAAATGAGTTTTGAAACAAACTTAAGATGAATATTAATAAATTATATTTACCCAAAGCCATAACCAACCAACCTAGAGGGCAGGACTGAGTTTTGCTTTCCTTTTCAAATCGGGTTAAGAAACAAGATGAAATAAATGCAGAACATTGCAATTCCTGATGAGGAGTGGCTGTGGCAATTCTTGTTTATTTACCTCATCCTGATGGAGACTAGGTTTCCATCCAAATGCTATGTGTGTGTATGTGTGTGTATGTGTGTGTTTGTGTTTATTGTTTTAGGATTAGAAAACATTGCCATTTCATTTTGATTAAAGGAATGAATTAACAGGAGGGTCTAAAGGGATATTAAAAACAAATAATCAAAAAAAATCAAAACAATTTACATACAAAAACCTAAGTTTAACAGAATGAATGACAAGAAATGCATTAGATAGCATAACATAGTCACCTGTAGCAGAGAGGGCTTCATGTAATATTGATGTTATAAAGTGTTTAGTGTGCACAAAATAAAATCTCTTCACTAGGTGATGATTTTCTTTTTAAAGTGTTTAAGTTGTTGACAACTGAGTCACATACAGATGGAATCATCATCCAAAATTTGAGAATTAAAAATGAGAAAAGTTGAATGAAATTGACGAATAGGTAATAAAATACAGAAAGGAGCACGGAAGGTAGTAAAACAACAGAATGATTGGGGAAACCGTGAGGGCAGCGTGGGAAGTAGGAAATGTGGAGATGCTGTTCAGTGGGGACTGGTTGTAATTATGCAGAATGAGGATGTGATAGAGCTCTGTTGTACTACCTTGTATCTATACTTAACATACTGTATTGGGTAATTAAAACTTTGCTAAGGGTAGATATTGTCTTGCAATAATAACATTAATATTAATATTAATAATAATAGAATCAGAAGGCAATGAGTGATACAGATGAATGAATTCAGTAGCTCATTAATGGCTAACAATGAGACCACCAACAAATGAAAAATAAGATGAAGACACAAAATATAGGGTATGGAAGAAAATAAAATTTGCTCATGTACCATGTTATTTATCTTAAAAAATTTTTAATAAAATTAAAATGTATATTGTGATATATGAACAAATATAAAGAGCAGTTTGTAGTGGAAGATGCATCAAAGATATAATAGAATGGGATTGCTCTGTTATAAAGGGATTGACCTCATTTCTTACGTGTGCATTAATCCTCTTTCTCAATTGCATCATAGTTCCCTTTTTGTAGATGCTATAGCATTTGTTACCAGAGAGAGGATTATCAGCGGAAGAATAAATTATTATTTTTCTTTAAATTTTAAATTGTTCTGTAAATGTTTTCCACAATGACAGTTACACAGATCATAGTTATATTTATATAAATTTATGTAGAGTTTCAGGTAGATTTTTTAAAACTTTGTATGTTGTGAGTCATAATCAAAGTTGTACAAGCTATGAACCTTGGGAATGAAAGGTAAACAGAGGTACATTGTTGAACTCTTGATCAATTCTTCCTTCATTTTAAACATTACTGGAGTTGCTTTTAGTCATAATTTTGCAACAAAATTGGTACATGATCAAAATGTAACAGAGAGCTTTCTGTATGATGGCATTTCTTAACTCAATGAAGTTAAAGATTCAAATCATAGGAAATGTAAATACATCCAGGCTGTACCTAGTGATGCTGTACATCTCTGTCATTCCCGGTCAGAGGCAAATAATAGGACATAGTGAAATTGCTATAATCTTTCCTAAGGTTGTGGTGACATATTTATAGGTCTGCATGAACAGCTGGATGTTTTCTCAGTTCATCATTCATGAGTTGTATCACCAGCCCTGTCAACAGTTATTCTTCTAAGGAGCAATCATCCACATCTTGAAATCCTCTAGGACTACAAAGTCATGTTGCAGCTGGCAGTTAGTTTGATGCTGCTTGCCCGAGCCTCAAAATGGCACTTGTGTTGGGCTATAACCATCAGTTACCACATAGAAATAGGGTCCAATAGTATATGGAAAAATCCAAATATTTGACATAACAATATTCTCTAATTTAAGCACTTGCCTTATATTGTCCTGCATTTTTAATGTTAATGCTTATCATAATGGATAAAGATATTCACCTTAATGAGCAAAACTAAAGAGTTATTCTAATGTTCTGAACTCACAAGCTAGAGACTGAGATCAGCTCTACACAGATGACAATATTTTTTATGGGAAGAGCTTAGGATAGATGTATCTTCAGGTCTACAAATACACTTGAGGTTTGAGACACTGTTAGAATACACTTTATCTGCTCCTTAAATCTGGAACAAAGCAGTGCCCTTAATTAGAAAAGGAAAGTTTTGAAAAGGTATAGCAATATGAAATAGATGATGTGGAGGTTTTGGGAAATTTTTGTTTGGGAAGGAACATTCTTCTTGCTTCAAACTTGATAGCCATAACCAGAGAATTTGACCAAGTGATATGGAGTATTTATATAGGAAATATGATTTGATGCTGAAATGTAAGTGCAAAGTACTCTCAATGTCTCATTCTCATGTTCTCTCCATATGTGTGCATTTGATTAATTTGATTTTTAATTTAATTTTGTATTTTTTTCTTTAAAATTATATAGGTTTCAGGGGCATAATTCTATAATACATCATTTGAATATTATATTGTGAGTTCACCATCCCAAATCAAAATCCTGTCTCCTTCCATCAACATTTATACTCCCTTTACTTTCTTCTAATTGTCTCCACCCTCCTTCACCTCTGGTGGTCACCATGCCGCTGTCTCTGTCTATGAGGGTTTGTTTGTTTGTTTGTATTTTGTTAAATCCATCATGTTTTTAATCCAAACCCCCTAACCCCCCTTTCAGATTTTATAATTAAAAATTTTATTTTAATGTGTATAAAATTAATAAATTATTAAGTATTATTGATGGTTCAACATATTATTTTCATAATGTTTCATAGTGTTTTAAAAATACCTCAGTATGAGCCCAAAGATCACTGGTTCGATTCCCAGCCAGGGCACATAACCAGATTGCAAGCCATGTCTCCAGCCAGCTCTGTAGCTGAAGGCAGGTGAAAGGCAACCGTACATTGATATCTCTCTCCCTCTCTGCCTCTATCCCTTCCCCTCTTTCTAAAAATAATAAATAAAATCTTTGAAAAATAAAAATATATACCTCAGAAATAGTGCTCTGTAATTTTTACAAAAATAATAATAAACCAGCTGCAATTCAGTTTATTTTTTGCTCTTGCAAATCCTAGAAATATTGTATGTTATTTGATATATAAAACTATATATAATTGTGGTTGTCAGTTTTTCCCTGGAGTCCTATCAACTTCTGCTTTCTATATATTGACAGTGTTAAAGCAAAGGCTGTTGGTTATCCTCCAAAAATCTTCTCTGCTTCTTCTGTAGTAATAGCAGTTGGGCAGATTGCCTTTGCTGATCTACTCATGATGTTACTGTTAGATATGAACCATGGCTAATGGGAAATAGACAGAGTAATGCAGTTTCTTCAAGTCTTCAGATAGAAGCTGGTAGGGACCTTCCGCCCTCTTGTTTGTCCCTTGTCTAGCCTATAGATGGGATAAAAATGTCAGTTTCTTGGACCAGGAGGATGAGACCTATTATGTGACTGAGAGATGAGGTAAAAGCCTGGTCCTTAATGAAGTTGAAGTGCCAAGTTCTCATACCAGAACTGAATAGTTGCTACTAACTTTAAATGTGTGAGAGGAAAAGAAACTACTTCAGCTATTGTTGTTTTAAATATTGGAACACATGTTGATCTACTTAAATCCTAAAACTACAGTTTATTAGATATAAACAAATGTGCAATTGTTATATCACTTGGGTTAACTGAGCACTTATCATTGTGTAGTAACCCTCAAATTCCCTAATATATATATATTTCTGTCCTAAATTATATTTTTCTGATATGATACATCTTTCCAGGTTTCAGTTCTAACTTTTATTTTTGGGACATTCGGGATCTTTATGTTGTGTGTGGAATGTTGTTTGGTTTTCCAGTTACACTTCCTAGGTTTTGTTCCCAGGAATTTGTTGATAAAATTTAGCCCTTTTGATGTTTATATATTTTGATTTCATTATTCATCTTGATGTCTTATGCTTATCTTACATTTTTGTGACATGTTTTTCTTTTGACTTTGCATGTCAATTGAAATGTTTGTTTTTTTTCTATTTTTCATTAATTTTTTATATTGTTAAATTAGGGAGTTTTGTTTGGCTGTCATTTTCCATGCATTCTTTACTATTGACCATTATCTCCTGAATGATTCAAATACCTTAGGACTCTTTCAGTTTGTCAACTTGATCTGTTTCACAGATCATTGATTTTACTTCCTTTTTAGTCAAACACATTTGATGTTGTTGTTATATACAGATAATGTTTCTTTAGAGTTTAATATATTTATAGTATTTTTGTGACTTATACAACAGAAATGTGTCTCACAGTTTTAGAGACTAGAATCTTTAATCGAGGTGTCCTAGAGTTGGTTCCCTGTGAGCACCTTCTAAGGATCCATTCTAGGACTCTCCAATTGGCTCATAAATGATGCCTTTTGTCCGACTACCATTCTTCCTGTAGTCTCATGTCATCTGCTCCATACAATCCCCTACCCACCATTCTTTCTTACATCTTAGGCCATCTTCTGTTGTGGGAGCAAATTTAAGTTGATGTGTATTTTGTCTTTCATTCAGAATGTATTATTCCACATTCTTGCTTCCATTACTTACAAGTCTGCCATTCATCTCTTACATTCTGTCGTTGTTACTGCTGCTTTTATGCTATCCATTTTTATGTTTCTTTTTACCAGTGGTCTCTTGCAATTTTATTATAATTACTTTTTTTCATTTCACACACATTGTGGGCCTTATATCTGTGATCACACCTGGGAATTTATTTAAAGGATTTTTAAAGGCAGAGAGTTTTAATTAGTATTAGTGAAATCTCAATATTACTACAAAATTTCCAAGTAGTATTTCTCCTTACAAAATATGATTGTAGAAGCAGTAATTTCTGTGGCCTTTAAAAATTAATCTGTGTAGCCATGGCTGGTATGGTTAAGTTGGTTGGACCATTGTCCCATCTGAAAGGTCTCGGGTTTGATTCCTGGTTAGAGCACATACTAGGTCACAGGTTTGATCCCCAGTCCAGGTGTGTATGAGAAGGCAACTAATTGATGTTTCTCTCTTACATATGTATTTCCATCCCTTGTTTCTGTCTCTAATATCAATGACAAAAATTATTTATATAAAATAATAAAAATTATTTTGATAAGAACAATGATGGTTTTGCATAAGAATATTTTCCCCCTCTACATCCCTTAACTAAAATTTGCTGAACATTCAGATTTACTTAGTGATAAGCCATCTTACTTAAGTAGCAAAGTAGAGGGGAAATTGTTACAAAATAAAAAGAGAGAATGACTCTTCTCATGAGAATACATAGGGTGCTATGTTATTTCTGACTTAACTTTAATTTCATTAAAAAAAAAACCTTATGGGAAAGCAAGTAATATTGCTGATATAGGAATAAATATTTTAACTAATAAAATTAAAATATTTGCAGATTTGCAGCTTTAATTTTTCCATTGAAAATAATACCTACATCTAAAATAATTGTCTAAAAGAGTTCCGAGACCAATTTGTTCTCTCATTTATTCTGCAAATACATATTAAACTAATTATGTAAATTATTTATGTCTCCTGTCTTGAATTTTTTTATATCTGCAACAAATACAATGGAGAATCACCTAAATTAAAAAGAAAAAAAGAGAATAATATTTATTATATAGTTATAATTATGATTTTTATAAAGTACTATGGGGAAAATAGTTGTAAACTTACACATAATAGCCTCCTATGTTTTTAAACACTCATATATTTAGATCTCTTTCAGAAACTAGGAGTAGATTAAATAGAATTAAATACTGTCCCTGAAATCTTTATTTTGTAATTGTAAATTAGTGTAAAGTTAACCCTTATTCACAGTCATTTTGTCTATTTTTATAAGCCCATCTCTATTGTACTAAGTTCAGAAATAACATAAGTATTTACCCTGAATCCTTTAGAATGAGAACAATGTAAATCCTCAATCTTTTACTGTAAACTGTTCTTACTAATAATTTGTTTCATTGATAATATTTTAGCTTATCTTTAAAAGTAACACTTATTTCATCTTTTGAGATATATTTGATATTCTTGAATGATTACAATGATTCATAATCGACTTTTATCATGAAATTGTAAACTATCAAGGTCAAAGATATTTAATATTTCTATGCATTAATATTTTAAAGTTAGATATCATGACACTAAGTAGGCAGATAGCATAGAAAGTATTTAACACATTTTAGTTTTCATTCAAGATATCAGAGTCTCACTCAGAAAGTAATAAGTTTATTCTACTAATGTTTAATGTAGGGATGTGCCTGTGAATTACTGAAAATAATTATAATTATTTTTATTGGTCGTTTGTAATTTAAAATAAAAATCTATATCAGCAGGGACAGGAAATTAAGTTACTTAAAAATGTTATTTCCTGGCACAGTGGATACGGCACCGACCTTCAAACCCAAAAGTCGCTGGTTTGATTCCCTGTCAGGGCACATAACCAGGTTGTAAACCAGGTCTCCAGCCAGGTCCATAGCTGAAGGCAGGTGAAAGGCAACCACACACTGATGTTTCTTTCCCTCTCTGACTTTCTCCCTTCTGCTCTCTTTAAAAATAATAAATCAAACCTTAAAAAAATAAAATTCGAATGGGAAGATGGCGACAGAGTAGAGAGCAGTGCTGATGGTGTTCTCAAGTACCAAAGCAGCTAGAGGACAGGATAAGGAGAGTGAGACGTCTTCAGGACCCTAGGGATTGGAACGGACAGCATCTGGACACAGGGGAGCAGAGCCCAGAGGCAGAGGAGGCCAGCGGGACAGTAGGTGAGGCGTTCCCGACCGACCGGCCGGCGGGCCGAGGTCGGCTCTGGGCAGGGGCGGCTCTGCCCAGAGGGGCGCGTTTGACCGGGGCCAGTTTCAGGCTCCCTG
>PVIW01002967.1:29715-189830 GCA_004026585.1 Noctilio leporinus | reverse complement strand
TTTGGGTGTAGTCCAAGTAGTGGAATTGCTGGATCAAAAGGCAGTTCCATTTTTAGTTTTTTAAAGAAACCCCATACTGTTTTCCACAATGGCTACACCAGCCTACATTCCCACCAACAGTGTATGAGGGTTCCCTTTGCCCCGCATCCTCTCCAACACTTGTTGTTTGTTGATTTGCTGATGATTGCCATTCTGACAGAATTTAGATGATAATTTAGAATAGCTAGGAAATTTTGACAGGTGGTGGGAAGAGGACAGAATAAATGAAAATGGACTCTCCTTATTGTTTTTTTTATGTTGCCTATGCAGAAAGATTATTACAGATATCTATAGTACTATATTCTATTTTGTGACTGAAGGAAGAGCTCATATAAGTAATTGTGTATAAGGATGTTTCAAGCTAGGATATCAAGATTGAGTAGTGGATCTATTCTTTAATCTGCCCTGATGCTCTTATGTTTAGTAAGAGCAGAAGTTTCCACTAGCACCTCCTGCTTCCAGGATTTTTTTTAGGCTCATCTAGTTTTCTGTGTTCAATTGTTCCCTGACCCAAAGCCTTCCTATACTTGAATCTACTATACATCATATTTCTATTTACCAAGACTTGAAACAAACTGCATTAGCTATTTTATATACTTTTAATCTAGAATAGATGTAGATTTACAGAGATAATGTGAAAATTGTACAGGGGCTTCCCATTTCCCTCACACTCAGGTTCCTCTATGATTATCATCTTATATTAGTATGGTAAACTTGTCATAAATGATGAACCCAATTGACTCACTATTATTAACCGAACTCCTTGCCTTGCCAGGATCTCTTTATTGTTCCCTAATGTCTTTTTTTGTTTCAGGATCCCGTCCAGGATACCACATTACATTTAATTGTTAGATCTCCTTAAGCCCCTGTTGCTGTGACAACTTCTTGGTCTCTGTTGGATTTTGATGACCTTGGCAGCTTTGAGGAAGACTACCTAGGCATTTTATAGATTATCCCACAACTGGGATTTGCCTTATGCTTATCTAATTATTAGACTGAGGTTCCAGGTTTAGGGAAGAAAGACCATAGAAGTAAAAGGCCATTTTCATCACATCATGCCAATCATATGTCAATGGTATATACTGTCCACATGACTTATGATGGATGAAGTTAACTTTGCTCACATGGCTGAAGCTGTACAAGGTATCTCCATAGTGAGTTACCCTTTTGACCTCTGTCCAAGTGAAGTCATTGGAAGATCCCTATGTGAAGCCCACAGTTAAGCAATGGAAAATTATAATATACCTTGAGGGAGAATAATATAAATAAATGATATAAATTCTTTTATTTGTAAGATTTTATATTTTCTCTCATTTTATTTATTCATTCCAATGTTTGCTTCCATCATCAGTATGGGTGCATGGTTATTTATACTCCAATATGACTTGATTAAGTTTGTCAGATTTTTCTAGCTTTAGTCACTGGAAATTTTTTATTTGAAGATGTGTCCTTTTATCACCCTCCTATCACTGTGTTTTTGTTTTGACCACATACATTTTTTCCGGCACTATAAGATGTTTCTTGCTCTTGTACATTTCTTGCCTTAGTTTTAGAATTAGCCATGTCTGCAAGAATCATGGTTCCTTAGAAATGGCATTCCAAACCAAATTCTGGGTGGTAGGTATACTTGCTGCTACTGGATGTCATTGCTGTTAGGTTCTCTCAGATGATGGAATAGACATAGACATGTGTGCATGTCTATACTAACACATGTATATACACATAGCTATATCTATACCTATACTTATATTTGTCTGTCAATAGGTAGTATGCAGAACATGAGTTCATGAGATTTCTCCAATGCAGTTCCCTACCACATTGATCATGCTAGCTTCTTTCCTTGCTTATCTGTAAATTCCATTTCCAGCAGTGAGAAACCTGGCACCCACCAACACTATGCCACACATTTGCTTAATTATTCAGTTCTAGCATCCATGTATAGTGGTTTCAGAATTGTTCCTCTTTACACCTATGGAAAATAACCTTGTCAATTAGAGGCTGGTTCTTAGGTTCATTCAGTTCCACAATTCTTTTTTTCTTTAGCTTTATAAACTACATTTGTTTCCAAAGTTATTAAGGTTAGAAAGTTACTCTTACCCAGGCTTCAGTAGGATTGTATAGTATATTGGTAATATAATATTATCTACTTTTTTGCCTCAGGATTCATTCGATCCTAGGATACCCTGACCTACTAAATGATTTTTAAAATTTCCATACTTTAAGTTTCATTCTCTGCTCTGTTTGTGTAGCATGTTCTTAGGCTCCTCTTTATCCCTGATATGAAGCCAGATTTGCCTGAATATAGCTATATTTACTTTATTTAATCAGTGTTAAAATGATTCCTTTGCTTTTCCATTTCTTTTCATTTATCCAGTTGTAAATTTAAAATACATTTTTAAAATGATTGTATTTATTATTTCCAGAGAGAGAGGAAGGGAGAGAGGCAGAGAGGGAGAGAGACATCAATGTATGGTTGCCTTTCACCTGCCTCCAGCTGGGGATCTGGTTGGAGACTTGGCTGGAGACCTAGCTTGCAACTTGGCTAAAGTAAATTTCTTTCTTTCTTTCCTTTTTATTTTATTTTTTTAAATTTTATTGTTGTTGTATTACATCCATCCCCTTTTTGCTCCCCTCTGTCCCCCTCTCCACCCACCCATTCCCCCCAAAGTCAATCCCACCTGTTGTCCATGTCCACGGTTCCTTTATAAAGTAAATTTCTTAAAGACATATTTGGTGTAATTTTTATCCACTCCACCATTCTTTTTTAATCCATATATTTATACCATTTATATTGCCAATGATTATTGATATAGTATTGTTAATATACACAGTTTTTTATAACCGTGTTCCATTCGTTGTAGTTATTCTCTATTTATTGTTGTTCATTCATTTTATGCTTTCTTGATTTTAATTTTAACTGACCATTCATGTGATTCCATTTTATCTCCTCTCTTAGTGGATCAACTATACCTGTTTTTAGTAGTTTACTGAATTTGGTTTTAGAATATATGTCCACAATGTACATGTTGAACTGATCTGTGCCCACTTTCTTATAATGCTTTATTACTATATTGCTTTCTTCTCTCCCTTATGATATTACTGACATTTATTTCATGTATGTGTATACTACTATCACCTAATGCATTATTACTAGTAACACTTTAAGCTAATGATTATTTTTCAAATCAATTAATACTATAAAATTATATTTTATATTAACTTATTCAATCTTTGATGTTTTATCTTTTCTTGCTTTAGATCTATTCCTGACCATATCAGAAACTACTTTTAAACTTTCCTACATGACAAACCTGCTGATGAAACATTTCTTCAGGCTTTGCTTGTCTGAAAAAGGTTTTGCTTTTCCTTTGCTTTTGAAGAAAATTTTTACCTCATATAGAAATCTAGGTTTTGTTGTTCAGCTCTTTAAATATTTTATTCCATTATCTTATTTCTTGCATATTTTTAAATGAGAAGGCTGCCACAGTGATTCTTGTTTCTCTATGTGCCTCTGATATTTCTCATAATATATTTACCTTTGGTTTTCTGCAATTTGAATATCACATGCTGAGTTATGGGTGTTTTAGGTATTTATCCTAGGGTCTTCTTTGAATTTCCTGGTCTGTAGATTAGAATTTCCTGGGTCTGTAGTTTATAAACTTTTGGTCATCATTTTATCAAATATTTTGTGAGGTTGTTCTTATTTTCTTGTCCTTCTATTGTGCCAATTATGTACATGTCATACTTTTTGGAAATTATGTCTTATTTCTTCTATGTGCTTTTCTGTTACTTTTTTAATTCTTTTTTCTTTGTTTTTATGTTTTAAAATTTCTATTGAGCTATCTTCAAACTAGCAAAAGATGTGTTGAATCTAAAAATTAAACTACTGAAGGTTTTATTTGCTTTATTCCAATTAGTTATTAATTTCTAATTTCATAGTTTCTTAGAATTTCCATCTCTCAGTTTATTGTCTCTTTGAGTTAAAAATTTAGTGTTTCAGTCTTTTCTCATACCTCTGTCAGATACCACCAAAGTTGTGGGGCAGGGGCCTTACATAATCTCAATGGCTTTAGTGGAAGAAAAAGCTACTATACCCATAAGTTATTTATTTATTTATTTTAAAAAGGACATAATGGTACATTCAAAGCCTTAAGCATTAGAGATGGAAAATTTTTAGTCAGCATGTGTCTGAACCTTTCTATTATTGTTATTTATCTATCTATCTATCTATCTATCTATCTATCTATTTATTTATTTTGTTGTTTCCAGACTGGTTTCTCTGGTTTCCAATAGCCACCATCTCAAAAACACAAAGAAATGTTGTTTTTCTAGAGAATCAGGGTTGTAGCAATATTGACAGTTAATAGCTATGCAAACTATTCACTGTCTCTAAATGCTTCTAAGAGATAAGCTCTCAAGTGGTGATTTTTGTTTTGTTTTGAACTTGCATAACTTGGTTAAGTGTTTTTCTTTTTTCGTCAATTACCAGGATGAGGCTATAGTGCTCTATAAAATATAACTCTAGCTTTTTTGTTGTCTCTGTGAAAAGCAGATGATTTATACAAGTGATTCATTTATTGTAATTGCAGAATTATCTTAGAACTTAGTAATTTTAAAGAAAAATGTCAGCTGAAGTCACTTCAGCAAACTAAGTAAAAATTCTTCAGTGAAAATTCTAAGATAAATTAATTTGAATAACCCAATATCTTACCATAAAATGAGAAAGAATATATATAGAATATTTTTTCTAAATATTTATAACTATTAGAATATATTGTTCATTAAAGATAACATGACAACAGAGTTTTAGAGCCTTAAACTAATCACAAAATCATTTTAAATAACTTTTGTTCTTAAAAAACGTTATCTAGAAAATATTTGGGACTCAGCACATTGTCCACCAAGTATCAGAAAACATAAAGTAAACACATATCTTCCCAGATATTTTATTTTATTTTAGGACTTGGAGCTAAAAATTCATGTTAAATTTGAAACCTATATGGGCATGCCATAAAATAGAAAGAAAAGTTAAGATAAATTAAATCTTCAAAGGAAAATTTCAAACACACTAAGGCTTTATAATCTTGCTTACATCACACAAAGGCTTCAGTGCTAAAATTCTTACTTTCATTTCCTATTACGAATTCATCATTGGATAAGTTTCAAAGGCAGAACATTATGATTAGAATTAAAACCATTAATAACTGGAAAGGAAAAAAAATTCTCCACAGCAAGAGAAAGATAAAATATTTAGGGATTAATATAAAAGGCGATGCATTGAATTTATGTATTAGTCAGCAATCCATGGAAGAAGTAGAACCGTTTTAAGTGATGGAGAACCAGGATTTATTGCAGCAATTAGGGTTTACACAATGGTGGAAACTGGTGAGGTATCTGTGCAAGACAATTTTCTCTGCCTGCAGTTGGACTTGACGTTGCTCTAGGTCTGACACGTCAGCAGTCAAGAAAGGAAGCTGGACCTTGGTGAGGAAAAACTGAAGTCCCTGAACCTATAAAGAATAACTGAGGTCTTATCTCACTATTGCCAATGTTGATGTCATGAACATCATCCAGGAAAGGGTAACACTTTCACCAAAATAGGACACAAGGTTCCTATCAGTTCTTACTCCTAGGGAATGTGTTGATAAGAACAGGAAGTGTCCAGTCTGGAGAAAACTGTTCTTGCAAAGAATTTCAAGAGAGACAAGCTTACAGTTAAAGTAAGAATGTACTTACTACACCCTGTTTGGGGAGGAGTTTCATAGCTGGAACAAAGCAGATTCTAAGCACTACAGTATATGCATGTGTTCAGGGAAAGTAACAATTGCTTGATCTACATTATTTGGACTCTAGAAAATCCCTTCTGACTAGAGACAAAATGTACCTCTTTGTTTCAAGAATTTAATAATTAAGTGGTTGCTGACGTACTTAAGTGTGGATAATAAAGGAAATGAAGAGCCAGAGAAATGTGAGGAAGGAAAACTAACAATTTCTGAAAACTAAAGGGAAAACAATAGAAGGATTTTTTTTTTTTTTTTTTTTTTTTTTAATTTAGAGAAAGAGAAGAAAGAAGGGGAAAAGTTGCATCAAACTCTTATCAGGAGACACTTTGTAAAATTTATTTCATTTAATTATTTCAATAAATTTATGGAGGAACAATATTTATAATTTATAATTTCTTATTTTAGAAAAGCGGAGAACTGAGTAAATGACTCACAAACAAATAGTAAATGTTGGAGCAGAAACTTAAATTCAGATTTATTTCATTCCATTATTAACTTCCACTACACTATCCTTTTTCATGAATCTAAGCAGATAATGCCAAGACGATTCCTCTACATAGCTTCTGACTGGACATTTCTCTAAACTACTGGGGCTGGATTCAAGATTCTGCTTAGGTCTGAAAGGGAAGATCCAGAAAGCTAAGGGTTCTATGTGAGCTTATATTATTTCACAGACACTGATTTGTAAACTAACACGAAGCTATGGGCATTCATACTTGTGTTTGAACTACACAAATTATTTTTACCATAACTTGTTAGTGGACCTTGTTCGTTGACTGGGTATTTGTTCTTTCATCTTGAATTTCAAGCAATTTGTTGTGTTTCCTTTTGCAGTGCTTAATAGCATTGAACACAGACCCCATTGTTTTCCTGTCCCTTTGGGTATTAGAAGTGTTCATTGATATTTTACAATATGCCCTACACCCTCACATGACAAGTAACTAAAAGTCCCCTATCCCTTTTTCCCATTTAAGCCTTCCCCAGGCTGAGTGGCCCGCCAGGGGCAGCAGGTGTGGGGGATGCGTCTCAGGCTCTAGTCTTTTCTTCTTCCTGTAGTCACTCTCCCCACTGTCATCTGTACCTGCTTGTGCTCTTTCATGTTCAAGATGATGAGGACAAGAAGGTAAAACAAACGAATGAAAAGCTCCTCCAACTGGCATTGTAATGCACTGATTGCCTGTAATGTTTCAAGGCAGGTATAAAAATAATGGGTATTTCTTAGGGCAGTCAGGCATTTTTGTACATCCTTTAGATTCTAGGGGTACTGAAAAAATGAGGAAACGTGTGTCAGCCTTGAGCAGGGATGCCATTGAAGTGTATATGTTTGGTTGCCCCTCTTGACAAACAATTCCAAACAATTCTACTCTTTACAGTGGTCTCACTGGAACCTTGCTCACTGTTTACAAAGTGAGGGAAAAACTGCCCCACTCCCTGTCTTAGAAACACTCAACACTCTCCTAATGGAGCTTTATTTACTTGGAAGAATCTCTAACATGTAAATACAGGCTGCAGGTGTATATTGGATAAGGGATGTCAGGTGGTTTTGTTCTCTTATAGTATGTTACATAGGTGTGTCTAGCTACTGTATTTAAAATGTGGTGGTACTTTAAAGCAATCAGTTTCAGCTTTGGACATTAGCTAAAATGGGGAAGCAACAAAAGATCCCACTTTAGGTGCTGTTACCTAAACACTCACCTTTGGGAATATTTGGAGAGAATGTGCCATGAGAGTTGATTGCATTATACAGATATAAACAATTTCCTCCTTTTGGTGAATCATACATAGACAAGAATGATTACCTGGCATAAAAAGACTGGCTTTTAAAAAAATTAACAAGAAGTATGGTAATTAGTTTTCCCAATAACTAAAAATTATACCCCAAATACATTTTTTTGCTTGTGCTTTAAAAAGTAATCTCTACCACCAGATTCTAAATTGTTCACAAAGTATTTCCAGGTTGTATTTGAAAATCTCCAGTTTGTTATGAAAATACTAGCAGAATCTTAATTATAATAGTGCTACCGGGCACCATTAACTCCTTTCAGATACATTTATGCTGAGGGAAAAAAATGATAACGGCAAGGCATCAGTTTGTAAAATAAACACAGGTGTTGCGGAGTCCTGGCTGGAGGGCCATCTACTGAAAAATTGTTTTCTTGTAACAGTCAAGAAGAAAGAGGAGAGGAAGATCAGAGAGGTCAATACTGGACCTACTGAATGTTGTTCAAAAACAAAGGTGGCTTGTCACATGGCTGATGATTTAATGAAGAAAGAGGTGGTTGGAAGGATGTATTTGGTTTTAAGAGGTACACATGAACATACATGTCCACGTAAGCTTTCCACTCCCTTTTGCCTCAAAGGTGTTGGGGGAATGCATTTTGCTGAGATTAAGATGCCATCAGATGTTGGGTTTTAAAATGTTGAACTTGCCCATGAGAAAACAATAAATAGAGGCTTTATTTCTTCCTCTTTAAAACCTTAATTTTAAGTATCAGTGAAGAAACATTTTTCCCCACCTTCTAGATGCAAAATAAATACCCTTATTTAAATAAGGGTTAAAAATCATCACACGTAAGATTGGACCTTAATTTATCCATGATCCAAATATTTTATCATATTTCTGTCTTGATATTTATTTACTAGAGAGAGACAGGTACTTACCAAGAAAAAGATTTGACCACTGAGGCACTTGGGAGAGTGAATGGATGCTGGCTAAGTGCTAAGAAGTGTTTCGAGCAAGTTGTTCGCTAAATTCCTTTGGCAAAGCTTGTTCTAACCTTAGCCCCAATTCTCATTAAATTGTCAAACATGATAGTTATGGTCACTAGAGAGACTCCCCTAACACCATTCACACACATTGTACCCTGGAGCAAGGGTGGCTTGCTGGCTCTCTTTTCCTTTATTTCCAGCACCGGCTTCCCCCATAATCTGGGCACTCGGTCATTTGTGTGAGGGTTTATACTAGTGACTTTCAACCTTTCTCATTTCATGGCACACATAATCTTGTTGCTAAAATTACTAATTACTGCAGCATTCCCAAACTACATTTTTTGCCAATCTGATAAAAAGTTCGGTATAATTCTGATTCATTCATACTGGATGGCTATTGTCATTTTTTCACATTTGACAATCTAAGGAAAAAGAGGTCAGTGCCCCTGACTAAACAGTCAGATATTGCATGTTTAAAAAAAAAAAATCTGCAGCTCACAGGTTGAAAACTGCTTATCTACACAAACATTCTGTGGTCATGTGTGGAATGTGTGGAATCATATTATATGTCTGGAGTACAAACTAGAGACTTCACCTGCTGTAAGCATTTTCTGGCTATTTCTGATCAACTTGGGAAAAGGAAGTGAGAGGCAAAACATTTTATTAAGTATATTTTATTTATTATGCTGTTACAGTTGTCCCAATTTCTTTTCCCTTTGCTCCCCTCCACTCAAGACCCCATTCCCTCCTGCAGGCCCATCCCCTGATGGGTTGTGCATATAAGTTCCCTGATTTCACCCTTGCCTCTATTATTCTTAACTTCTCCCTGCCAACTTATACCCACCAATTATATTTTCTAATCCCTGCATCCTTTCCTTGTTTTGCCCCCATTCCTTCTCCCAGCTGATAACCCTCCAAATGATCCCCAAACCTATGATTCTGGTCTTTTTCTGGTTGTTTGCTTAGTTTGTTTTCGTTTTTATTTTTTTAGGTTGTGTTGTTGATGGTTATGAGTTTGTTGTATTTTTAATATTCAGAATTTGATCCCCTTTTTCTTAAGTAAATCCCTTTAATATTTCATCTAATAATGGCTTGGTGATGATGAACTCCTTTAGCTTCACCTTGTCTGGAAAGTACTTTATCTGCCCTTCCATCGTAAATAATACCTTTAAGGATAGAATAATCTTGGTTGTAGGTCCTTCCTTTCCATCACTTTGAATACTTCTTACCTGTCCTTTCTTGCCTACAAAGTTTCTTTTGGGACATCAACTGATAGTCTTATAGGAACTCCTTTGTAGGTAACTCTTTTCTCTTGCTGCTTTTAAGATTATTCCTTTTTCTTTAATTTTTGGCATTTTAATTATGAGGTATCTTAGCGTGGTCTGATTTGGATTTAGCTTGTTTGGGACTCTCTGTACTTGCTGGACTTATATGTAAGTGTATATCCTTTGCCAAATTTGAGTTTTCCTTCATTATTTTCTCACACATGTTTTCAAGTCTTTGTTCTTCCTCTTCTTCTGACATACCTATAACTCAGATGTTGGCACTTTTAAAATCATTCCAGGAGTTCCTAAGCCTCTCCTCATTTTTTTCAATCCTTATTTCCTCTTTCTGTATTGATTGACTGTTTACTTCTTCCTTATGTTCCAAATCATTGGTTTGAACCCTGTTTTCCTTCCCTTCACCATTGGTTTTATGTGTATTTCCCTTAGTCTACCTTTCACTTCTTCTCTTCCGTGTTTGTTGTATTTAAGCATACCTGTCAAGTCTACGAGGATCTTTATTACCAGCATTTTAAATTGTGCACCTGTTAGGCTGGCCATTTGTTCATCTGTTGGCCATTTCTTTATCACTTAGTTCCCCAACTGGGACTTTTATTTACTCCCTTTGTGAACCATAGTTCTCCATCTCCTCAACTTGGCAGGCTCCTGTGTTTGCCTCTGTGTCTTAGGTAGAGCTGGTGCACCTGTTATGTTGTAAGGAGCAAAGCCTTAGGTGTTTGGCAAGACATGTTTTGAACCAAAGAAAATGATATTAAATCCTAAACATTTAATAGCAACATACTTTTTAAATGTCAGCTTGAGCTATTTTTTTTTTTTTTTTTTTTAATTTTAGTGGCTAATATAAGAAATGGTGATCCTGATTTAGTACCCTCAGGGAAAAATATGTAAGATGGACTCAGTCTGTTGAGTACCATCAGCTGGTGGAACCATGAGCTGAATCAAGCACCTAAGGGGACCAGTTGCTGATAAAGGTAGACAGCCAAGTGCACTCATTCTGTTCCTCTTGATCCAAGAAGTCAGTGTAGATTAAACAGAGAACAGCTAAGCCAACTCTCTCTGATTGCACTACCAGCAGCCAGCCTTTCTCTGCATTCTGCCCATAAGACAAGAATCCGGTGTCTGGGGTATGTTTGGGTGGAAGAAACTGTGAACCAAGGCACCTGCTCAAATATTCTCAAAAACAAACTGTCCCCTGGTTGGCATCAGTTTGGTACATCTCTCAAATGTTTTCTGTTTTACTACGCCAAGAGAATCGTAGATCTTAAACCTGAGCCTCCAGCCCTGAGTCATTAAGCCTCTTTTGAGCATCATCTTATGGCCCTGATCGCTGTTTTGAGTGAATGTCTGCATGTTGACATAAATTGCAAAGGAATAATTGGAGGGTCTACAATTTTCTTTTGTGCCATTAGATTAAAAGAGAGAGTAGATCACTGTTTGTACCTTAAACTAGTGTTGATTATATCTAGGAATATGCTCAAGTCTGGTTTATTTTACTTCCTGCTATATACATTTGGGAAACCTAGCATTTAGTAAAGTATTTAAAGTATGTTTTTCCTATGGACATGATGAAATAACCATCTCCTAATGTTACATTCTACTGAATACACCCAGGATATTTCAGCGTATGTACATGTGTGTAAGTATGTGAGTATGTGAGAGTGTGTGTATGTGTGTATATGTACATGTGCTAATGTCTCCTAGAGCCCCTTGGATACTGAATATATCCTGCTCAAAATTGACCCCCTTCTCCTACCTTGTTCCTGCTAACTTGTCAGAAGCCACATGAAGGCAGAAAACTAGTATTCTTTATTTTGATTTCTCAAAGAAGTCCAATGCTAAGGATCCTGTCTTCTGCCTGGAAATATAAAATTACTAAGAAACTGAACTAACAAGCCAAACAGAGACAGATTCATAGAAAGAAGGGTGGCAGCCAAGGGAGGGAGAGGTTAAGGGGTGGAGGGGTTGAGCAAAGAGGGAAAATAACTCATGGATGTGAACAACAGTGTGGTGATTGTAGGGAGGAAAGGAGCATGAGGGAGCTAAATGGTAATGGATAAAATCCAATAAAAATTAAAAAGAATAAATCAAATAAGAAGTAGAAGAAAGGACAATGGAAAAGTTAGTAAGATAGAGACATTGGGTGAATCATCCTATGGATGGCTATTTTTGAAAACCTAATTTCAAGGTAAAATAACTTAACTATGCCATTTGCATGTAGACCTTTTTCATCAGAGAAGAGTTAGCTCAGTGGCAGGAGGGAGGGAGGGGACCACCTCCTGTGTGAATGACTCAGCATTAGTCCTTCCACTGCTTACGTGCTTCTTGCTGGGTACTCAGTCACAGGCTCCCACCAGAGCCTATGGGCTAGTGCCAGGTGTAGCAGCGGTTGCCTGGACATTGTATAGTTAACAGGATTTTTCCAGTTCTATTAGGAATAACCAAAAATCACTTATTATTAAACATTTGGGATAAAGGGATACTTTTTTTTTTTTTGGTTTGTTTTTGCTGTGATAGTCCAAGTACAGCAAAGTGTCTGTGATGACCATGTCTCTGGAAGTGCCACCACCTCATTCTGAAGACCCTTCTCTTATGCCCTGCACATGGCACAGATACATAGGTGTGGACAATTGCCCGAGTTACCTTGACTCAAGAGATTTCAGTAACTTACTGAAAGTGGTACAAACAGTAAAAAAAATATGTCTTCAAGAAAACAAAGTTACAGCTATCAACAACAGAACCTAAAAAATGAAAACAAAAGCTAAAATAAACTAAACAAACAACCAGAACAGGATCAGAATCGTAAGTATGGGAATCATTGGGAGGGTGATTAGCTGGAAAGGGGAAAGGGGTGAAATGGAGAATTTGTTCCGGGATTAGGAAACAAAATTGGTGTGTACAAGATAGACAGGGAGAAGTTAAGAATAATATAGGAAAGGGTGATGCCAAGGAACATATGCACAACCCTTGGACATGGACTGAGGATTGGGACTTTGGGAAGGAGTGGAGGTCTTGAGTAGAGGGGAGCAAAGGCAAAGAAATTGGTAACAGCATAATCAATAAAATATTTAAAAACAAAAAACAAAAACAAAAACAGAAAACAAAGTTCTTCCAGGTTCCAGCCCAACCTGTAAACCTGTTTCAAAAAGGACGATATGCTCTATTAAATAAATAGATGAAAACAATGTCTAAGAGGAAAGAACATTAATATAATTCAAGTATCGCTGGAATGCCTGCGCTCTTAGTGGGAGATAATCTTTCTCATCCCTAGCATATCGGTGGGACCCTGCACCCCTGCAGAGTCCAGGGACCAAGTCAGCACACAGCAGACTGTACCTGGGTTCTTCTCTGGGCCTGCAGTTCCACTGCAGGAACCAGGTAGGGACGATGAGGCCTGAGCTTCCAGAAATGCTTTACACCACACTCTCAGCAGCTCTCTGAGGTTGCCACAGGATACAAATCCAGAACCTTTCTCCTTCACACCTTTTATTGTTCCATGGCTGTAAGTGACAGATGTATGAGTTATTCTGAGAAAAATAAATAAAAGGATCTCTAAACATCCAAACATGAAGAAAGACTTCATCCAGGAGAAGTATACATTTGACATTAATTTTAGATATTTTTAAAAGATTTTATTCATTATTTTTAGAGAGAAGGGCAGGAAGGAAGGAAGAAAGGGAAAGAAATATCAATGTATGGCTCCCTTTCACCTGCCTCCAGCTATGGATCTGGCTGGAGACCTGACTTGCAACCTGGTTATGCGACCTTTGGGTTCGCAGGCTGGCACCTATCCCCTGAGCCACCAGCCAGGGCTTTGATATTAATTTTGCAAGATTATTTTCTTCTCGTGTAGAATTGGTGCTTTGCCACCAATGTGGAAGTGTAGTGAGGACAGTTGAGGTATCAGCATTCACACAATAGCATTGAACTTAATACCACAGTAACTGAAGTTTGGGGAGGCAAGACAGGCCAGCTTAATCCTATACTAAGTAACATGGACTTTTATCACCAGTGTTGCATTTGCTGGAAAAGTAAAAAAAAAAACCAAAAATCTGAATTGTGTAAAAGAATTCACCTGCTGAATTAGCGGTGGAAATCTGCATGGGTGTTTGTGCTTCCTTAGTAATTTTCTGCACTCAGCATCAGCAGGAAACTCCCCAAATGTTCCCCATTTCTAATTTACCCTCCACCCAAACGGTAGAGGAAGGGCTCCTCTGAAGGAGACGGTGTGTGTTCTCTCTTTTATCTCACCGGTTTCCTTGCTTTCATCTTTGCATGGCAGGCAGGAGCAATCCAGCCCGGTTCTCATGCCCTGCAGGTCATATAATTGAATGGTACGGGGAATGGGCAGATCTGTTTCATCACAAGTGACTTAACCACATCCTCTGAGTTTGAAATGAGTGCAGCTGAAAATACGGTGAGAAAAGAATCACATCCAGATGACATTTGGCAAGTCCTCCCCAATCGGCTTCAATCTTGCGGTGGTTTCTTTTCTGTTTCCTCCCAAGCATGTTCTGGTCTATGCATTTGAAATCTGCTAGCAGTTCTTCAGACTAAGGACATAGCAAATAATTTCCATAGGATGTGGAGATTTCCTGATTGATTTTTTACACTGCCATGTCAATCTCTTCTCTATTTATTCATTTTTACCATTATATTACAATTAATCAACCAGGGATAACAATTTTGTATGAAAGCTGATACGTATGAATCACTATTCTCCGTATTTTTTAAGAAGCTGTGATTTCCACTAGTTAAACATACAAGCATCACCAACACCACTACTACTATCACCACCCACCATCATCTTTTAATCTTCCTAAGACTGTAACATTAATTTTGGAACATTATACCACTTAGCAATGGACGATAGTGGTTCTGAAATCTTAGAATACCCAGTATTCGGTTCTGAGCACTGCCATGCAATGTAATCTGCATAGTACATCTTGGGATGAATAGCATTACTTCTAGAACTGGTTGTAAAACAACAGTTTTCATTTATTTTGCATTTTTCTTCAGTGAGTGCCCATGGGCAAATGTGAGCTCATATACTCTTTTTAAAGTGTTTTCCTCTTAAAAAAATCAGTTTATAATATTTATATCTATGGTGTGCTTCCTCTGCATTGCTATAAGAATTGTAACTCAAGTTTAACTCCCAGATCAAATAAACATTTTGGTCTAATTATATTTTGGTCATCTACAAAAGATTTTATTCATGTGAATTGGGACTTTTTGAAACAAAACTATAGATCCATTTGTTATTGCATCATACCAGGCTATAATTAACTGGAAAAATGATAATAAATGCAATATAATAAATGTATAGTTTATAATAATTTGTATTGTTACTTTTTAGCAGGAACCATCATTTGGTACTTACCTAGCTGGTGTTACTGTTTACACCAGTGTCTGTACATGTGGGTAACCAACTATTTACCTCTCAATCTATGCTTTCTTTTCATCCGTCTACTCAATTCTGCTCTTGAACACTTATAAAACCTCAAAAATTAATTGATTTCCTTCTATTGGTTAGTTCCTCAAACTCTGAAACTTAGTTACTTTAAGTCAATGTGTTTAAATGTAAAGCTGGAGTCTCTGGCCTGAGAAATTTAATATTCTGTTGATAGCAAATGAACATTAATCAGTATCATGTCTGGAGATAGAAGATTACTAGGCAAAAATTTTGCAGTCTCTAGATCAGATTACAACAAAATGTAACTCTCGAAAGAAAAAAATAATGTTCATTTCAGCTCTACAAAAAAAAAAAAGAGAGAGAGAGATAACATATTGATCTTGTCAGAGCTTGTTTATTCTGCGAACATTTATGTAGTTTGTATATTTTTAGAAACTTTTAGGCAAAAAAAAAAAAGGTTTAGTTAGACTGCTTCTAGGTTTCAGAGATAAAGTAGAATAGTAACTAATTGTTAGTAATTAAACACTGTGCTGGTATCTAACATCAAAGATCATTTTCATTAACTATGCTTTTAAATGTTCTTTAAACTCTAATAACTACATGCATAGTCACAAAATCTTAGGAGTAGAAAAGATCTGTTGAAACCGTATTTTAACAGATGTTCAAGGTGAGCTTTAAGATATGTGCTTCTTTATACACGAGCCTTCATCAGTTCTTCCTCAGCATAAAGAATTACTCAAAATGTGGTTTGGAGATCATTGCCCATTTGTGGAATATTTATTGTACATCTCCCATGAGACAAATTCAGAAATGAAGAGGATTTTAAAAAGCACAGCAATTTTACATTGCCAGAGTGCTCCAATGCATGATCAGTGGCTTCATATTTTTTATGTATTTTTTTTATTTAATTTTACATTTAATTTTTACAACAATTGAATTCATTGTATTTTTTAAAAATATTCAGGGTGGTCCTGGCTCGTGGCTCAGTGGATTGAGCACTGGCCTGCGAACCCAAGGGTCACTGGTTCTATTCCCAGTCAGGTTGCAAGCCAGGTCTCCACCCAGCTCCATAGTTGGGGGCAAGCAAAAGGCAATCATGTGTTGATGTTTTTCTCCCTTTCTTCCTCTCTCCTCTCCACTCTTTCTAAAATTAATACATAAAACCTTTAAAAAATATTTTTAAAAATCCAGGGTGGATTAAAATACTTTCATTGAAAGGTTCTTCACCAGATATAGTTGAAAAAGCATGATTCTAGAACCTTTATACTCATACATTTCTAATTGTTACAGGTTTTCTATTCTTTAATCTTACTCTACAACTTGAGTGCTCCAAAGCAGCTTTATTCAGTGGGTGCCACTATTTAAAGTGAAATTTGATATAAGTTAAAGCAATAAAATAACCTTCAGCTATTTTTTTAAGATAGTAGTGTATTTAAAGTTTGAAAGAAGATGAATAGGCTTTCTGATCATTAGTGAGGGAAATCACACTGTACTCTTAAGGCTATTACACTTTGGAAGTCCAGACAGCTGCTGATAAGGGAGCTGCCTGTTCTGGCCCATGCTTTGGGTTTATTTGATGCCCAATAAATGCCTTAGCAGATAGAATAATACAACTGAAAACCTTTGGCTTTCCAGAAAGCCTGCCACTCTTCTTAGAAATCAAAAGACTCCCTAGAAAGTCCTTCCTTGGATTTGGACTAAGCAAAGTGCTGGAATCACATATTACAGGGTCTCCTTGGAATGTGCGAGCCAGGGACCATTTGTCTCAGCAAAGAGAAAATAGCTGTTTCACAGTGGCCCCAGTTACTCCAAGAAAGGCACCTCATTTCTCCTGCCCATCAGATTGGGATGAATTTCTGCACAGAGGAGATTGATAGGGGCAGTGATCGTTTGTGAACCATGATTTAGTAATCTGATGATGCAACAGCTGTTCCTATCCATAAACAAATGTTACATTTTATAAAGTTTTATTATTTCGAGAGCTAAAGTTGAGCTACTTTTTAATCCTAAATGCTGTGGCTGAATAGAGGATAGTTGCAAAAATCATGGGCAATACACAATTATTTAAATCTCTGAACTAAATCCATAGGTCCAAGGGATGTGTGTGTGTGTGTGTGTGTGTTTCAATTTCAAAGACACCTGAAATAAGAGCTATGGACATGTTCTTATTTTATTTTTACCATCTATCTATGAAATAAAGTATGCATTTAAACTCAAAGTAGTTATTAATTTCATGATCTTTAACATTCCTAAATCCTAGTATGAGTAAAATATGATATATTGAATTTCAAATGCACATTTGATATGCACATGCAATTCATTTTATTTCATCACTATTACACTTCTCAGTGTAGTTTTCAAAAATATATGCAGTAAAATTTTCATTCTCTTTAATTGTAGAGGCAAAGAAAAACCTAAACTACTTTTCACAATATTTATACAATAATATCTTCACTTACTCAACAAGCATGTGTAGAAAATCTAGCTACTGCCAGGTGATGTGCTAGGCAGTACTAAACTGAACAAAAATGCCAATTCTTTTTCACTAAAATATTCTGTATTAGTAACACAACTTCTTTCTCTCTATTTCTCTTTTTGATCTATGGATAATCATGAAGTGCCACCTGCTAAAATCCTATACTCTTTATGATTATGAGTTTTGATCATTATTCTCTGTAATACATTGGAAGGCTAGCAGAACAATTTCAGATTCTAAGTAGAACTATAATGTTAAACTCCCAATGCGGGTCGAAGTCTATTTAGTCTTCATTACCACTTAAATTGCTTGTATATAAAAGTGCTTCATAATATTAGTGAACTTTAAACTTTAGTTATAGGCATGGGCAGCTTCTTTCTATATAACTTTATAAGATTTGTTGTCATTAATATATTACTATTTTATATATTCAGTTAAAAAGGTTAAAAACCTGTGAACAGTGTCCTAAATGGTGTCATTTAATTATTTGGTATGGATATTGCTTTAAAATGTGTAAAAACAGCTTTAAAATATGTAAAAACAATACATATGCACATTTATAAAATGCAAGTAAAGCAGAAAGTAACATTTTTTAAAAATAGTATTTTCTTTCCTCCTTAATCTGTACTAACCATTATTGGCAGGTTCTTTTGAACCATTCTATTTTTAGGAAAAATAATTAACTAATAAATAAGTAAGTGCACATACCAAAACAGACATTCATGTCTCTACTTATTCATTTTTCAAGTTTATTTACACAAAAGCATCAGTTTGTACATACATTTCAGGCTTGGTTTTGTGTAATTAATATGATATTTTTTTGATTACCTCATTATGTGGAAGCAATTAATCCCATTTCCTTATTGTTGTCCATCACATGAAGATGGCATCTGTTATATCTCCCATCCCCTATGGAGGTCACTAAGCTTGTTTCTATTAGAAATATTCCTTAATGAAGCAGATAGCTAAGTAATGCATTTGTAAAAACTCAAAGTAGAATACCCTATTTGTTTGTGATTTCAGGGTTTGCCAATATTTGCTTACCTGCTCCCCCAAGAAGCTTTTGAACATGTCTATTCTATTCTGGAAGCTGTTCCCGCTTCTGCACAGGAAGAGCACATCTAAGGATTATAGGACCTCCCTGACATTGCCTGCGAGGGTTCAGGGTGGCTTCACAAGGAAAACACATGTTAATCTGGTGGAACTAATCCTTCCTAGGGCCAGACCCAGGGCTAATCCACAAAGAATCAACCCAAAGTTACCTGTGACAATGAATGATGTCCCTGCAGAAGGCAAAGACACTGGAGGGGGATATATATATATATATATATATATATATATATATATATATATACACACACATACACGCACACACATATACATACACACACACATAAATCAGATTATAATCATGTTTCTCATCCTATTACAAAAGAACAACTTCTGTTTCACTTACATTTGTTCCTTTAAGAACTAATAGTGAAATTCAGGGGGCTGGGGGGGAAACTGAACAGTTAAAAAATAAATAAAAGCCACACTAGAAGAAACATGGCAGAAAAGAAGGGGATAAGGCACTGAATGAATGATTTACTCTTATCGATGGAAGTTGACAGTCATATAAAGAAACACCAAGGACAGGGTCATATCACAATGATTTATCACCGCTTATTACAGTTAAACATGAGCATTCATGATCCGAGCATATAGGAAAGCAATAAGAATGTATTAAAGAGCCCAGCTGTTCCCTGAGGCCCTGTTGGCCCCGGCAGAGAGCTTTCGGTTTCTAAGAAAAGCAACAGCATGCTATCAATATAAAGAACTGTCATGTCACTGTAAATTCTGGGGTAGCATACATCACTGGGCTTGAAGTCAATTTCTGATAAGGGATTCGGTTGGAAAGGATTGCTTTTGGCCGCTCCGGGCTGCTGACAGCTGCTTCTGGGAGTCCGGCACAGCTCCCCTCTCGCTGACCTCAGTCATCTTCACTGGCATGCTGGTGGGCCTGCGGGACCGCACGGGCCACGCCCTGGTGATCTGCAGCGGACGCCACCACTTTGCATCACGAGGATTAACACGCACTCCTGGCGCTCACTGCTGAGACTGAAAAGCCACTCCTGTCCTCCAGCAACTGGCAACTGTGGGAAGTAGTGTTTTCATGTTATAGTGCACGAATGATTGTTAGAAGTTACCGTGCTTTTAGGGTTTTAAATTTTTGTTTACTTTAAAAATTGTCTTCCATCTCATTCCAATGCCACAGAAAACCAGGTAATTCTTATTTTCTGCCTGTTTGTTAATGATGAAAATCAGAACTTCAAATGTGAAAGCTTTATTAGAGAAAATAAAACACAGTTGTCATAATGCTATTTGGTAGGCCTCTTATCTATTGTTAACTGAATATATGGATATAGCATAATACTTAAATATCAGGAAGGATATATAACTCAGATTCTAAATCTTTTAAAATCAAGCATGCAAAAAAAAGAACAGTACACTACTATAATACTAGAGATCTACATATGAATTAACATAGAGCTAGAAATAACTAACTTCTTGGAAATAATAACCCAATTTCTAAAATAAGAGAGAGATTCATGACAGGCTGGTCACATTCCATAGGTGACTTTGTTTTTGCTCTTTTATTCAGAATAAAAGTTGGGTTTCAAGTTTGTATAAACTTGGATATTCAGACTTCTGTTTGCTTAGTTTGTTGAAAATAAAGTTTCCTACACTCCTTTTATTTTACAGTCTTTTAACTCCCTGATATAAAATACTCACTTTGTGTTTGAGTGAAACTGTTTATGGAGACAGGGTGGCAGTAGGTTGACCGTAACATGGAAAGCAAGTTATATGTATGTATGCTTCTTTTCTGGTTAACTTCATGGTGTTCTGTGTGTATTTATTTTTCAGAGAGAGGGGAAGGAAGAGAGGCAGAGAGGGAGAGAGAACATCAATGTATGGTTGCCTTTCACCTGCCTCCAGCTATGGATCTGGCTGGAGACCTGGCTTGCAACCTGGTTATGTTGCCCTGGCTGGAAATTGAACCAGCAACCTTCAGGTTCGCAGGCCGGCGCCTTATCCACTGTGCCACCAGGAAGGGCTCACATTTTCTTATTTTTATAAGAACACCATACACATTGGCAGAATCCACCCTCATAATCTTATTTTAATCTATTATTTTAATCTGCAAAGACCCTGTTTTCAACATCACAAAACACAAGTATCAATGCTTAGGAATTAAAAATATCTTTATTTGGGAGATAGGGGACTCAATTCAACCTATAATACCTACTAACATCTCTTTGTTACCAAAGCACAAAATTAACACTTTAACTAATGTTGACTATACTATTATTTATTGTATAGAGGTGGTAGCATCTTCATGTCTTTCTGTAGTGAATTTTCTCATATATGCTGCTTTTCCCCGTGGCCCACAGCTTACTAGTTAAATACTGAACATATGGATTAATAAAGGAAAGATATTTAATTTTCTAAAATGATTTTCAATTGATTTCAAACTTATTACAGAAATGAAATGGAAAAATTCCCAGGATTTTGTTCCACTCTCTCACATTAAATACCAATTTGTCAGAAAAATACCAAAAGGATAGCACAACTCCCAAGGTGATAATATGAAATAGCCTAATATATTATCTTGAAGACATCCCTGCAGGCTGCCAAGAAATAGGGCATTCAACAGGGGAAGACTGTCTGCTGTACAGCTCTCTTGTAAGAGGCAGAATGATAAGCTTCTAAATCTACGTATACTCAGGACCAATCCAGTTGCATTGGAAGTTTATGTAGAAATACATTATCTGCCAGGCACAAAGCACAATGCTAGAGAAAGCAAATTATATTCCAATTGAAGCATTTGAGCAATTTTCAAGAATAATAGAAAATCAGAAGGCTTCTGAGGTTTTTGCTTAATGAGAAAGAAAAAAATATATAAAGAATGGTCGGGGAGAATAGGGAAACTTCTTGGCTTTGCATTTTCTATGTATCAGATTCAATTTTATAAAATGAAATACATTTCCTATTATCTTCATGTTATCCAACTTTACTTTTCTTATTTGATTCCTATGGTGTTAACATTATAGTAAGAAAAGAGTTCAGGGATTCGCCTTCTTTCAGTAACTGTAATGTAATCACTGTGCATCAAAACCTGGTCTTACATGGACAGGAACTTTTCCCTCTCCCCAGTTTTAACAAGTTTCATAGGATAGTCAGTAACCAATTCATGCTAATCAGAATCAAAGAGAAAGGTATAGAAATCCAAATAACAACTTATTAGCTTTTACATTACAATTGTAGTGAAAGTTCGTCACTCAGCAGTAATGAAAATAAAAGTTAATGCAAGCAAAAAAAACTCTCACTCTAAAAATACCTTTATAAAACATTTTATAATATGAAAAAATATAGCTTCAGATATGTCATGTGTAATTCAAACGTACCATAATTTTTCTGAGGGACATTATGCACCAACAAATATTTAAAAATTCATTTTTTTTTGTTTCTGTCATAAAATTTCTCAGAATTTATTTTAAACAGGCAATCAAACAAATGTCTAAAGATATATGCATGAGGAATCCCATTATATTATTGTTCATAGTAACAACAACAACAACAAAAAAAACCCAAACTGAGTAATTAAAATATCCATCAGTGTGAATGTGAATGAAATATTTTTACAATGAAATGCATATGCAAATGAAACTAAATCAGAACCTGATTGCTTCTCTAGTTTTGAGTTTTAATTTATTGGACTAACAAGGTCAGAGAACATATTGGATAGTACCACAGGAAAGTAATCAGGAAAATTCAGTCTTTTTTTTTTTTTTTTTTTTTACAGATGAATTGTAAGGAAAGGAAAAAGGATTGAGAAAGTAGTAAACAATAGATTAAAATTCTAAGAGCTGTATTATCCAATATGGAACTTATCTGGATCATGAAGCCAATAAAGAACAAAAAGAAAAAAAGAAAAAACAAAGAGATTTAAGCAAATGAGTGATATTCTAATAACTATTTATGGTGTCAAAAGGGTATGAGATTTATCAGAATGATCACTTACCATATAATGTTTAATCACTGGGGTGTATATACTTGAAACTATAATTGAAACATTAAAAAGTGATTTAAACTTCTGAATGATATTTGATTATAGTAGAAAATTTTAACCAACTTTTTAGATGAAGTAATAGTATTATTTTATTTTTAATAAAGTCATAAATGTCTGTAGAGATATTTGCATATGAGTGACATAATACTGGGATTTCCTTACAAAGTTTCAAGATTAGAGATGAAGGTGAATAGGTAGAGTGTGAATAAAACATACTAGTTTCATGATTGTTGAAATTTGGGGATTAGAAGATGGGATGTTATTATACTTTTTCTATTTTTATAACATTTTTAGTAAGAAGTATTAATAAATTTAAAATATATAAAGTCAAAAAGCATGGCACATAGATTAACTACATACAACAATACATTTTATGCAAAATATATGATTGTGAACACATACATGATAGAAGAAACTGAGAAGATAAAGCAAATGTTTAGATAACAGCATACATATATTACCATTTATTTCATTATATTTTCCATAATTTCCTATTTTGCCAATTCTACATATAGAAGAAGGAAAATAGAAAAAAAATGTATTTTACCTTGCAGTATCTTTTCATCCACTATATCTTTTTAATGTGCTGTAATCCAAAGTAATTTTCTTCTTGTACCAAAAAAAGAAAAACAATAAATCATTTGGAAAGGCCTAAGAAATAGTTCACATATTCCCCAACCTACCAAATATCTTTTATCTCCCATGGAAGATGATGATAAAAGCTGCCACATCCTCCCTTAATGGTTCAGTTTTTTTCAAAGCTACATATTGACCAGCTCCTTGTTGTGGACACATTCTCTCTTCAAAATCTCAGCCAATCAACTCAGCTGGAGTTTGCTTTCCTTTTTGTTTATAACTGGCTTTGGTTTGGGAAATACTCAACTCACTAAGGGTTTCTTTGTGTGTTTAAGAGAACCCAATTTATGTTGATTTTACAAGTTCAACTCCTTAGGGGTCACTGTGCTTTCATACTTGGGGAACCCATTACATAGATTCTAATTGTGCTGTTTTTTGAGTGACTAAGAATGTAAAGTTGAGGATTATTATCAATAGCAATTCATATTGATCACTGTCATATTTCTTATACTGACTTGCATGTGCCTTTCCTACATAAAATATTTAAACTTTTCTTTTATAGAGTTTCTATGTATTGATAATTTTCTATTCACTGCCAGATTGAAATTAATTTCTCTTATCTTGCCTCTCTGCCACATAAATCCTAGAAGCTATTTACTTGCTTTCTTTCTTCCCTCCTGTCTTGCTCTCCCTTTATCCTTCAGTCTGTCTCTTGCTCCTCCTCCTCCTCTCCCTTCCCTACTTCCCTCCCCTCCTCCCTCTTCCTCTTCCTCCCTGTCTCCTCCTCCTCCTCCTCCTTTTCCTTCCTCCTCCCTCTTCCTCTTCCTCCCTGTCTCCTCCTCCTCCTCCTTTTTCTTCCTCCTCCTCCTCCTCCTCCTCCTCCTCTTCCTCCTTCTCCTCTTCTTCTTCCTCTTCTTCTTCTCCTCCCCCCACCCCCACCTCTGTTTCCCTTTCCTTGCTACCATCAAAATGAACCCATTTTAAAATTTCAGTCAATTTGAATTCCTGAAAATGACAGCTCAGGTGTTTTAAATTCCTTAAAAACTTGACTAATTTACTGTCTTAATGTGACTATAGACTCCTTTGTACCAGGAAACTGCCACAGTCCCTAATGTGAATCATATTTAATTGATCTAAGCTCGTCCAGATTTTCCTAATGACAGGAATACTTTTAAGTAGTTGTTTCTACTGTTTCCTTAATCTACTGCTCATGTTTTCTGACAACACTTGGCTCAACTTAACTGATGTAACATGACATCCCAAATTGTGAGCATAGATAAGCCATCCTTTTGCGAGCATACGTGTGGTTGCTTTAAGGAGAATTCAAAGAGCAGGTGGGTAATTTTGCTAGAACTAACCTGGTAGGTCAGCATTTGGGGTCAGCCATATTCACAAGAAGCAGGAAATCATGCTCTTGAATAGGTATAATTAAAAAGAAAATTTCATAAGAATGACATGTTCACTCTATTTGCAGGATTTCCTGATTCAAGTTAAGACTGAAAAACCTCAAGACATGTTTCACTAGCAATACTTTAGTAGAGTTTCTTTCTGCATATGACAGTACGAGCAGCTGAATTTCAACTCACATATTTCCTCTTTAAAGCCCAAACCAGCTAAAACTCACTCTACTCTCATAAGAGACAACTCCAATGGCTTGTGAATCTTACAAGCAAATTATTTTTCTAAAACCTAACAGGCATTTTAGTACAAGAAAATTTGCCCCATTTTAATACATTTGGTTAGTAGATATGTGGTACCTATGAAGTAAGTACTATTATTGTATCCATTTTACGTTTTAGGCATACAAAGGTTAAGCACTAATTCAAAGCCACACAGCTGATGAATGCTCAAGGTGACATTGAGCCTCAGGTGCTACATCTTTATACTGCTCTCTTAGAAATGAAATCCAGAATGAACAACTTTTAACATTTGGACATATTAGTTAAAAATGTCACTATAGGTCTTATCTTAAGAAATAAACTATTAGAGGTAAAACAAAAGTGCCCTTGTTTTTGAAACCTTCAGACATATTCTCCTCTCCCAAGTCATGAAGAGCACTGATCTCAATCTCATTTTTAATTCCTGTCCACTTTATACTTTTTACCTAAATAAATTAAGCACATTCTATAGGCACCTGTAGCCTTGCTTTGAATATTTTTAACATAATGAAAGTTTGTTTTTGTGCCTTATCAACATTTTTCTTCATTCAATATTTTGTTGATGTTAAAAGTATTTTTCATTGACTGTCTAGTCTTAGGTGTGGGGAGCTTGCATTTGTATAGGGAAGAATTCAGTTGATGGGCTAGTTTGTAGGAGAAAGTGAGGCTCATACTGAAAATAATTTCAAGATAGTACAGAAAAATCCTAATTTCTAAGCTGTTTAAAAGTAGAGCCCTAATGACAAAATAAGGTCATTCAGAAATGTGAAAGTTGCATTATTTTGTAATCATAGACTAGTGAATCCTGCTTCCCATGGATTACTCAATGTTCATTCCCTGGCTCCTGGAGGATTTTGACAGAAACTGAGAGTGACTTACTAAAGCACTCATTTCTCAAAGGTCAGCAAAAATATTTACCAATACTAGTTTTCCCCTCTCAAAGAATTGAAATCCATGTGAAAGCAGGGATATTTCTATAGAACTTGAAGTCAGGTGGCTTCTGAAATGCGGGCTATGAGAAGACTAATTATGGATGTTGGAAGATCAATACTGAAGTATTGGACATCAATGCTAAAATGCCCTCTGCATGATTTTGTAATCATCTCTGCAGATATACAAAGCAATTAGAGAGAAAGAAATTATTTTTACATATCACATATGCTTTCCTGTTTTCTGGAAAAAAAAAAATAATGACATTTCAAAGATGCCTTCATGTAGGGAAAGTCCCCATGAGTAGACCAACTTTCTACTCTCTGTTTCTGACATCTCCTCAGCCACCTATGCAACTTTTTAAGTTTTCATTTCACAAAAACCCAAGCAGTGTTTTTATATGCTTAATAAAGTCATACATGGCAAACTTCAGGCTTTAGAGATAGAAGACTAGAGGAAAATTAGAGAGAAAATGCATATGGAAAAAATAACACCAGGTTGTTATTTTAGCCAATGGTCACATTTGTTTCCAATATGGTTTTGAATTCGGTGCATAAGATTGAAATTTGACTGTTCTTCTAAGTCAGTCTCAACTCAACTATGAATGGAAGAAGTTATTGAAGGCTGCAAAGTATATCCAGAACAAAGCAGTACTCAGATAGAGTAATTTCCAAGACATAGCTTAGGTTAATTTAGTTACATTTTTTCTCCAAGGTAAAATAAACATAGTAATAATTGCCATAGCCTGGTACAGAATATGTTCAGTGGAAAAAATCTTTTTTTCTATGCCAGCATTATTGGTAATGCCAGTGTTATTTTAGTCAAAGCCTGGTTTTTACTTGAAGCTGGAGGCTGTGTAATCAGTAATGTTAGAAAATGAAGGACAAGTGTCACATCTTTGACTCAAAAAAGGGCAATAACTCTGTGATGAGAGGCTCCAGATAAATTTACCCCCAGTGATATTTGCTAATTTGTTAATTTTGTACAAGCGTTTAATTTCAGCCATGGCAGAACAACAGTTGAAAATCCCCCATCAACATAGAAAATTATAGCAGAAAAATAATTACTTTTTTTTCTTGTATCATTCAAAGACAATATTATGGAGATTTTAAAGTAGTAAGTCAATGTAGCCTATAAATATAGAAAGCACATTTCATGATCCCCTTCTCAGACTAGAATGCAAAGCCAAGCTGACTTTGGAATGAGCTGCCAGTCTTGGCATAAGACCTTTGGCATTTTGCAGTTGAATTTCCAGACCAAAAGCTAAAGCGGCATTTTCCTGCTCAGTTTACTGTAGTAGTTTGGGGAAAGTGTATGTCAAGTAATAAACTGCCAACTTGAATGTACCTAATTGTGCAATTATGTGAACTATTGCAAACTTTATAGCATTGCTGGAAGAAAGCAATTACTTTGCTGCCATACTAGTACTGTGAAGTGGAACCAAAAAATATGTCCAACAGCCAGATTAGGAGGAGCTTACCTTACAGTCTCAGATATGTGGCAACGCAGCACTCATTAGAAGGTTCTAAATGCCAGGTGAGTGAGCAAATAGAGGAAAGGATGTTTTTCAAGTATGAAAGTGGTATCAAAATGAAGGTCAGGCCCTGACTGGTTTGGCTCAGTGCATTGGCACTGGCCTGAAAACCCAAAGGTCGCTGGTTTGAATTCCAGTGAGAGCACATAATCAGGTTGCAAACCAGGTCGCCAGCCAGGTCCTTAGCTGGAGGCAAGTGAAAGGCAACCGTACGTTGATGCTTCTCTCCCTTTCTTCCTTCCTCCCTGCCCATCTTTCTGAAAATACTGAATAAAATCTTTAAAAAAAAAATGAAGGTCAGAAGTTCAGGATGATGTGTGACCATTACAGGCTACAAATTACATATTAATTAGGCTTTGGAAACCTTATTTAGATCTTTGTTGGTGGTAATTAATTCTTAGGTTATCAAGGTTACCCATAGGATTAAAAATACAATGAAGTTAAAGTTTTAAGATTTCTGTTTAGGAATTTAAGAAGAGCATCCAAACGATAAGAAGAAAGTTTACTTTAAAGTTATTCTTAAATTTTGAAATTTTTGATTCTACCCATTATTTAATCCTTTTTTAAAAATAATTTTTAAAGACTTTATTATTTTTAGAGGGAGAGGAAGGGAGGGAGGAAGAAAGAGAGAGAAGCATCAATATATGGTTGCCTTTCACCTGCCTCCAGCTACGAACCTGACTGGAGATCTGGCTTGCAACCTCGTTACGTGCCCTGACTGGGAATCAAACCAGCGACTTTGGGTTTGCAGGCCTACACAACTCCACTGAGCCACCAGCTAGGGCCAGTTATTTAATTCTTATATGGAAAAATGCAGCTGTTAGCCATGTATACACTACCTATGCCATACACACACTAATGTGCACACTGTTATATAAACACAGGTTTCATCATAAATACTGGTAGAAGAAGCAAAATTAAATAATGTAATAGAGAGAAACTCAAATTGTTATCAGAAGACCTGGTTTCAATATTGGTTTTCCAGTTGTATAGAGGTGTGAACAGTGGATATGTGTGTGTATCAGTGGTTTTCTCATAGAGCAACTAGAGTCAATAATCAGTCTCTTTCAGAGAGGTTCTTAATATCTATCTGCTTCCCCTCTCCACCCTTTCAGACCAGGATGGCTGGACCCTGCACTAAGACTTTACTCCCTGGACTATTCACATTATGTTTTATTTACAATTTACAATTGGGAATACCATTATATTTCACTTAGCACTTTATCATATTTATTCACATATTTTGTGTAGGGCAATAAAAGAATGGTGATACTAGAGTCCAGTCTACTTTGCTCTCAATGCTCATTGTTTCTCTTGCTTTGGGACATGCACTTCTTTGCACCCATGACACTTGGAGCTCTAACTATGATCTGGATACCAGCACCATGAGTAGATATCACTTAAGAATAAAGAAGCAACATTTTGTTGAGAATACTGCTAATTGAAACTCAGCTATTTATTAAACAATAATGTCCTAAGTCTATTCGCAGTTTTTCCTTAAAAGGATCTTTTCCTTGCACAATTTCTAACTCTTGTTTAGTGTACCACAATTTCTAAATGTGTCTCTCCAATGTATAAAAACAAAGCAAAAACTTTGTTAAGTTTGGATAACAATTACCAAATTAAAGACATGAAAACCCAGGAAATATAGAGTTGATTTTGACAGTAAAATAATAAACATGATCTTAGAAGCAACCAAACATTTGGAGGGTAACTACACACAAAGGGAGGGACAAAAAGGAAGTAGAAGGTGAGTCACTTGTTTTGAGAAAAGGTAAAATCTTACTTTTTTATGCTTTGTAGAAATGAATTGCCGAGCTAAAAGTATAAGCCCTTTGCATACAAATTAAGCTGTGTAAATACAGATGTACCTCAACTTACAATGGGGTTACATCCTAAAACATTCATTGTAAGTTGGAAAATTCTTAGATTGAAAATGCATTTAATACACTCAACTTACCAAACAGCAAAACTTTTCTTGGCCTGCTTTAAATATCTTTAAATACAGTATTCACACACACACACACACACACACACACACACACACAAATGCTAGCAATAGAGTACATGGTGGAAACTGTATTGTTTACCCTCATGATCACTTTGGCTGGCTGGCAGCTGTTGTTGACTGATATCGCCCAGCATCAAAGGAGAGTATCATATATCTTTAGTCTGGGAAAATATCAAAATTCAGAATTAAAAATATGCTTTTCTGCAGAATTCATATCAGTTTTGTACCATCATAAAGTCAAAAAAGTGTAAGTTGAACCATCGTTGACAATCATCTATAGTTTGAAGAGAGAGAGAGGAGGTGAGAGAGATATGAATAAAATCATTGCTTTAGGGCATATACAAAAATTTACAAAAAGATTGGATGGAGAAGGCAGAGCCACTTGTCTGATTTTTCCATCCTCATTTTGTTTAAAAGTTGAGTTCTCATAATGAGAATGGTAAATCAAATACATAAGAAGCTAACCCCAGCATCAGAGAGATGTGTGTAAGAAAGCAGCAGGTGCCTATAATGAGTTCCAGTTTTAAGGGCCAGATACACACTAAAATAATGTGTGGCTAAGAATACTGATACACTGGCAAACCCTAGCTGGGTAGCTGAGTTGGTTGAAGCATCATCCTCAGATGCCAAAGTTGAGGGTTTGATCCTTAGTAATGGCACATACAAGAATCAACCAATGAATACATTAGTAAGTGGAAAAGCAGATCAGTGTTTCTCTCTCTCTCTCTCTCTCTCTCTCTCCTCTCTCTCTCTCTCCTCTCTCTCTCTCTCCCTCCCTTCTTTGTCTCTAAAAATCAATTAAAATGATTACTAATATGCTTTCAACATTTAAAGGCATAAAAGGCATAAAATACCAGAGATAAGCAAACATACACTATTTTAATAATGTAGGAAGAGATTAATTTTTAACAATATAAACCAGTAATTTTGTTGTCAATATTTCAAAAAAATCTTTAAGACCCATTAAATAGGTGAATATGTGTTTGGGAGAGAGTTGGCAATAATATAAAAATATGGTTGGGATAGAAAGAATCTACTTCAAGGAGCAGTTATAAAATGTTCATTTAAAGGCATTCTTTTAGGTAGAGTATAAGTGAAAGAAATATAAGATGAAAATGACAAGACTGTTTCCTCAATGATTTCCCAATTCATTTGGGATGATGATAAATAGATAAATAGATAGTATATTTGTCACCATAATTTAATAAACAGAACGAATAGTATATACACATGTGTATATATATATATATATATATATATATATATATATATATATATGATTTATTATAATGAATTGGCTCATGCAATTATGGAAGCTGAGAAGTTCCACAGTCCCCAAGCTGGAAACTCAGGAAAGCTACTATCTAACTGCAAATATTTCAGCCATGTCAAATTCAGGAGATAAATAAAATTGTAATAAGACGTAGAAGAAGTCATTCATTTTCTCATCTTCAAATTAGGGATGATATTTTAAAAGAAGCATTTTAAATGTCCTGAAGATGACATTCATGTTTCAGACCATGGAAAAAAATAAACAGGTGGAGATGCAACAAAGACAGTGAATGCAATTTGTGCTTTCTCTAGAAAAACAACAAATTCTAACAATTTGAGCCCTTAGTTAAGTATATTCAATTCTTTTAAATTTAGTTGTTTGTTCTACAAAGGAAAGATTTTAAAGAACTTAATTTAGAATTGTTTCCAGGTCCAAAAGAAATAATATTGACAACAGCAGCAGCAACAATAATTCCCAACTATTTATTGCCCACTATGTGCCAGGCATCGCATTTAATGTTTTCCTGTGCCCTCTAACATATATTTACATTCACATTTTAAATAAGAGACTAATGAGATTTAGATTAAATGAGTTGTCCAAAGGCACACATTTCTTATGTGGATAAATTTTTATTAGACCCTATGTGTGTGTACTTTGAAGCCAAATTCTCTTGACCATAGTTAATGGCAGATTAGATACTTGCCATAAATTCCATTTTTATCAATTCATTATCCTCACCCAAGGAAATGTTTTCATTGCTTTTAGAGAGAGGAAGTGAGGAACAGGAATAGAGAGAGAAACATCAGTGCAAGACAGAAACAGCTACCCTAGCTGGAGACCAAACTTGCAACCTAGATATGCCCTGACCTGGAATCAGACACACAATGCTGAGGTCTACAAGCTATACCAGCCAGGGCTAAATTCTATTTTTATTTTGACTATACATTTCAAATATAATATCCTTATTAATAAGTTCTCAAAATAAGTATTACTAGATGATTGAGCAAGTATTTTAAATTTTGCTGATCAATAATACGCTGGAAAAAGACTAACATTTAACTGCCTTGTTCAAAATTTAAATTAAAGACTGGTGAACATAGGGAGGTGTCAATGTCCTTGTGAGGGAAGCAATTCTGATGAGGTTGAAATTTGTTGAGGGTACATAGGTAAAGAAAAAGGTGATTTGCTTGATTAACATTTCTTCTAAAAATGACCCAGAGATTCAACTGACTGTGAGTTCAGTGCAACCCAAGGAGTCATGCTAATTACACTGACACAATCAATTAATGCATGGGTAGAACTTTGGAAAAGAGTACCATGGTCCCATCAAATTTTGTCTAAATTGAATAGACAATATCTGGACTTAATATATAGGCAACACATTTTAATAGTATTGTTGAAAACCTGTGGGTTGTTCCAGAGAATGACTAGGATTATCTAGGCACTAGAAGTCACATCAAATGGAACAATACTAAAGACACTGAAGGTATTTTGTTTGGCAAATGTAAAACTCAACGAATTCTAAAGATTTGAAGGACCAGCCAAAGGAAGCATTGTAAAAAATTAGAAAACATATAGCTATTGAGCTTAAACAGAGGACTTGGTAACTTTCAAGTTTAGTCTTTAGTTCTCTCCCCTGGAGTTAGACTAAATCAAATATGTAAATTATAGTTATCAACAGAAATGAACTACCTTTAAAATAACTAAAGTGTTTAGATTGCTATATAAGTAAGATGGCTATTTTATTTCTTTTAAAAAATTGGGTCACTTTGGAGAATAAAAAGGGTGTTATTAATAATTATCTTGAAAATACACTGGGACCATCTTAGATAAGCTGGAATTTTGTTTTATTAAATTTTCCCAGCCACATTATGTCATATATATATATATATATATATATATATATATATATATATATAATTATGAGTCCTTCTTTTTTTAAATATATTTTATTTATTATTTTTAGGGAGAATGGAAGGGAGAGAGGCAGAGAGGGAGAGAGATATCAATGGATGGCTGGCTTTCACCTGCCTTCAGCTACGGACATGGCTAGAGATCCGGTTTGCAACCTGGTTATGTGCCCTGGCTGGGAATCAAGCCAGCGACCTTTGGGTTTGCAGGCCGGTGCCTTACTCACTGTGCCACCAGCCAAGGTTAATGAATCCCTCTTTTAACAGATGAAGAATCTGAGGTCTAAGTGTATGCTCAAAGTCACACTGCTAGTACCAGTCAATCAAGTTAAAATCTTAATTCATTGTTTAGGCTGTGTCACTCCAATGTTATTTTCTTCATGGCAATACATTATCATTCTGCAAAATTATTTTTCTAAAGACTGGAAATCACATTTTTAGGAAAATATTGCAGGAATGTTCATATTCCACCAGGAATTAGGCTTAATGAATGCTGTATTTTATGAGTTATATTTCAAATGGGATTGTGTCATTTTGAAGTATCAACTTGGCTGAGTTATACTCCCCAGATATTCAATCATACAGTGTTCAGGTGATGCTGTGTAGGTATTTTATAGCTGTGATTAAAGTCCATAATCAGTTGAGATTATGGAGAGATAATACAAGATAAAATGGGTGGACCTGATTTAAGCAGCTGGAAAGTTTTGGTTAGAGAAGAGCTGAGTCTTTCCCAAAGAAATTCTGCTTGTGACAAGTTTTACATCATTTCATGAGTTCCAGCTTCTATTCTCAAAGTTCTGCTCTTTATACATTCTGGACTTCCCAATCAGTTTCCTTCATCACATAGCCAATTCCTTATATACTAGTAATATAGATCTTCTACTTGTTCTGTTTCCTGGTTGAACCCCAACTGACAGAGGGACTATACAATTACACTAGTGGAAAAGGTGAAGTAGTGGTCACAGGATGCAACTATCAGCAAAATTTCCTCCATGAGGTTGAGTGAAGTGATCAAAGATACAACCCTATGTGGTCAAAGTTCAGCCACTAGTTAAGGTGCTGGGACAGTCTCTAGTTTCCAGAGAGAACGCTCATGAGAATAAGGGTTAGATGGTTTCTAAATCCCGAAAAAAAAAATCATGAAGATGAAATAAAAGCTCCATGCAAAGCTATGTATATTTTGTTCATCATTGGCTAACTATGTTGGCCAATAGGACATGCTCAATAAACATGCTTCAAATAAATAAAAAAATCTCATAGAAACATAACATTTATTTCTTTCACATTTGATCCCATTTGAAAGACCCTCAAAAGTGGCAAAGAACCATTGCTTCTTTTATATTAACCTATAATGACTCACTGTTAATATCTTTATCACTCATATCTAAATATTCATTTCATGGCTATCTTCTATGAGTTTTACTGATGCTACAAGGCCTGTCAGCCTGAGTTCATACCCATTCTCTTAGCAGCTGTCCTTCCTCAGTCAATTTAACTAGTTTTGAGCCTCAACTTACCTACTTATAGAGAGAACATAATAATAATATACTTTTCAGAGCTGTTGTGAGAAATAAATTGCATAATGTAACATCTAGTATAAAGTTGGCCCTCAGAAAATGTTAACTACTCATTATTATCTATTTATCTATACCCTCATTCTGAATTTTGTCAATGTAGATTTTTGCTTAAGAAAAAGAGATTTTCATCTGTAGGAAATGTGAAGGCATCATAGTCACCTTTTCTTCCTGTATAAGGTGAAAAAGAGAAGTGCCACATTCTGATGTCAGAACCCGGCATATTGGAAGGTGTTGCTTCATCAGTCTGTTGTGAGTTACAATCAGGTTGATCTTAGAGCCAGGCTCTGAGTACCAATGCCTTCTGAGTAAAATGCTGCTGGCTTTCAGGAATTATTTTGTGGATGAAAAATAAATGTGCACAGACTGAGAAGGAAATAGAGAGATGACACTGCCCTAAGAAATTGAAGCTGGGCATTTTCCATACAAAATATCATATATAAATTCAGACTCAAAATAGCAGGTATGCTCACAATTATCAATGCTCCTTACTACCAATAATATTTTCAGTCTATGGTGGGAAATCTCAAAGACCAGTAACTCAATCCCAGGAGGCAGTTCTGAGAGGATTGCTTGCAAAATCAAAGATTAGTCTCCACTGACAGTGTGATAAGTAGGATTTTTCCTTCCTTTTCAATTTGAAAAGGAAGTAATTAGTCAACTAAGAGTTACATATTGTGGGAACGCCACAAGGGATTCACTCAAGGTGCATGCTATAAGCCTGGTCCTTCAGTAGTTTAAATCTTTTTGGAAATTCTCAAATATATCTATTAACATTAATCGTTATGGTTTTAAAATAAATGTTACATCATTTGGAAATCAAATAAATTCTTGAGCAGGTATAATTAGGGAAGTCTCTGGGAGAAATCTGGAGTTGAGCAGGCCATGAAAATGAATAAAATCTGGACTAAGAGAGAAGTAGCTGAAGAATTCCAGTTTTCTTTACATACTGAGTGATGTAAAGACTGGCAATAGCAAAGAGCCAGTGATTTCTCTAACCTCCTTATCCCTCAGTATCCAGCAAGATTTGTTCTTAATCCTACCATCAGATTCCCAGATGGAGTTCTCTAATGTAGGGAATATTTACATAGGCATATTTTATAGGAATCTTTAAAGAGCTGTACTCTATGATAAACTTAAGAACAAATGTACCAGGTCTGTCTGGAAAAGTCCAGCCACTGTTAATATAACAAGAATGGTTTGAAAGACACCAATGTAACCTATCAGCCAAGGAGAGTGGACTAGAATGTGCATGTGTGAACAAAGGCAACTTCACTGTACTAGTCAGTTGGGTAGTAGACACCTCTGAGTGAACATGTATACCATGTGTCTGTCACATTCAAAATGACTGACCAAGTAGAACAACAAATCTACATCAGATTTTGAGTTAAGCTTGAACAGTCCTCCAGGAAAACTATTTGGATGATTGAAAAGGCCACAGCTATGGGCAATTGGTGATTGGCAGCTTCATTATAACAACGTATCTGCTCATGCATTGCCTCTTGTGCAGAGTTTTTTGGTGAAACTCCAAATCACCTAGAGGTTTCAGCCCCCTTAAAGACAGGTTTGGTGACTTGTAATGTCTAGCTTTTCCCAAAACTAAGATCACCTTTGAAAGGGGAAAGATTTCAGACCATCAATGAGATTCAGAAAAATACAATGGGGTGATGGGAAGAACTCTGTGAGATCCCAGAGTGCCTACTCTGAAGGGGTCTGGAACATCATTTTCCTATGTACAATATGTCTTGTATCTTTTATCTTCTTTAATAACCATCTCTATTTTTCCTATTACATGGCTGGATACCTTCTGGACAGATCTTGTAGAAACTACACTTCAAAATTATTATCTTAAAAAGAAATTAAGTGAAATGTCAACAGAGTGTTTTCATTTTATTAGTATTCCTTTGAATTAGACTAACATCCTATGATTATGCGTTACTTAAGGCCCAGATTTCAAAATGAAAGATTCCTTTTCTGGCAACTCCTAATCCTGGAGCAATTTCTTTGGTTTGTAACTTTTTTGTAATTTTTAACAAACATTATTTGAGTTTATTTGATTGAATTAACTATTGATGCATTTTTATTTTTATTGTATAGTTCCAAAATGTGAACCTATGCCATTGCATAGTGTTTTTATATTGAGCTACTATTGGTAGGCTCTTTTTAAGTTTCAATAATTACAAAACAAAGAGGTTTGCTTTCTGAGGTTGCCTGTGCAATATGCTCATCTGTGCTGCAGGTCCAGTTTATTGGCTTATTATAATTAAATTCAACTGGGATGCAATAGATTTATTTGTTTGTTTTTACCTTATTTCTGAGAAGTTTTTTAGAAGTTTGTAGAATCTATGATAGATGCTCTTATGAAAGTCTATTGCTTAATTGCATATTTAAAAATATGATTCAGCTGCTCTGCTAAGTTGCATCTACTCAATTAATATTTTCATTTTATTTCTTAAAAGAAATTGTCATGGAAATTAATCCTTGAGGACAGATCCCTAAGACTGACTCAGCTAATGATTTATAATGATGAAAAATGCTCTGGAGACCTTAACTTTCTCATTCCCTGGGGCTAAAATGAATTCAGGACTCAGCTGACAGGACCATAATTCCAACTATAACAAGGTTCTACCAACCATAGTCCATTGGCTAAATCTCACTTGCCATATGTGTTGTTAGGACCAATGAATTAAGAATGTTTTGTTTTGTTTTATTTTGTTTTACATATTTACATGGATAAAAAATAAAAGGAGAATAATGTTTCATGAAACAGAAAAATTATAAAATGCTCAGATTTCAGCATCCATAAATAAAACTTTATAGCAGAACACAGCAACACCCATTCATGTATGTGCTGTCTGCGGCTCTCTTTTGCGTTGCAACAGCAAAGCTAAGTACGTGTGACTCACAAAAAACATATGACTCACAAAGCCTAAAATGTTTACTATTTGGCCCTTTACAAAACAAGCCCACAAGTCATTTTGTAAAGGCACTAAGTTTCAATTCAGGACTTCTTAGATCTCATCTTTTTGATCTGTTATATGCTAGCATCTAACTTTTGAGTAAGCTTGTATTTAACCTTAGTCAGACTCTGAATTCTAATTCATAACATTTGATAAATAGTAACTATAAAATGTAGGGAAAGCCCTAAGGAATTGGCATGGTAGGAGGTAAAACAATGTGAAATGGAAGAGGATAACATAGTTCATCTGACATGTACATCCATTTGTGCCAGACAATTAAAACAGTAATCAGGGGACCAAGGCATTCCAAACAAATTTGTATTTAATTTTAGAAAAGGAATTTAGGTGCAAGGAAAGAAAAGTAGATGAGAATGCTGACAATTTACCAAATTCAGCTCACTAGCTCATCTTCAGAAGCAAACTAGCTGCTTGCTTGATCCTGCCAAAGAATTTGCAGTCAACTTGGAGAGTAAAATATGTGTAAAGGTTAGCCTCACCTTTTCATTCCAGATATGGTGACAGAAATATGTGTGCACATAGGCAGTGTGTATGGGCATTTTTAATATATGCAGATAAATGTACGAAGGGACAAGTGCCAGAGGGACCCACTTGTCCTTGGTGCCTCAACTGGCCTTGTAAAATAAAATTCTTCTAATGAATAAAACTGTCAGTTCAAAAGCAACCATGCTGGAAATAAATCACAGGAAGATTCACTTTTCAGCAGAAGGTTGAGGGCAAGGCTGTGAGTCTTTAAGTGGGTACTAAACTGTGTGAAGGAGACAATTGAAGGAAGCTCCAGGAAGCCTGGCTGCTGGACCCTCGGGCTGCCTGCTGGCAAGAGGCAGACAGACAGTCCAGGCATTCCTCACACAATCACAGCCTTTCCGGTGACATTCCCCTTGATAGAATGATACCACATTTGTCAATGAGCCAGGTTCCCGGCCTAAGAGTGCCCATCTATTCTGAACAAAGCAGAGCACCAGGGAAGGCCTGTTTGGACAGCCAGCTTGGCTCCTGGGGTGGCATGGGTCCAGGGAGGATGTGGACCACAATGCCTTTGACTTAAATAGTTGGGGGGGTCAGAAAGGTGGAAAAAGACACAGACAGGAGAAACACTGTCTCCTGGGGTTGGCTATACACTCAAGGCTAAATTACAGGATCAAGGACTTATCTATCAGTGGGTCAGAAGTGACCCCTAGTGGGGTCTGCAGCTTTATTCTGCTCAGTTAAAATAATCTCTTCCATGATATATCACAGGTGCTGATTGATGAGGGAGAAAACAAGGAAGGGTGGGAAAAAGGAGAAAGATAAATTGACTTAGAAATTAATAATGTAAGAGGGAAAAAGAGAACAAGAAAAATTAAAGATAAGGAGAAAGAACACAAAAACAAAGCAAAATTCAAAGCAACAACAAAAGAAGAAAAATAAAGCAAAACCCAAAGCAACAAAAAGAGAAAGGAGAAGAAAATGCTCAGAAAAGTCTGTCTGAAAATTTAATTGCTTTGTGAAAGAGGCATTGATTACAATCACTGAAGTAAATAAGATCATATCATTGTCTGATTTAAAATCCCCAAATGTCTGACATTGAATTGAAAAGTAGAACCCTAACTCCTTTGCAAAGTCTGCAGGGCCTAGGTGATCCAGCCACTTTGTCAATCCAACCCCATTTATCCTGTGCTTTCCTTGGTTACTAGTAACACTGATCTTTTCATGTTCCTATACCAGGTAAGCTTCTTTCAGCTATAGGACCTTTGTACCCATTGCTCCCTCAGTCTGGAATCATCCCTTGTGGGCCTCAAATTGCCATTCTGTTTCAGGTTCAATGTCTGCTACCCGCTCAGAGAGTGTTTCACAGTCCAACCAGTAAAGTGGTTACCATCTTTTCATTGCCACCAAGGCATCTTATGTTATATTATAACAAATATATACATGCAATTTTTATCTAATACCTTTCTGTGGATGCATTTGTTATTGTGCCTATAATATGTCCTTCACTGGAACACAAAATGTGTGAGAACAGGGCCCTGGAAATGTGCTCATCAAATAGCAGGTGATCAGCCTCCATTTGCTGAATGGATGAATGAACACATTCTCATGAAGACCTTTTAAAAAGTTGAAATTGAAAGTGGCTTAAAGGTATTTTGACCTAATACTTTCTGTGTCTATTTTACTATTAAAGAAACTATGGTGCTTAGAATTTAAGTGGTTTACAAGGGCACACATTTTATTTGTGGAAAAGATAGGTAGAACCATTAAACTTCACAGTATTTGTCTGATTGAGATTAAGTTCTGGTTGCAGGGGGAACATGGGATGTGTGATACTTTACAAAGAAAGACATGTTGCAGTATAAGAATAAAGGTCAAAGAAAGCTCTATGCCACTCTGTCTTCTCTCTGGACAGAACATGAAAGAAAAGGAAGGCTATCTAGCTACATAAGGAACTGAAAGTTACAATTCTTTATTTCGGAGAAAGATATGGTGAATGCAGAAGTCCAAAAATGATTGATGGCATGACACTAAAATTAGTGGGTTCCCAAGGGAATGTGTCCTACCTCGTACAGTCAGAAGGATGACACTTACATGTGCATATCCGGGCAGGTGGAAAGGCAGTATTGTGAACTGAAAGTTCCACCAGCTTAGTAGGATAACATGGATAGAACGAATGGATCTGCCATTTCTCAAGTAGGTTAAACACTGATTTATGTTAAGGAAGTTGAAACATGCAAAGGCTGCACTTTTCATACACATTGAGACAACCCAAGCACAAGTAACTCACTTATTCTTTAGCTGTATCGAGACATGCCAGCTGAATCATCATATTTTAAACACAAAACATGCATCAGCAAGTGTATTCGTTTTATCAGACTGCTGTGAAAAAAGTACCACAAACTGGTGGCTTGGCACAGTAGTATGATCTCACAGTTCTGGAAACCAGAAGCTCAAGATCAAGACATGGACTGGTTACTTTTGTGAGCTGTGAAGGAAAATCTGTCCTGTGTCTCTCCCTTACCTTGTGGCATTCTGCTGGCTACGTTGGTGTTCCTTATATAACTTGCCAGTGGAAGTAGGGCTCTTCCACTGGATCGAGAGCAAAGCATTTTATGGACACACACATAGGAGACTGTGCTGTGGCAAAATTTATTTGGGTGAAAATAGAAGACTGCCTTTGGGTTCCTAGCATCACATTCTGTCCATTCTGCGATGGAAAACGTCCAACTGTGTCTGCAGCTAGGCCAGAAACAAAGGTCAGTGTCCAGAGTTTCTGTTTCATATTAAAGCTTAGTCCTTGGGAGCCTGTCATGGCCCCAGGTGGCGGCTAAACCGACACGACTACCATGAAGAGAACACGTGAACAAACAGGCCAAACGCATGTTACTGGAGAGAGAAAGAAAGGCTTTCTTCCCTGGAATTATATGATCTCTGGCTTGGAAAAGAGCAGGAACTTTTGCAAAATGACCAGTCAACTTCCCAAGCTTTCATGAGCTTCTGGTGGGTCTAACCCCTAACCAATTGATTCATCTACCAGGTTAGACTGACAGGCTCTTTGGCTGCCATCTTGGCTCCTGTTGTGTATGCATTATAGAAGCCCCACCTTCCGGGTCATTTTGACTTTTACTGCACATGTGCTGACCCACCTATTTATTGTTCTAGCCTTTACCACACTGAGCTGTGGGGTACAGATGTAGTTCTCTGGCAAGTGGGTGAAGCTACAATTTCCTAGGGAAGCAAGCCTATGTTCCCTAGTTGGTTATGCTTAATAATGTAGAACTCCTTTTGCTCCCTGTCTATATTGGTATCTAGGCTAGCTACCTAGGCTAACATGCAGTTTATAGAAGCATTACCTGATCTCTTCTTCAGTTTCACATGACATCCTTCCTCTGTGCATGCCTGTCTCCAAACTTCCTCTAGTTGTAAGGTCAGACAACAAAAGTCATCTGAGTAAATGTGATGCTCTAAATGCCTTTATTAAGCAATTCATCAACTGGCCAGCATTCAATCTAACAACCAGAAGACCGATCCAAAGCTTTGTACAAAATGGAAGGTTTTTATAGGAAGAAAGGTGCTTCCAGGTAGCTAGTGACAACAGAAAGGAAAGGATTATTTGGGGGTTAGGAAAATATTTTGGGAACCACAATTTGTACAAAATTTTTAACATACAGATTCTGTCTTCTTTCTATGAAGGATTAAAAAGGCCTACATGAAACATTATCTCATTGATGTTGACCAGAAAATTGCACCCTGGTTGATTAAGATGGTTCCTTTATATACATACACACATAATGATGGACACGGCCATCATGGCTTAAATTTCAAGAATGCAAGGAAGCAGGAATTTTTAAATGTTTCTATTTGATTTCTTTGATATCACTCCTAGCATACTTCTATACAGAGAGAGGTTTTTGGTAAATGCTTGAGAATATTCCTGGCTCAGTTCTGTAAATTTAAGATAACCAGAGTCATTGAATGAGAGAGCTAGCTGTATCTTTAGTAATCAGACCTCAGCTCTTTCACTTTTCAGAAGAGAAACTTAGGACCATAAAGGCTAAATTGCCTTTTTAAACTTCTGGAAACAACCTGCTGGCAGAGGCAGGACTAGGGCAGAGATATTTTCACTTTCATCCAAATTCTCTTTCCCCCTCACTAAACTATACTGCCTCTTCATTTTCTAGAGGCTTAGTTATTTCTAAATATATCCAGTGGAGGAGAAAATGAGGCAATTTGTCGCTTGCCTTTGCTAGATTTATAGCATAAACATTTAATGTTGTGGTAGAAACTTTAACGTACATAAAACTTCCAGGGGACTCAACTCCATGAATGTGCATTGAATAAATTACAGTGAAGGAATATTTATTTCATTAAACACGTGCATTTATTTTCCTAATTGAACCACTCTCAGCAGTTTGTGCTTCAACCAACTAGGGGATCGATGGCATTTTCACTGTGCTACTTCTCAGGGGACAGTCAGGATCCAGCACAGGTGAGATTAAGGTCATGTTTAAAGTCTTCAGAAGTGATAGAGTGGCAATAGTGGTGGCCAATTGTGCAGCAGTGAAGGTAGGACCTGCTGGACCTACCAGTTTGCTTCCAACCCTGATCCCCTGTTGCCTGCACCTTCTAGTCTTATCTTCTCATTCATGTCATGGTTCCCTTTCACTCCACACCATTCCTAGTCTGCTCTTCATCACAATTATTCCTCTTCAGGAACTCTAATTCTTTTCCCCTCCCATCTTCCTTATTTCTGATTCTCAAGTCCTTTTCACTTGGCTTACCTATAAATACATTAGATTGTAAGCTCCTGAGATGGACTCCTGTTTCTGGTACTAGTGCAGAATATGGTTCCCCACAGATGCATATGATTGCTATTTTAGATTGAAGAATATTTCATGTGTCATAAAAACTAAGATTTTTAAAAACTGTATTAATTTTTTAAATTTATTTTTTGTTGTTCTATCTTTTTTTTTTTTTTTTTTTTTTTTTTATATTGAAAGACTGATCCAAGAGGGACAGGCTGCTACCTGTGCTCTAAAACATTGAACTGTGAAAAGAGGGAACCTGATTTCCTGTACCATGTTGGGTGGTAAAAGATGTCTGGAGGATGGAGTGGTCTGACTACAGTTTTCTCTAACTGTACTAGATAGATGGCCTCCCTCTGCCCTAATATAAAGCAAATTTGAATAGTGAGATGTTCCAAATGATGCCATTAGTCCAGGTATCCAGGGTGAGTGCTATACCCTATCCATTTCTCAAGGCAACAGTTGACATTTACTTTTCCTCTTGCTTCATTTGCTAGGAGCATGTGAATAACTTCAGGATCCTTGGGTGCTAGGGAAAGGGTCATAAGACAATCTCTTCCCAGAGAGCCCTACCTGGCTCATGGAAATCATGTGTCCTATAAAACTTGACAGTATTCCAACCCCTGATAGTGATATATGTTAATCAACAGCCTTCACTTTTTCTTGAAAATTTTAGAACTCATTGTGGTAATACTCATTACGCATATAATTTTGTGCTCAATAAACAGTTCTGATTGGTAGCCATATATATATATATATATATATATTTATTTATACTTAAAGATTTTATTTATTATTTTTCAGAGAAAGGAGAAGAGGGAGAGGAAGAGTGGGAGAGAAACATCAGTGTATGGTTGCCTTTCACCTGCTTCCAGCTACAGACCTGGCTGGAGACCTGGCTTGCAACCTAGTTATGTTGCCCTGGTTGGGAATCAAACCAGCAACCTTTGGGTTTGCAGGCCAGCACCTTATCTACTGTGCACCAGCCAGGACATTGTTTTTGTTTTTGTTTTTGTTTTTTTAATTATTAAAATAAAACTGAGCCCTGGCTGGTGTGGCTCAGTGGATTGTGTGCAGGCCTGTAAGCCAAAGGGTCTCTGGTTCAATTTCCAGTCAGGGCACATGCCTGGGTTGCAGGTCAGGTCCTCAGTTGGGGCCACATAAGAGGCAACAACACATTGATGCTTCTCTCCTTTTCTTTCTTCCTCTCTTCTCCTCTCTCTAAAACCAAATAAGTAAACATTTTAAAAAATAAATAAAATAAAACTAAAACATATAGCATAACTAAATAACTGAATAAAATATTTATAATTCAATTTTTTTTCTAATTTTGATACTAGACAAGAAACAGAAATAATAGATGTGCTTGTTGGTGGTGGCAACTTTTAGGAAGTGGATCTAGTTCAGGGTCTCAATTCATTGATGGGAACAATGGGTAGCTGAAGTTATTAAATGACTGGCCTCATAGACAAGAGCAGTAAAAGCAGTAGTAGGATTTCTTCCCCTAGGCTAGCACTCTCCCTCAATCACATAGCTGCCTCTGTAACAATTCAAGAAACTCAGTGTGAGTTATTTCTTAAATACACTTAACCCTGACATTTTCTCTACTTACACAGCATTTCACAAGCCTTCTGGAATTATCTCCTTTAAGTAGATCATACTGGCTTGCACCTTAAGGGTTTTGAAACACATCTGCAAATCCCTAGGATGTGTGTTCTTTATTGTTTTGTGACCCAGTGATGGCTAGCTATTTTAATCCTCTGTGGAGTCCACAGAGACAAATAGCTTGGAGTTTCTGGGGGTCCCCAGTGTGCACTAGACCAGATAAAACATGTTTGTGATCAAGGTTAAACCTTAACAAACAGTTTTCCTTCAGGTTTACACTCTGCTATTTTCACTAAAACAAAAAGGAAATTTTAGGTAAAAATGCATATTAAGAGTAGAAAAGACTTTTAGTGAGTAGGAGCAGAACAGGGTTCAGTAATAAAACAAAACCCAGCCAGCAGAAGTTTCACAGTGGTATACACCAAATATTGCAATCTCAGGGAGAAAAACAAACATAATGCATGATTTTCTGATACAACATCATTTCAATAGTTTCTCAGCAATGAGCTGAAACCCTGAAGATCATTCTATATCATGCTTGATAAGTTATACTTTTGATAATAACTAAAATGTATTTCTCAACGGATCCAAAAATTAGCCAAAGGAACTTTCTATATTTTTACTACTCAAATATTCAGTTCATGAATTTATTTCTTTCTGAACTCTTTCTAATACCTTCTTGCACTTTGAAAACTTCATTTTCATATTGTTATTATAGTCCTCAAAAATAGTGATCAGATTTAAATATTTAGTTAGAGGCAAAAAGCTTAGCAGCATCTTGTTTCCAACTACATTAGAAATTATTTTTGGCCTTGGCTAGATTTCTAGTGTCTAAGAACAGTGTTTGACCAAATATAGGGGATCAATAAATTTTTTAAAATAAACTGTTTTCTATAATATAAACATAATATTTTATAGTAAAAAGTTATTGTTGGAATCAACATTAAGGGTAATCTCTGAATTTACCACTCCCACCTGCATGTACTACATATAACTTTAGAGTAAGATATTCATTCTGTGATAGTTTATTCCTATTGTGACTCCCTAAAATGTGTCTGCTGAAGTTCTAATGCCCTGTACCTCAGCATGTGAACTCATCTGAACATAAGAATATAATTAGCTAAGTTAAAATGAAGTCATTAGGATGGGCTGTAATCCAATATGACTGGTGGCATCATTGTTAAAAAGAAAATAATAGTCCCAAAGTAATGTCATTCATGCTAAAACCCACAATACCAAAACTAGAATTAATATCTGATCTAATTGCAATTTCAACCTTTTTTATTGAAGCAATCTTAATCAACCAGGGTGGAATTTTCTGGTCAACATCAATGAGATAATTTTTGATGTAGGTTCTTTTAATCCCTCATAGAAAAAAAACAGAATCTGCATGATAAGGATTCTTCACAAATTGTGGTCCCCTAAAGAGTTCCTACCACCCAAATAACCCTTTCCTTTCTGTTATTACTCCAAATTCTGGTCAATGGAAATCAGGCATCCTATTTCGCCAGATGCAAATCCTTTAGACTATGATGTATGCAGCATTTGTGAGAGAGAAGTTAATAAACAACCTCATTCCAATAAAGAGGCTGTTAAAGCTAATATTGAAAACATTATGATGTCCATAGATAAAGAAAAGTTAATTGAAGCATGCTCAAGATTCTGAAATTGAGTCTATTATTGCAGCAAATGGAGACTTTTTTTGAACAATTTAAAAAATAATGACTATGTTTATGTGTTTACATATAAGCATAAACTTATTTCAAAACATAACACTTTAGTGGTATGTTGCTTATTTTACTAAAATTTTGCCACTTTATTGTGTGCACCCTGTATACTACATTTCTGTATGCCTGTAAATATATATGCATAAACATAAATATGCACGTGCATACATATGACTACATACTGTCATCATGCATGATCTATATCATGGTCTGACAGTTTTAATGGAATACTAAATAGTCTAGGAAAAAAGACAGCCCATAAAAATGAGAGATATATCAATCATAAGGACAATTTCATAAATTAAGGAAAGTCCTAAAAGAAAAGAAATTAAATGGTTTGCTTGAGATGTTTGTCATTTTACTTAAGTAATTCAACTTCTTTAAACAACTAAAAACCTCAAGAATACAAACAAAAGGACTTGGAAAAAAGATTTGGAAGAAAGAATAGGGGAAATTGTGGCTGAACTGAAAGAAAAGAATTTGAACAGAACCCTGGCTGATGACACAGTGTATAAGGCATCAACCTGCGAACACAGAGGTCACTGGTTTGATTCCCCAGCCAGGGCACATAACCAGGTTGCAAGCCAGGTCTCCAGCCAAGTCCATAGCTGGAGGCAGGTAAAAGGTACCCATACACTGATGTTTCTCTCCTTCTCTGCCTCTCACCCTTCCCCTCTCTCTAAAAATAATAAATAAAATCTTTTAAAAAATAATTTGGAACACAGAAGTGTTATATATTGAAATTACCCCTCTGTAGAAATTGAAGTTTCCTGTTCCATGGTGTGTGGCAATAGCATTTATTATTTCCTCTGATCAGAACTACTCTTTCTTGGGTATTAGAAGTCTCTTGATTTGGAAGAAATTCTTCCAATCCCAAATAGATGAACGTAGATGTAGGTTCCCATCCATACATAGTACACCATGTGCTAAAGTGGATTTTTAACCACTCAGAGTCCTTTTCAAGACCAGAGTCCTGTTCAAGGATTTTTGTAGTTGGGATTAAAGAGATAGAACATTTTAGGCAGACTCCATAATTTCATGACTTTCTGGTGATTTTAATGAGAGTCTGCCCAGAAGTCTGTGCTTTCAGGAATCACTCCTATAGTTGGTTCATGAGAGTCTGCCCAGGTCCAATTTGGAGGTTATTATTAATGTTCTATTTAATGTCTTTCTTTTTTTTTTAAGTTCAAGGTAATCTTGAAGCCTTTTCTCTCCCACCCTTTCTGGTTTAGAACAGATGATGAAGAAAGAAACAAATGAATTTTTTCAAATGGTGTCAGTATCATCTTGCATTGGCTGGGAACACCTGTGTAGAGGGATATTCTTCAGCAACTCCGCACAGTACAACTTTTTGACTTGTGAGAGTTTGAGAGTTTATTGCGTCTCTTTCTATATTCATAGCCTCTTTACACAGGTGTAGTAGCTCTGTAGGTAAGGTAATAGAAACTTTCCTCCAGCCTTTTCCCCCTGAAGATAAAGATCATGTTTTTCATCCATGCTACACTGAGGGAGGGAAGGAAGAATCTACTCCCACTATATTCACTTTCCTCCATTAGACTGCAGCTGCACCAGCCAGTCTCTAGTTGTCTATAACTGTCTATTGCCAAGGACTGGACTGGCACATAGATTGGACAACCAGGGATATATGAGCTTGTCAACTTCTCCTAAAAGTTTTCCTTCTGAGTTAATGGTGGCAACACTCAATAGGTCTCCAGGCTTCTCAATTCAGCAAGCACAGAGCTGTAGATACATGCCAACAAGACCATTCTCCTGCCACTTATCAAATTATCTGAGGATGTGTATGGTGACTGTCAGCATTGGGTGGGGTTGTTTAGCATGGAATCCAAGTGAATGGAAGAACTTTATCTGCAGAGGGAGAAAATGAAACCAAACCACAGGAAAAAAGCATGGCTTAAAAGAAAAAGTAGAATCTTGGGTGGCTTTTCGTCTCTTGTTCTGATTATTTAAAATCAATTTTACCTCAGAATTCCCATGATGTGTTCACATGAGACAGTACATTTTCCTTTTACTTAAATAAGTTGGTATATTTTAAAATAATTTATTTTTCTTTTTGGGGAATTGCTTAAGTGTGATTCTATCTATAGTAAAACCAACTATAGCCAAACAGAGAGAGAGAAAGAGAGAGAGAGAGAGAGAGAGAGAGAGAGAGAGAGAGAGAGAGAGAGAGAGAGAGAATATAAACCAGCAGACCAGCAGGGATAAATTCTCAGGTATAGATAGATAAATAGATTTGAAATAATGATTCCAAGTGGGGATTGGGGCTGCATATCTCTTCTTTGAAAAGTTTTTCTCTTCCCTGAAGTAGACAAATACTCAAGGATATTCTAACTTAACAAAATTCATGTTTAACAATAAGCGTAGTCACAGTATTTTTACTCATTTTAGAGATTAAAAATATACATACATTTTATACAAATGTCTAAATGTTTAATCTGTAAGATTTTTACTTGTTTTAAAATACACACATGCATACAGAGATCAAATGCCTCTGCTCAGGGTCAGAAAGGATATTCTGGGTCATCAAAACCATCACTGGATAAAATATATTTTAGTGACTGAAAGCATTCTGGGTAGCTGAGAATCTATTCTGGTCTTGGAGTTTCCAGGCATCAGGCTTCTGCTTCCTTTGTTCCATTAAATACATCAAAGAGGTTGCACTCACATTGGCAGTAGAGAATTTGGAGCAGGAAAGAAGCAGGAAAAAAAAAACATTTTTTTCTTCTTATAATGTGAAACATCACTTTGTTCTAATAAGTAGAGATATTATTTTGAAAGCCTGATCCATTATGTTTTGTTTTATTTCACACATTTCCCAAATTCCAAGCTGCAGTGCAGAAGTAGATGCAACAGTGCTGACAGCGAGCTTGTGAACACTAAAAGTCATATCAGATTCTGCAGGATATGCAAGGTAAAGCTGCTCACATATTTTTCCTAAAATATGTACTCAGATTTAAATTGAGTGAATAAAAAGACTGGAAACAAAAGCTTTACAAACAAAACAGTATGTAGTGCTAAGTGAAAGGACAGTAGGTTGGATGAGAAGCTCTTTATTTAAGTAGATTTGGTTATTTCACAACAGCTTCTCATCTCCCTCTGATACTGCATGGACGGTAGAATTTTCCCCCATTGGAAGCTCTGTGCTGCATTGCATCATGTTTGACTCTATAAATGAGCTTGATGCTGAATGCCCCTCCCCAACCTGGGGAGGTCAAGGAAGACCTCAACCCAATCCAGGTTCTTGTTATGGAAGAAGGGATTCAAGAGAGTAACTGAAAGATATAGCAAAGCATTGTAAATCTATTACAGACAGGGTGCATGCTAGAAGTGAGACCAGGTAACCAAAGAGAATGAGACATGCCAATGGGGTCTAGGTGGAAGGCTTGTATTAAACTTGGGCAAGGTGGAGATAGGGTGGCTCTCTCTTCTGAGGGGGTGGTGGGGTGACTGCCATTGCTGTTCATCCTTGTCTCTCTCCTCCAGATAGTGATTTCTGTTTTGGTCCTCTCAATTATAGGAAAGTGGGGATGGGGAGGTGGAGAACAAGAGGTGAGTGAAGGTCAAGTCCGTGATATTCCAGCCAAGAATTAAAAGAGGGGTAGAATTTGAGGCCTTGGTTCCTTTTTCTCACTTTCCTGCCTTAAGCCCATGCAGTTACAAATGGTAAATTCCCTGTCCCTTCCTTCACATCCTTTCATGCTTAGCCACCAACACAGGTAAATCTTTATTCATTTTGTTAAAAGTAAGGAACCACAAACCCAAAATGGTGTCACTAACGCTAAAAGCTCATGGTACAAAACCTAATTTTAATACCTGATCTAATTACAGTTTCAACTTCTCCTGGAAATATTACCTTAATCCATCACTGTAGAATTTTCTAATCAAGAAGTAAAGGATAATCTGTCACATGACCCTTCTCCGTCCCCTATAGATAAAACCCTTACCTTTCTCTTCTACTAAAACTACACATATAGTTATATTATATATATATTATATTATATATATATATACTATATATATTATATATATACACATTATATATATATTATATATAACTATATGTATAGTTTTATGTGTGTATGTATATATATATGTGTGTGTGTGTGTGTATGTATATTATCCAGACCTCAAAATAACTCTTCTTTTTTAAAAATAACTCTTGCTGGATTCATGAATCCCTTAGGAAAGCTAATTAGATCTTCAAATTTATTTAGTTGAATTTTATTTTATAACAGTTTGAAAATCCCAGTCTAAAGGCAAAATTTATACTTCTCACCCTACAGAGGATTTTATTTTCTATTACTATAATCTGTGCCACAAAAGTCTTTCCTCTCAAAATAGAACGTCCTTGTTTCTGATTTGCATTATAGTGATAAATTGTTATACCTCTTTAAGGATAAATCTTAAAAATAATTGATGACCTCACTATGAAGAATATGACTAGATTTGTAAAATGAATGAACCTAATATCAGATCATAATGAAACCCAAACTTTAAAATAATCCCAAAACTTAAAAAAAAAAAAAAATGTTCCCCTTGCTTTTTTACATTAAAACAGCAAATCTAACCACATAAATGTCTTCTCACCATTGATGGAGAAGTGAGAATCCAAAGGGCATGCCTGGTTTCATGAAAGATGGGAAATTAAAGTAAATAATACATGTAGGACTTTAGTCTTAAAAGCTTTCTTCTGGAAATGTAAGGTAGCCTGTGCCATGGATCACAAGGCTTTTTATAATGCATCTTTTTGTTAGTAAGACATGAAGTGCATTGTCACTGGACAATGTACCAAGTTGCAAAAAACAAACAAAAAACAAACAAACAAAAAATAGACTAGAGGAGGAAAATAAATTGCTTTTTAGTTGATTCTCAAATCAAAGAATGTTAATGATGAAAAATGTTTTGAAATCACCAAGTCTAACACCTTCCCTCTGCAAATATTAGATGTAAAACCCAGAAAGGGCAGCTGTCCCTCCATAAGGCCAGAGAAGTATCTGGGCCTATTTAATTAAAGAAATCACCTTGTCTTAGGACACACAATGGCTCCAACCAAGTGCCATTTTAATGACAAATTACCGTATCCTAAAAACTATAAACATATTTTTGAAACAAGCTGCCAGAAATTAATTTAGTTTTTTGACTATTTTATCCAATTTTTAGGAAACCTAGATGTTCTAGCTCTATATTATTGATATTCTTAACTATGAATATCATAAGTACATTTTTTTCAGATATAGACCAAATTACATTTTTTACTTCAAAGAAATTTAGTTTCAAAAGAATCAATTAAGGTCATAAAAACAAGTTGGATTCTTTTTCTCTTCTCATTTCTCTTCCTCTTTCCTTTTCTTGAACAATTTTCCCACATGGCCATTAGGTCTGACCAGTTGAGGAAGACTTAGAAGAGCAGAGTGACACTGTGACAGCCCAAATTAGAATGTGAAATGCAACGGCTGTGAGAATGGTCTCCACTTGGAGGTAGTGGCAGCCCAGCACTCGGTGTTGGGAGTACATCTGTGGAGAAGAAGGTAGCCACATGGGAGAGTAACTGATAATCAGCAGTGAGAACCCAGGCAGAGTGGGGAAAAGTTCCCATGTGTGTAACAGGGTAGAGCAGCCATGACCAGGCCCATAATGTCACACTCTGAATAGGGTGCACACTCACAGAGGGGTGTTCTGGGAAATCTTGTGCCCACCTACATGAGAAAAGCACCCGTACAGAAAAGTGGTCTAGCATGGGAGAAGATAAAGAGCTAATTGCTTTCATGGTGTTGGATTGTAGATAGAGCAAATTACTCAGGACATTCAGCTCTATCTCATAATATTGAGATAACCAAAGGAATATTTTAGAAGAATCAAACTTAGACTAGATCTTGGACATTCTTTGAAGCTGTTATATTGAAGGAGGAACATTCTCGAGTTCATCAAGGAGCAACGCTAAATAAACCTTCCTGTGTTGCTGTCTCTTCCCCGGATGATGAATGAGATTGCAGGCAGGCCTGCAGATTATCTGTTATTTTCAGATAGTACAAATGTTTCCCAGTTACTTTAGTCACCAAGCAACCTCAGTTCTGTAAATAGGATGTCTCACTCAGGATTATACAAACCGTTCTGAACTTTCCTCAGAATCAAGCATCCTTTGGTAGCTTCTCCCATCCTATGGCCGATCTCTCTCAAAGCTCCGGCTGGCACAGATAGGGGCCCTGCAGAAGGAAAGATAGGCATTGTCAGCTTGTCTTCTCTGCCTTTCTCCACGCCACCTCTCCCTCCATACACAAATACCACTCCATGGTAGGAGGTGAGGAGTGGGCAGAAAAAGAGTTGAAAAGAGAAAAATGGGTTTAGTTGACCCACTTGTGACTATGATCTTCTCTGGGCTAGGCAGAGTTCTAAAGCTGATCTTTCCTGCCGGGTGCTCTTGTGTTTCCACAGAACCCATTCCATTTATGGGGAGCTCTCTGCAGATGGGACACACACTCTGGCTGCCCAGGGCATACCCTGCTCATCTTTCTTCTCAGACTGTTGGCACAGACCCTTGCACTTGTGTGGTCCTACTGCCCGCCGGTAGCTGCCTTGTGCAAAGGCACTCAAAGGTTCTAGAATGACTTGTTTGCTCCTGCATTCTTCTTTCAGTGACTCTGCAGGTCCCCACATTCCAGGAGATACAATCCAAGCTCTCCAATTGGTCCTTATATTTGAGGTGAGGAGGATGAACATCTTCTGACTTTCTACCCAAGCAAGGGGTAAGGAAAATGTCAGGATACCACAAAAATGTTTTCAAAGGGTATTCTCTCATTACACTCAGTCTCCTGCCTTATGCTTAGATACTTTTGTGTTATTGAGCAGGTGAGGCATCGAGTGTTTTAAAAAGGAGTTTCAAGCTACCTTGTTGGTGGGGATGATGACTGCATTTTGCACAATACCCTGCTTCTCTAACTTCCTTATGTGATTCCCTCTCCTACATTCCTTTCCATGCATGTGGCAGGGATGCCCCCCAGCTACCCTATTGGTGGGCAGAGCTGTGTAAGCTCCAGTTAACAGGTTATAATTAGAAGTGACAACCATCCCACACAAGCAAGAATATGAAACAGAAGCAGAACCTATCAGATGCCTCCCTTTGATGTCATAACTGGTAGTGTTCAGGATAAAGGCCTGGCCCTCAGCTAGGCTCTCAGAGTAGAGAAGGAAACGAGTTACCACTTGAAGAAGGATTAATCTTTTTTTAAAGATATTTTTATTCATTATTTTCAGAGAGAAAGGCAGGGAGAGAGGATGAAAGGGAGAGAAAAATCAATGCATGTCTGCCTTCCACCTGCCTCCAGCAAAGGAGCTGGCTGGAGACCTGGCTTGCAACCTGGTTATGTGCCCTGGCTGGGAATTGAACCAGCCACCCTTGGGTTCTTAGGGCTGCACCAATCCACTGAGCCACACCAGTCTGGGCTAAGAAGGATTAATTTTTACTGCAGCATAACTCAATACACTGTGACCAATTTAGAATTTTTGAACAAGAATGTGTGGGCACCTGTACTAATTTATTTTATTTTTCTTTTACTATTGATTTTCTTGCTGAAACAGAAGCAAAGAGTCCCATTTAACATCCTTCAAACACTTATCATTGGAATTTACCACAAGGCATAGACTCTGAGACATGGCACTTGGCTTTCAATCTTGAGCACATTATTTACTGGCTCTGTGACCTTAGGTAAGTTGCTTGGCCCCTCTGTACCTCAGTTTTCTCTTCTGCAGAAATGAGTAATTATAATGTATCTTTCGTAGGTACATTATGTAGGTACATTATTGTTAAGTCTGATGAAGTTGTTAACTTTCATCTCTTCCTCACTAGCTGGACATTGCCGAAATGTCTCCAGCTGTTCCTGACTGCTCTGCTCACAGCTTCCCCGAGGTGCTAAAGGCTGTCCCTGCTTGTCTGTACTAAAAGGTCATGTCCTTGAGCTCTTATCACTACCTGGAGACCTTCCTTCATTTCTTTACCCAACAATTGTTCATCATTCCGAACTCAAGCAGTTCTCAGTTCTCATCAAATCAATTTCTATAACTCTTGGCACTATAATTTCTATTTATATAGATCTGCACAAGGCAGTACATAGCAAGCTCACATATAGTGTGACCTGAAAAATGCCAGAGGCAGGTACTTTATTATGAGAACTAAATATATTTTTCAATCCGTATTGCTGTATCTATGGTCCACCCTAGTTTGGATCACAGGATGGGATGCATTACTCCAGAATTTGGAAGTGACAGGATGGAGTTGGAGCAACTTTCTGAATTATTATGATGATCCAAAAAAGTTGTCTTGTTTTAATTCATTGAAATTATTGATATTATTGAAATATCAGCTTTTTATGTTATGTGATCAAACATAAGCTCTTGCTGCTTTGACTTGTAACTATCTAACAATTTCCTAACTTATATCCCACAGTAGAAGTTTTAGCATGTGGCATTTATTTAATGTCTTGAAAGTTGGCATGAAATGAATTAGCAGGAAAATGATAAGTTTCATCTTGGGTATTAAACTTCTATTTAGGATCCAGTATGTTATTTGTTGTTTTTATCTATTTCACAATTTTACTTCAACTGCAATGATTCTTAGAATCAGAAAATTATACAGCTTCTAGGCAAGTTTACAGTGATTTAAGAGGAATACAATTTCTTCTGTGATTTGTTAAAATATCTTTTTCTTTCTCAAATTTTTATGTAGGGATTTAATAGAAATGTTTCCATGAAATCTGAGATAACCTTGGATTGAGTCGGCTCTCTTTCAGTATATGTTCTCCTTGGACATTTATTGGGACACTAACATTTTATTCTGTTGTAAATTTTAGCTGCTGTCCTAGTCTTTACAACCAACTTTTCAAGGTTTAATGTCAATTCCTAATTTGACTTTAAACTTGGCAAGTTTTTGAGTGCATGCGATATAACACGAGCTTCAACTTCTCCCATTAATCTCTCCCACTTTTGTTGAATTTCTTTGAGAACCAGCAAAGACATGATGCCTTGTCATCAACTGTAATTGCTGTTTGTGGGAAGGATGAGTGCTTTGAGTCTGCTGAAAGCAAGCTCTTTATAGCCGTTAGGTGAGGAATAGTGCAAAAAATTCATGGGTAGGAGGTAAACCTCAACAGCTTGTTAAAGTCATTGGTTTGTAAGATTTATGAATAAAATAGTTCACTTTATTTAGCATTATCTTTAGAAAAGTTAAGTGATGGGGCTGTGTTTCATAGCAGGGAATTTGGGTTGCTAAAACTAACACTTGGGATTCCAGTATAAGATCTCTTGTCTGTTTTTGGTAGAATGCCTGAAATTCACAATAGGCCAGAATCATATGAACTTACACCTGGGATTTTGTTTAGAACTAATTTTACATTTTAACATAAAATGGAATAACAGCCTGGTATTCATTATAAATATTATCACAACTACCATATTTGTCTAAAATAAAATAAAATTCTTGTACTGTAGAGAAAATATATCATATGAAAGACTATTAAACAAGGTACAAGAAACAATCAACCATGAATTATATTCTAAGGGGTGTGGTAGTTTATGATCCAAAGTTCTTATTTTATTCCTTCATAAATCTTGCTTCACTTTGAACATATTAAATCAGAGAAATTTTTAAATCAGGGTTAAGAATTTTAGAACAGTTTTTTGGGGGGTCTGTTTTGATAATTATCTTTGGGGCAAGTTGGAGAAACTCAAAAGCATCCTAAACTTTAAAAAGAAAATGTTTTAACTTGATTCCTTCATGAGTTACTCTCAATTCATTGTTAGAAACCATGTGTATCTCTATAAACCTTCAATTTCACCTATCACCTCTCATGTTTTTACCATCATATCCTACTTGTTTTAATATTACTCCTAACATTTATTAATTTCAAAGGAAACTGCGATCTTTGAGAATCTAAACAATACCCCTAAAAGTCTCAAAGCTATCAACAAATCTTATGCTAAAAGTTCAAATACACTTGCTGCTGAAACCTAGGTTGCTACTGCTTTACAATTGTACCTGATAAAGGTGCAGTCTTATTTTAATGATCTGTATGTATAAAATCTTGAGAATTCTAAACTTTCCAAATAAGGCAGCTTGGATCCCTTAATATGCTTTAAATGATATTTCATTCTAGATGAATGAAATTGCCATTGCTCTTATTCCTTCACTGGTTTGCTTAATACCCCCTACTCTCCTTGCATTTCTTCTTAAGGCCTGTAAGACTATATCCTGGAAACCTCATAAACTAATGTTCTTTGTTTCCCACAGGTTTGATAAAACCATTCATAAGTTCAAGCCTGGTTGTCCAACTCTTCTGCAGAAATTCAAGATCCAGGACACAGATGGGAAGAAACAGCCTTGAGAGCCCAGTGTAAGGGCAGCTGTCACTGTTCACTGATGATAGGCTGTCAGTGGTAGTGGCTTGTGCGTCCCATCCCTCTCCCTCCCCTGAGTGGAGGTTATGTACACCCACCTGCAAGGTGACCATCATTTCTATCCCATGAAGAAATTCAGGCTTGCAGAAGTATTACAGCTTATATATGGTCCCTTAGGTGGTCCATGGCAAAGTTGAATATCTGTGTCAGTCATTGAATTGTCACAAATTGCAAAGAACTCTGCATGTGACACCAGATGTATGAAAATAATGAGTGACTCAACATATCCAGAGATCATAGGAGAAGGTATGAGGAAGGACTCCTGCATTCTTAGGACATACCCCTTAATCTATTCATAAGGAATGGATGATCAAAAGTAAACTCTCACCGACATCAGAGAAGTCACATGCTTATATTTACCATATACATTGCTCACATATTGCTTATATTTACCTTGCTGCAGTTATTTATTATATTCTTGTTAAACTGTTACAGAAGACAATAAGGTTAATAATGATATCATTTATTATTTATTTGGGAAATGAAAGGGCCAAGTTGAATCCAATTACAGGTGAAAACAAATGATCCTCTAGGAAGTGTGGAACTGTCTTTTTAAAACATAAAATCCAAACAGTGTTTGTCTTTACCATTACATATATGAGTTTCTATTTGTTTATTTGTAGAATAGCTATTCATGTGAAATCTACACCCTGTGGAGTGACTGCAGGTGCTTAATTGCTTGCCCGTAAGCAAACCATTACTGCACCATAACTCCATTATAGTGTGCACAGAAAATGCTATGAGTAGAAATAGCTTTTAAGTAAAGTTTTACACCCCCTTTTGCAACCAATTCCCCTTTCATATTAAATAAATGTATTTTACCTACTGCCGCATTTTTCTCAAGAGACTGGGAGCTATTAGAAAATCCAGTTACTGTACTTCAATTGTTATGCTTGGTTGAATGTGAACAGAAAGAAGAAAATGGCTTAGTATCTCTTGATTTTCCCATGTAGGCATGCAGAATGAGTTTATCTATACATGAATAGAATAAGTGTAGGGCATGAATCATGCCTATGTAATCAATCATTAGGTAATGGCTGGCATGGCAATACAGTATTTCTTGAAATGTCAGTAGCCTTTTGGTGGCTCAACTCATCATATTCCTTCTCCTTAAAAGAGTAAACTGCTATCATTTCCTTAAGTACACCTGAAAAGTATTCTTGCTATAGTATCTCTCTTTATCATTTCATCCTGACATAGATAACAGGGAAAAATCACTTTCTGATAATCATCTGAAATTAAGTTTATACACAGATACATTTTTCTTATCTTCTGAGTGTTTTGATTGACGGTAGTAATAAAGAGGATAAAAATTAAAGAGAAAGTAATATCTAAATTTTCTGTTTTTACTTAATCTTCCTAAGGGGGTCACAGCCACACCCTGCTGCCAAAAGAATCATAACATGTTTGTTTATCTTGATTTATTTAGTTAGTTAGATTTAGAGAGAGGGGAAGGGAAGGAGAAAAATAAGAGAAACATTTATGTGAGAGACAATATTGATTAATTGCCTCTCACATGTGCCCCGGTCTGGGTTCTGACCAGGAATCAAACCAGCAACCCTGTGGGATGATGCCCAGCCAACTGAGCCACCCTGATCAAGGCTGTTTCCTTTGAGGCTGAGATTGTTAAAATTCTAGGCTTAAACGAGTGTCCAACTGCATCAAATTCAGGCTTTTCACTCTCCTACCTTTCTATCAAGCACCTTTTAGTGAGACATAACTGAAAAAAAAAATTAGACAAAGATAAATTTGACAGTACAATAGCTTTTCTACATGATCCAACTTCAAAACCATTGAATAAAATCATGGACAGCAAGAATGGAATAAGTTCACGTTTCTATGAAGTAAGTCTTTAGTACAGGAATTGTTTCTTGACTGCCACCCATTTCTCGGTTATTTTAATCATCTGCCACTTCTGGCAAAATACTATATAACCACTGCCTCCATTCAGGAAATCCATTAGCCTCCACATAGCCTTGCAAGTGGGGCCCCTAGGTCCCAGTGAGTGGAGCTCTCAGGCCTTGACAACCCATTCTAGGATCCACATAACTGTGTTATTTCTTCACCCCTATCCAAAACCCTGGTGGTGTGTAACTTAAACTATTTAAAAATGATGAAAATAAACCACAGACATAGATAATAAATAATAAAAAATAAAAATAAAATTTTGGAATAGGTTTGCACCCCTCCCCATTAATAAAAGAAAGGTATACATAATAAGAATAAACAATATTTTGTCATCATGTTGAATATCAGGTTTTAATTTACTGAGGTGATCTTGATCATTTGATGATAAATAGGTGGAACAGAACTAGATGAATAGGTGGGACAGAACTATTTATGTGGCAGTGGGAATTGCAATAATCTTTTAATTGCTCAATGTTCGGATCCTTTAATATAGGAATCTTAGTACCAAAAAATAATGCAAAGGGAAAATAATTAACAATACTTGCATCATTTCTGTAATAAAAATGGAAACAAATATAAGGAAAGATATACGATGACAATATTTTGCGTGAATATTTAGGCATTAACATGATTAGATATTATACGTTTTATGGCATGGAAGAAAGGTTGATTTACAGTCACAAGTCAAAGGTGAATTTATCCCTGGCTGGTGGCTCAATGGATAGGCACCAGCCTGTGAACCCAACAGTCACTGGTGTGATTCCCAGTCAGGGCACATGACCAGGTTGCAAGCCAGGTCGGCAGCTAGGTCCTTAGCTGGAAGCAGGTGAAAGGCAACTATACATTGATGTTCCACTCCCCTTCTTCCTCCCTCCCTGCCCTTCTCTCTGAAAATAATTAATAAAATCTTTAAAAAAAGGTCAATTTAAGTATGTTTCATAGACATTATGCTAAACATTCACTTTTATATTTTTAGGCAATCCTTAAAATAACCATATAAAGTAAAATTTTCCAAAACTAAAACATTTACTAAATTTTACTGTACTTTATGACAAACATCATATACATATTTGGTTGTAAAATAAGATAGAAAAAACTGAGGTAAATGCAAATAGCTTTGTTCTATGATGCTGAGAATGTGTTGTTCTTTTTCCAAATTCCCTTTATTGTAATCCTATTTTATATTGTAAGGGAAAACAGAACTAGAGAAGTATAAAACTGCTAAAAATACTATTAGGGTCTAAAATGGTAATTGGATAAGTGTTGGTAATGACAGCAGACATGAATGCTAAACAATACATAATAAAAAATAAAATCTCATTTTAGAGAAAATAACATAGCTTGGTTACTGAATAATTTTACCCTATATTGATATATATAAATGACTAAATTAAAGTTTCTTTCTACAAGCCCTGGCTGATAGCATAGTGGATAAGGTGCCGGCCTGCAAAGCCAACGGTCACTGGTTAGATTCCCTAGCCAGGGCACATAACCAGGTTGCAAACCAAGTCTTCAGCCAGGTCCATGGCTGGAGACAGGTGAAAGGCAATCATACACTGATGTTTCTTTCCCTCTCCCCTCTCTCTAAAAATAATAAAATAAAATCTTTAAAAATAAACAAAAAAATAAAAAATAAAGTTTCTTTTTACATCCTGACTATGAGCTTGATTTTGTTTTTCCACTAGGTAAAAAATTAAAAGGAAATAAGGGCTGAAAAATAACAAATATCAAAATATCACAAGGGTTGTTTTCAGAAGGTAGGTAATTAATTGTATGAAAACCCTGAAAGAAATCACCTATCACAAATATATCTCCAACTCATATTATTTACTAGGTTTTCTAGTAAGTTATTTTCTGGATTCAAAATCTAACCTAAGCTGCTAGATTGAGCAGAATTAAGGAAAGTTCACCCTTTGGAATTCAAGAAAATGCCCATATTTAGCTAATAGGAAAACCAGCTTTTGAAATCAAAATCTGGTTTCTCATTTGGACCTTAAACAAAGCCAAACATCACTTTTTATGTCAGAAGATGGCCCTGGTAATTGCCAAAGTAGAACTCAATTATGAGAGTGATTTGAAAAGAATGTCACAGTTTAAACAATAAGAATCACCTCCAGAAAAAGTCACCTGGAATGACCAACAGATCACCACCTGAAAAGAAGTCCTATAACCACGGACAAAACAGAAGTGGCCGCTTCATCACAATGGGACAGGTAGGAATCGCAGAGACATGAGAGGGTTGCCTAGGCCACCACTGGAGGTAGCAGCCAAAGGGATGGAGCTGGGGCTTCACCTGGGAAGGGGGGTGCTATTCCCCCAGCTGGGTGTCCCAGCTATAGCAACACAGCAGAGAGCAGAGCAGCACCCAGCTGAGAAGGGCAGAATGCCCTATGGTTTACTGCCCTGAGAGAGCACTGGGGACAGAGAACTACTAGGGTGAGCACAGTGACAATACATTGGCTCCCACCTACCCTGGGCTCCAGCAGAGGGAGGGCAGAGAGGACTAGAAACAAGTGGGGAGTTTATGGAGGTGGCTTGGAGGAGAGAAGTGAGGAGGCAGCTGTGGGTGTCCCAGTGCTGATTCATCGCCCACACCTGGGGTGGACAGTGTTGTGCCCAGCAGCTTCCCTATGAGGGTCCTCATGACCCTGCCCACTGGGAGCAATCTGCCTGCCCAGTGGCACCAGAACCTGGTGCCTGATGACAATTCTCTGATTTACATGTAAATAAATCTCTCCTACCTTTCCCTGACTGAGTGTAGATACAATAGTTGGCACCTGAAGAGTTATTTCTCACCCAGCAGTACCTGAGCCTGGCAGTTGATCACAAACTCTCTGACTTACAGCTGGGTCAGTGAGTCAGCCCTGCACAGTGGCAACTGAGCCTGGTGGCTAATTGTGGATTCATTGGTTCACAACTGAGTTGGTTTTTCCCACCCACTGGCCTCTGGTCCTGGCGGCTGATCACAGATTCATTGATTTACATCTGAATCTGTCCCACCAGACAGCATCTGAGCTGGTGGCTGATCCATTAGATTACAATTAAACCTCTCTGTCTAGCCCAACAGGGGCTGAGTTTAGTAGCTGAGTGATTGATTTAACTGAATCAGTCTATCACTCCAAGCAGCATCTGAGCCTGGTGGTGGATCACAGACCAATACGATTACAACTAAATCAATCCTTCCAGCCTAGCAGTTCCTTAGCCTGGCAGCTGATCACATGCTGATTGGATTACAATGAAACCCAAAAATGAGGAGTAAAAGAAACAGTCCATCACCAAAAGGAAAGGAGGAATCCCCAGAAAGATCACTAAATGAAACAGAGGCAAGCAAACTATCAGATATGAAATTCAAAATAATGATGATAGAGAAGCTCAAAGTGCTTAGCCAGTTTAAAGAAAACTACAAAGAACTCCAGGGAAGCTACAAGAAACTTACTGAGAGCTACACTAGCATTAAAAAGAACATGGAAACCATCATTAGAGCCAGGGGGAAAGGAAGAATACAATTTCTGAATTGAAGAATATAGTAGAAGGAATCAACGGCAGGCTAGAGAAAGCAGAAGATCGAATCAGCTAACCGAAGGACAACATAGAAAAATATTCCAAGACAGTGCAACAGAATGAAAAAAAAAAAAAAAAATGCTGAACAAGAATGAAGAAGTTTTAAGAGAGCTACAGGACAACATGAAACATAACAACATCCGTATCATAGGGATACCGGAAGGAGAATAGAAACAAGGAATGGAAAACCTGTTCAAAAAAGTAATGATAGAAATCTTCCCTAACGTGATGAGTGAAAATGTTACTCAAGTTCAGGAAGCACAGGAAGTCCAAATAAAAATTAGTCCAAACAGATCCACTCCAAGACACATTATAATTAAAATGGCAAATTTCAAAGATAAAGAGAGAATCTTAAAAGCATCAAGAGGGAAACAGCAAATAACATATAATGGGGCTCCAATAAGGTTGTCAAATGAGTATTCAATAGAAATAATACAAGACAGAAGGGAATGGCAAAAAAATATTCCAAGTGATGGGAAACAAAGTCCTGCAGCCAAGAACACTCTACCCAGCAAGGCTCTTGTTCAAAATGGAAGGAGAAATAAGGAGTTTTCCAGACAAAAGAAGACTAAAAAAAATACATTTCTACCAAATCAACATTGCAAGAAATGCTAAAGGGTCTGCTTTAAAAAAATGAAGAAACAGAGAGAGATGGAGAGGAACACAGGTACAAAGGGGGAAAATGGCAATAAATAAGTATCAATCAAAAATAACCTTAAATGTAAATGGATTAAATGCACCAATCAAAAGACATAGGGTAGCTGAATGGATAAGAAAACATGACCCACATATATGCTGTCTTCAAGAGACACACCTCAGAACAAAAGAGCAACACAGATTGAGAGTGAAGGGATGGAAAAATATATATCAAGCAAATGGATGTGAAAAAAGGCTGGAGTAGCAATACTTATTTCAGACAAAATAGATTTTATGATGAAGGCCATAAAAAGAGACAAAGAAGGACATTTCATTATACTTAAGGGAGCAATCTATCAAGAAGATACAACTATGGTATACATATATGCACTCAACATAGGAGCTCTGAAATATATAAGAAAAATCTTGGAGGACTTCAAGAAGGATATAGGCAGCAACACACTAATAATAGGGGATTTTAATACCCCATTATCAACAATAAACAGAGCTTCCAAACAAAAAACCCCAAGGATGTTGTGGCATTGAACAACACTCTAGAGGAAATGGACCTAACTGATATACATAGAACCTTTCACCCTAAAGAAGCAAAATAGACATTCTTTTCAAATGCACATGGAACATTCTCAAAGATAGACCATATGGTAGGTCACAAGGCAAGCCTCCACAAATACAGGAAAATTGAAATCATAGCAAGCATCTTCTCAGATCATAAGGGAATTAAACTAGAAATCAACCTCAAGGGAATAAAACAAAAACACTCTAACTCATGGAGACTGAATAACACACGTTTAAGTAACGAATGGGTCAACAATGAGATCAAAGATTAAATCAAAAAGTTTCTGGAAACAAATGACAATGAATACACAACAGCCCAAAACCTATGGAACACAGCAAAGGCAGTCCTCAGAGGGAAATTCATAGCAATACAGGCCTACCTAAAAAAATCAGAAGAAGCTTCTACAAACAACCTAACTATAAAGCTGCAAGAACTGGAGGAACAAGAACAAACAAAGCTCAAAGCAAGTAGAAGAAAGGAAATTATCAAGATCAGATCAGAATTAATTAACTTAGAGACTCAAACTACAATTAGAGGAATCAATAAGTCCAAGAGCTGGTTCTTTGAAAAAATAAACAAAATTGACAAGTCTTTAACCAGACTCATCAAGAAAAAGAGAGATGACTCAAATAAACAGAATCAGAAATGACAGAGGAGAAATTGCAACTGATACTTCAGAAATACAAAGGATTATAAGAAATTACAACAAACAACTATATGACAAGAAATATGACAACTTGGATGAAATGGACAAATTTCTAGAAATGTATAATCTACCAAAACTGAATCCAGAAGAGATAGAAAGCCTGAATAGACCAATAGCAACTAGTGAAATTGAAGAAGTAATCAAAAATCTCCCAAAACACAAGAGCCCTGGACCAGATGGATACACAAGTGAATTCTACAAAACATTTAAAGAAGAACTAACTCCTATCCTTCTCAACCTATTCCAAAAAACCCTACAAGAGGGAAGACTCCCAAACTCTTTCTGTGAGGCCAACATTATTCTAATCCCAAAACCACATCAAGACACAACTAAGAAAGAAAGCTATAGGCCAATATCTCTGATGAACATAGATACTAATGTTCTCAACAAAATATTGGCCAACCAGATCCAGCAATACATTCAAAAGATCATACACTGTGATCAAGTGTGTTTCATCCCAGGGATGAAAGGATGAGACAACATTCATAAATCAATAAATGTTATACACCACACCATCAAAGTGAAAGACAAAAACCATATGATCATATCAATAGATGCTGAAAAAACATTTAATAATGTACAGCAACCATTTATGATAAAAACCCTCAGCAAAATGTGAATAGAGAGAGCATACCTCAACATAATAAATGACATATATGAGAAACCAGAAGCTAACAGCATACTCAATTGGCAAAAACTAAAAGTATCCCCCCTAAGGTCAAGAACAAAACAAGGCTGTCCACTTTCTCCACTTTTGTTCAACATCATTTTGGAAGTTCTAGCCATAGCTATCAGAGAAGAAAAAGGAATGAAAGGTATCCAAATTGGAAAGGAGGAAGTCAAACTGTCATTATTTGCAGATGATATGATAGTGTATATACAAAACCTGATAGATTCCACCAAAAACTTACTCAACCTAATAAGTAAATTTAGCAAAATAGCTGGATATAATGTAAATATTCAGAAATCAAAAGCATTTTTAATATCAATAATGAAACACCAGAGATAGAAGCTAGAAAATAAATCCCATTTACCATAGCAACAAGAAAAATAAAGTACTTAGGAATAAACTTAACCAAGGAGGTAATAGACCTGTACTCAGAAAACTAGAGAACACAGAAGAAAGAAATGAAGGAAGATACAAATAAATGGGATCATATACCATGTTCATGGATGGGAAGAATTAACATCATTAAAATGTCCATACTACTGAAAGCAATCTATAGATTCAATGCAATCCCAATTAAAATACCACTGGCATACTTCACAGAGATACAAAAAACAAAAACAAAAACAGAACAAAACAAAACAAACAAACAAAAAAACTTCAAAAATTTATATGGAGCCAAAAATGCCCACAAATAGCTACAGCAATCTTGAGAAAGAAGAACAAGATAGGAGGAATCATAATTCTGGACATCAAACTACACTACAAGGCTACTGTAATCAAAGCAGTTTGGTATGGCATAAGAATAAACAATATAGATCAATGGCACAGAATAGAGAGCCCAGACATAAACCCAGGACTCTATATAGTCAATTAATATTTGACAAAGGGAGAAGGAACATAAACAGTCTATTCAACAAGTGGTGTTGGGAGAACTGGACAGCAACATGCAAAAATAAATAAATAAATAAAACTAGACCACCAACTTACACCATACACCAGAATAAACTCAAGATGGATAAAGGACTTAAACATAAGCAGTGCCACCATAAAGGTCCTGGAGAACAATATAAGCAGTAAAATCTTAGATATCCTTCACAGAAATATATTTACTGATACTTCTCCAAGGGCAAGGGGCATCGAAAAACAAATAACCAAATAGGACTCTATCAAACCAAAAAGTTTCTGTTCAGCTAAAGAAAACACCAGCAAAATTAAAAGGGAACCAAATGTATGGGAAAACATATTTGCCAATGATAACTCAGACAAAGGTTTGATCTCCAAAATATATAAAGAACTTATGAGACTTAACACCAGGGAGATAGCCCAACTAAAATAATGGGCAAAAGATCTGAACAGACAACTCTCTGAGGTAAACATACAAAGGGCCCAAAGGCATATGAAAGAATGTTCAACATCACTAGCCATCAGAGAGATGCAAATTAAAACCACAATAAGATACCACCTTACACCTGTCAGCATGGCAATCATCAACAAATCAACAAACAAAAAGTGTTGGCGAGGATGTGGGGAAAAGGGAACCCTGGTGCACTGCTGGTGGGAATGTAGGCTGGTATAGCCACTATGGAAAACAGTATGGAATTTTCTTAAAAACTAAAAAGCAATTCCACTACTAGGACTATACCCAAAGAACCCTGAAACACCAATTCTTAAGAACCTATGTACCCCTATGTTCACAGCAGCACTATTTACAATAGCCAAGTGCTGTAAGCAGCCAAAGTGTCCATCAGTGGATGATTGGATCAAACAACTTTGGTACATTTACACAATGGAATACTACACAGCAGACAGAAAGAAGGAACTCCTACCCTTTGCAACAACATGGATGGAACTGGAAAGTATTACACTTAGTGAAATAAGCCAGTCAGTGAAAGACAAATACCATATGATCTCACCCATTACAGGACAATAATGAACAAAACAAACAAACAAGCAAAATAGAACCAGCTACATGAACAAAGTGGGCAAGGGGGAGGTGCAAGGGGGAAGGAAGGGTCAAAGAAGGGGAGCAGTTTAGTCAAGGAACTAGTATGGAAGGACAATGGACATGGACAATAAGTGGGATTGACTTTGGAGGGGAGTGGTTGGGTGGGGAAGGGGATAGAAGGGAGTAAAAGGGGGATGAATGTAATGCAACAACAATAGAATTAAAATTAAAAAAAAAAGAAAAAAAAAAGAATCACCTCCAATCATACAACCTTATTCAAATTATATTATAAGGCCATAGTAATCAAAACAGCATGTTACAGACACATAAATCAATGGAACAGAGAACCCATAAACAAACTTAGATCTTTATAGTCAATTAATATTCAACAAAGGAAGCAAGCATATACAATGGACTCAAGATAATATATTCATTAATTGGCATTGGGAAAACTGACAGATATGTGCAGAAAAATGAAACTAAATCTCATCCCTACACCAAACACAAGAATAAATTCAAAATGTATCAAAGACATACATGTTATATCAAAAACCATAAAGTCATAAAAGAAAACATAGGCAGCAAAATCTCAAACACTGCTCATAGAAATCGCATATTAGCTGTATCTCCCCTGGTTAGGGAAACAAAAGAAAAATACATAAATAAACTTGACTACAGCAAACTAAACATGTTTTTGCACAGCAAAGGAAACCATCAACAAAACAAAAATCAACCCACTGAATGGAAGAACATAATTGCCAATATATCTGATAAGGAGTGAATATTCAAAATGTATAAAGTACTTACAAAACTCCACACCATTAAAGCAAACAACCCAATTAGGAACTGGGCAGAGGGCCTGAATAGACACTTCCCCAAAGAGAACATACAGATGGCCAACGAACATATTAAAAGATGCTCAATGTCATCAATCATCAGAGAGATTCAAATTAAAACCACAATAAGTCAGAATGTTATTATCAATAAATCAACAAATGACGAGTACTGGAGAGGGTATGGAGAATGAGGAATGTTTTTACACTGTTGATGGGAATGCAGATTGGTACAGCCACTTGTAAAAAGCAGTATGGATGGATATACCCCAAAGAATTAAAAATGGAACTGCTTTATGACCCAGCAATTCCATTTCTGGGAATTTATCCAAAGAAACCTGAAATGCTAATTTGAAAGAAAATAAGTAACCTTGCTTTCATTGCAGTGTTATTTACAATCACCAAGATTCAGAATAAGACCAAGTGTCCAGCAATAGATGGGTGGATAAAATAGCTATGGGACATTTACACAATGGAATGCCATAAAAAAGAATCAAGTTTTACCTTTTTGTGACAGTCTGGATGGACCTGGAGAACATTATGTTAAGTGAAATAAGCCAGTTGGAGAAAGACAAACACCATATTTCACTCATATGTGGGCTGAAACTAACAAGGCAAATGGGGACAGACTCATAGATAGAGAGCAGGATGACAGGTAGTGAGCAGGCTGGGCAGAGGTTAGGGGATGTGTCGAGTGCCCAAAAAGCAAAAGGGACTCATGGACATGGACAACAGTGTAGTGATTGTTGGAGTTAGGAGGGTTATAATGGAAAATATACAATAAACATGGAATAAAAATATAGGAAAAAAAAACAAAACAGAGAATCACCTTCATATTACAGAGAAATAAATAAAAATGAAAGACATTTTATCATTTGCTCAGTTGTAGTTGAGATCAGTAGAAAAAGAAAATATGAACTGGTAAATTGATATTAATACATTTCCTTATCTTATTAGTTACAAACAGAATCCTTCCTCTTAGACTCTTAGACAGACAAATAAATAAATCATTTTTTAGTTGCAACACATAATATCAGTAACCACTAAAATCAGAAAAGGGTAAAAAGCCTGCTGAGTGTACAACATTGCCCAGAGGGAAGTCTGTAGCTGGGATAGAGTAGGGTGTTGGGATTAGTAGAAGCTAAGTGACAGTCCAGTAATGCTACCAGCCTGAGAAGCAATCCCTCATACCTGATGAAGAAACAGACAAAATAAGACAAGGAATGTTTACCTTCTTACAGCCACACCACATAAAGCAGCTACCCCCAGAGTCGGAGTTTAACATCATGGAGCAAAAGTTTCAACAGGATTCAATTACACATTACCTACCCTCAGTTCTTCTGGTAATGAGGTTGTTTCCAACATATTGATGACTTTAAAATAAGTAGAACTACATTGAAATGAGGTAGATACTAGTTGGAAGCAGAGATGCATGAGTTTCATGATGATTTTTTGAAACAGTTTAGGGAGTGGTGAGAGGGCTTTGTTTTACAAGGATGTGAGAACCTGGATAAAAGTTCATCTGTGATTTTAAGAGTTTCTGGGTTCAGCCATTTCCTCCTCTGACCCTAAATTCATGCAATTAATAATCCCTGTAGTTAAGACCTACTGTATTGTCCCACTTAGTTTATTTATAATAATAAATAATTTTATTATTTATAATAATACTATAATAACATATATAATATAAGGTCTATCCCGAAAGTATTGGTCATGCAAACTGTTTTAATTATATTTATACTGGCTTGATACTTTTGGGACAGACCTCATATTATCACCTAGAAACAATGGTGGACCGTCCCCAAAACAGTCAGCCTGACAGATGTAGTGAAGCAAACTCACAGATTAAAGTATAGGGAAAATACGTTCCACACAAATTTCAGATAATTATGAATATATTCTTAATGTTCATATGTCGTAAATATGCATGGAACATTGTTTACCTAAAATAAGTCCACTGCTTATCTAAAATTCTAATTTAACTGGGTGTCTCCATGGTATCTGCCAACCCTAAAAAGGAGATATTAGAAACAGTCTTGTGGCTTGGAAATCCAGGCATCCAGCTTGCCCTTCTAATTGCTGGGGGTGTTTACCCACCTGGAACTGGTAGCAAAGCAAAGTTAACAGAGATTATCTCAGAGATGGTACTCAAATTTTAATGAATTTAAAATCCCCAAGTTTCCTCCTATGAAAGGCTTCTCCTTAGTAAATTCTGACTTGGTGAATTTGAGGCACATCTTGGTATCTATGTATGTTTGTTAATTTTTATTTTTTAAAGAGTTTATTTATTATTTTAGAGAGAGAGGAAGGGAGAGAGGCAGACAGGGAGAGAGACATCAATGTACAGTTGTCCTTCACCTGCCTCCAGCTACGGAACTGGCTAGAGATCTGGTTTGCAACCTGGTTATGTGCCCTAGCTGGGAATCGAACCAGAAACCTTTGGGTTTACAGGCTGGCGCCTTATCTACTGTGCCACCAGCCTGGGCTATCTACATACGTTATAATGAGCACACTAAGCAAATATATTACAAAATATCAGGCTATGTTTCCAGAAAAAATTCCAGTCAAACTTTATTTCAAAAAATAAGAAATTTGTTCAAGGAAATAAAATGAAGCTCTAATTTGTCAATAATAACTATTATAAATCAAAACAGAAAAAATATTTAATAATTCATTTAAGATAACATGACCATTGATGTAAAATAAAGTACACATTTATAAAAATAACTATATTTTCCAAAATAAGAAAGTAATTTAGTAAGAAGGATTGCTTTATGGTTTTGGCTTATACTTTTGTAAATTTATTAAATGTATATTTCAATAAAGCCAACTAAATTACTATATATTTTATGTATTTAATGTTTTAATATGCTGCATTGGCATCATAGATATGTAGTTTAAAAAGGGAGATTTAAAGGCCTTTTCAGTTAAGAGTAAATATTCTTTATAAGAATACTAAATAGGCAGCAACCTTTTCACTAACTCTATAACGACTCTGTTTAATAATGCCATTCAGGAAATCAAGCTTTTAGTGTAAAATGTAGAAAAATGTTAAACAATGCCATGTTGTTTCATAAGCCGTTGGCTGGCATTTAAAATGAATCAAATGTGTAAATGTTTAATGGGGCATTTTAACAACAAATATCATTAGATTTTATTAGACAAGTATAACTTACCTATAATGAAATAAAAACATATATGTGTGTATGTGTATATGTGAATGATTATATGTGCATATATTGGTGAATATGTAGAAATATATATTCATTTATGTGTATGTATAAAATGAAACAGGGTGTTTTTGTTTTGTTTTGTTTTAGCTACAAAGAAAGCAGATGATTGTTCCTCAGAGTAGTTTATTTCTAAATATAATATAAAGAAGTTGGCCCTGGCTGGTGGCATAGTGGATAAGGCTCTGGCCTGTGAACCCAAAGGTCGCTGGTTCGATTCCCAGCCAGGGCATATAACCAGATTGCAAGCCAGGTCTCCAGCCAGGTCTGTAGCTGGAGTCAGGTGAAAGGTAACCATACATTGATGTCTCTTTCCCTCTCTGTCTCTCTCCCTTCCCCTCTCTCTAAAAATAATAAATGAAATCTTCAAAAAAAAAAAAAAAAAGATAAAGAAGTTGGTAAATTGACAGGAATATGGTTAAAGTGCTTTAAACATATTCTATATCTGATGTCTTTGGTCTATCATTTTTTAGAGGAAAAAGTAAACAATCCAAATGTTGGAACTATATAGAAAATAATGTTGAAGAGTTGATGTCTCAATTTTATTACCCTCCAGCACTTGTTGTTTGTACATTGACTATCATTCTGACAGGTGTGAGGTGATATTTTATTGTAGTTTTAATATGCATTTCTATGATGATTAGTGGTGTTGAGCATCTTTTCATATTGATATGTCCTCTTTGGAGAAATCTCTATTGAGGTTCTTTGTTCAGTTTTTAATTGGGTTGTTTGCTTTTCTGGTGTTGAGTTTTATAAATTCTTTATACATTTTGAATATTAACCAATTAGATATATCAGCCAACATTCTGTGGATTGTCTTTTTGTTTTGTTGATGGTTCTCTTTGCTGTGCTAACATTTTTAAGTTTGATGTAGTCCAAGATATTTATTTTTTCTTTTGTTCCCCTTGATTGAAGAGATCAATAAGAAAAATATTTCTACAAACAATATCCAAGATTTCACTGCCAAAGTTTTCTTCTAGGATTTTTATGGTTCAGGTTTAATATTTAGGTCTTTAATCCATTTTGAGTTTATTCTTGTGTGTGTGAAAGAAGGTGTTCTTGTTTCATTTTTCTGCACATACTGGTCCACTTTTTCCAGTACCATTTATTGAATAAACTATCTTGAGCTCGTTGTTTGTGCTTGCTTCCTCCATCAAATATTAATTGACTATGAAGGTAGATCTTACATCTTGACTCCCTCAAACCCATTACCCTCATCATACTCAACAGGCAAAAACTATAAGCATTTCCCTTAATATTTTGAACAAGACAATGACACCCACTTTCATCTCTCCTACTCAAAATAGTACTGGAAGTCTTTGCCATAGAAATCATAAAAAAAAGAAAGAATAAAAGGAAACCTAATTGGAAAGAAAGAAGTAAAACTATCTTTACTTGCAGGTGATGTGATACTGAAAATAGAGAAACCCAGAGAATCCACCAAGAAATCATGAGGTCTGATAAATGAATTCAACAAAGTAGTAGGATACAGGATTAAAATCAGAGGTCAGTTGTATTTTTATATGCCAATAATAAATACCAGAACGGGAAATTGAGAATACAATCCCATTCACAGTTGCTTCAAAAAGAACAAAATACCTAGGAATAAATCTAACCAAGGATGTAAAATATCTGTACTGGAAAAAAAGTGTAATAAGATACAAAAGAAATAAATTGAAGAAAATACAAATAAGTGAAAGCACATACCATCTTCATGGATAGGAATAATTAGCATCATTAACAAAGCAATCTACAGATTCAGTGCACTTCCTATCACCAATGATGCATTTCAATGATGAGAGAACTAGACTAAATATTTCCAAATTGTATATGAAACCTCAAAAAACCCTGAATAGCAACAATGATCTTGAGGAAAAAAAACAAAATTGGAGGACTCATGCTACCTAACATCACACTATACTATAAGGCCGTAGTAATCAAAAGGGCATGACACTGGTGTAAAAACAGACACATACTGTCTTAATTAAAATGTGCATATTTAATTTTAATAATAATCAAAGAGGCTAGAAAATGTAACTAAAAAAAAATTTTGGGGGGGGGAATAAAAATATCATTAATGGATAGGTATGTATTATACTAATTTGTGTATTTGGTGAAATATAATCATATTCCTTATACGAGACTGAACAAAAAATAACAACTTGTCTTACAAGCTTGATTAAATTTCACATAGGAAGAAGATGCTAAAAACCAAAACCTGTATTTAAGCAGCTCAAAGAGATATGATGGGAACTTTGATTCACAATTTTGAAAACTGCTGTTTGGTTTAACCACATATATCCTTAAGAGATGTTTTGGAAAGCAGTTGAGAAATAGTAATTAAGAGTCTGCAAGGTGATGATTTTGTCTTGCCCCAATTAAATCCACTTTTTAAATATCCTGGAAAGCAATATTAAAAGTAGAAATATTTGGCATAGTGGATAAAGTGCCAGCCTGAGAACCCACAGGTTACTGGTTTGATTCCCATCCAGGGCACATAGCTAGGTTGCAAGCCAGGTCTCCAGCCAGGTCTGTAGCTGGAAGCAGGTGAAAGGCAACCATACATTGATCTTTCTCTTCCTCTCTGCCTCCTTCCCTTCTCCTCTTTCTAAAAATAATAATAAATAATTAAAAAAAAAGTAGACATATTTCTGTAAATGGATATCCATTGCATTATTTTTGTAATAGCAAAAAAGAAATAACTCTAAACAAGTTGGTAAACCAAAAAAAGGATATTTTAGATTAGGTATGGCATATTCAACTGATTAAATATTATGATGTCATTAAGCACCTGGTTTTCAAAGATAACTAAGAATTTAAAATAGATACATTGATATGTGTATAAATATATATTTATATGTGTGAGCGTGTAATATATATGCATATATATATATATATATTTAGTTAAAATACATATTACTTAACAATGTAGTTTTTGTAATAGGCTGTGCATGTGGATTTTATTTTGCATGAAAATAAGACAGATAAAAGATACAACCACATGCAAATAATTGAACCTCTAGGTGATACCTAAAGCCTTCATATAGTTCCACCTTATTAAATTATTTACGTGAATCCAACATTGTCTTATAATGAAAAGGTAAAATTGCCCTAAAAATAGGCTTTATGTATACAGCATTTACATTTCTACACTTCATTGCTAGCATTCATCGGTGATTTCTGGTCTCAGTGCAGGTCAGTAAATGAGCAAGGATGTTAAAGCCACTTTCAAAGTCACCCTTTCGGCGAAGTTCCTTGGGGCTTATTAAGGTGATGAACACCTTTGGCCAAAGCTCAAGGTCAGCAACATTCTCAGCAAAATTAAGTACTCCTGTTACTTTTCTTATGTGTATGAAGCAGGGGCTCCATGTGTCACCCCAGGCTGTCCCCACACTGCTCATCCTCGTATTAAATTTAGGTTTTCATATAAGCCCAGGTATGTTTTAATAACCTTGGAAGTGGGAACTCCTTTGCACCATTCTTATACCCAGCCAGTTGCTGTATATCTTGGCAGAGACAAGCTTCTTTCTGAGGAAAGAGAAATATTTCCATTCTTCAATAAGTCATTCCAAGCTTCCTGTGATGTTATAAATAATCGGGCAAAGAGCCGACTTTATTCTGCTTAATTCGATATGGCAGATTTCAAGTGTCGGAAAGTTCATGCTCAGCATAAGCCATGCAACTGGACTCTGCCCAATACTCTCCTTCCAGATGGGATAAACTTGATCATCAAGCTCATGGGGGAAGGCAGGGAGGTCCTGCCTGGCCTCCCCAGACTGATAGAAAAGTCTGAGCTGGCTGTGCATGCTGTGAGCATGAGGTCAGCTCTTCCTGGGATTTCCCTTGGGGACAGACAACTAGCCTGACAAACTTAGCTAATATACCTGTCATTCAAGGGTGGGGAAAAGGAAACTGGAAAAACAACATTGGAATGAATGTGTGAGTAATTGTAAGAAGAAGAATTCAATATCAGTTCTAGGTAAACATTTCCATAGAAAAGACATAGTTTAGTCTCTCTATAACATTCTGTGTCAAATGTCCTTTCATGACCAAGTTCAAGGTCTGATTTACACTTTTGAAGTCCACAGAGAACTAAATTCTGGGCAAACAAATGAAGGTCACCTGACAACAATGATGAAAGATGAAACTACCATAAATTCAGGTGGTTGGTCATGATTTTAAAATCTGCTGAAAGAGCTAAAAGGGCATTTTGCCAATTAGTCTGATTTTTAATAGGATACTTTTGTTGTTTTTGTTTTGTTCCTTTGTCCTGCACTTACAAATCAAACATAGCTCGAGTGTGATTTGCATTGACTTAGAAAAGGGTTTTTTATTTAAAGAGGAATATGTAATTATTGAACTTGATAATGAGTTTGACTATTAAGCCATTTCCTTTACTAATAAATTTGTTTAAACTATACTGTTCATAGCTTGTCAGGTCTTAATTTTTAGATTTGTATTTTATCCAAATCTGAACTTGTTTTAATCCCAGTTTCTTCTTCTTATTATTAAAGCTGTTCAGTTTCCACTTAAGATCATTTCAGGAAATTTTTCTTCTGTAAATCTATGTACTGAGCTGATTAGGACTAGCTGAAACCAAATGTGGGATAAGGGATCAGGTTTTTTAATCAATCAGTGTTCAGATTGTACGTTTGCAATATTTTTTAAAGCCCTCTTCAGAGAGAGAGAGAGAGAGAGAGAGAGAAAGGAGAAAAATGAAATCATTGTTTGCAAAAATGCAAAAAAACTTCCAAGCCCTCACTTGCCTATTTACTTTGCTTCATGAATGCTCTTTGGCTTTGAGCACTGGACTGTAAATATTGCATGCTAATCCTGCATATAAAGGAGACTAATGCACAGAGCATGCACAGAGCTATTGAAAGGCAGGCCCCTCTCTCAAGATTAAAGGCCCCAGTCTTGTTACCGGCTAATCTCTTTGTCTATGGTTTCCTTCTTTCACAGATTCCTTTGAGTCCTAACTTTTCAAATAGCTTGCCACCACCACTCTCCCAGACTAATACACTGCAGTCTGCCGTGTATCAGGCAGCTGTCATTTCAGCTTGCTTTCCTCCCCTGCTTGGGTGCTTTGCCTTCATGCTTTCTTGGCGTGGGCCCTTTGGATGGTTATAAAGTGTGTGAGATTCCTAGGGCTACTATAACAAAGTGCCATGCACAACCAAAAGTTAGTGCCTCATAGTTCTGGAGCTTACACGTGTGATTCCATGGCATAAGCAGTGTCATGCTCCACCTGAAAGCCCCTGCTAGTTTGCTGGCATCCTTGGTATTCCTGGTCTTGCCATAACCCTGAGCTCGCCGTTCCTTGTCACGTGACATTCTCCGTGTGCCTCTGTCTTCACTTGGTTCTCTACTTAGAAGGACACAAATCATACTGGAATAAGGTGGTCCCTTATTCCGTAAACCTCATCTTAAATATTTACATCTGCAACAACCCTATTTCCAAATAAGGTCACATTCTGTAATACTGAATGTTTGGGCTTCTATTTTTAGGAGAAGAAACACAATTCAGCCCATAACAGGTAGTGAATAGGAAGTATGTGTAACTGCATATAAGGTTGCTTGACAAAGAGTTGGTCAATAACTGTTCGTTGATAGATTTCATAACTATACATTGATAAGTTTTATGTACAAGTTTTTAAGCAACACTAATTTTGTATGGTAATTATGGTTTTTAAATAATGTTGAATACATGCTAAAAATGTATCCTTGAGATTTCTTTCTATGCAAGGATTCTCCAACATTTAAAATTTTCTCAAACTGTAGTGAGACAGGAAAAAGTCATGTCATGTAATGCTCTCAGATTTGGAATCAATTGAGAGCACCTTATTTGGGTATGCTTAACTAAAGTATTTGGTTAATAAATAGAGTCATTCGTGGCCTGAAGAGATCCAATGCTAGATAAAGGGAAATACAGGGCAGGGCAAAAAGAAGGCTTACAGTTGTTCATATGAAAAAACATACAATAACTAATAATACTACAAGAATAAACTCTGTTTTGTGTACTTACAACTGTAAACCTACTTTTGCCCCACCCGGTATAATAAAACCCAGCAATATGTCAGAGTGTTTCTCTGAAACGAGACAGATCATTAGGTATACATGTTGCTTAAGGATATAATGCAATTTATACTACAAAATGTTACATTTCTGAATTTCTGGGATTTGTTCTTTTCCCTCATTTCTTTGTAGGTAAGCCTCTGAAATAGTGTAATAAGTTGTCTTAATTTCCTATTAGTTAAATCATGAGAGAATTTACTCAAAATATCTAAGTCATCACCCAATTCTATGATGATCTAAGCACTTTTTTTGGTGGGGGGGGCTCGATCAGAAGCACTTTTTTGAAAATAAAAAGATAAATATGAAATATTTTCTTCTACATATCACCACTTAGAAATCCCCAAGAATTTCTATAAATGATGGAATATCTCATTTTATCAAATTTAAGCAAAATTTCTTAAGTCTGTTATATTCAAGTCATTGTTTGATACTGGTATTATAAAAAATAGAATTAACATTTCCTTAATTTCCATAAATGATACTTTCATAGCTACGCATAAAGAGCTAACTGTTGCCTTGGCTGGTGTCACAGTGGATAAGACGCCGGCCTGCAAACCCATAGGTCACTGGTTCAATTCCCAGCCAGGGCACATAACTAGGTTGCAAGCCAGGTCTCCAGCCAGTTCCCTAGCTGAAGGCAGGTAAAAGGCAACCATACATGGATGTTTCTCTTCCTCTTTACCTCTCTCCCTTCCCCTTAAAAAAAAAAAGAAAGAAAGAAAAGAAAAGAAAAAGAAAGAATGAAGAAAGATGGTTACCAAACAGCCGTAAGAAAGGGACTCTTCTAGGTCATCAGCCCTTGAGTAAAACATTCAGTTCTGAGAGCCACCTCTCAGTGAGGACAAGGTGAAAGTGGACAATGTCAGAGAGAGAACAAACGAGTACCACAGAGTTGAAGAGCTGCCAGGAAATTGCAACTTTCAATGTGCCTGGAAAGAGAAGTCTGGTGAGGTAAGCGTGGCCTGGGCTTTAAAGTGGATTTTCCCCCTTTGAGATATTTATATTCTCCCCATTACTTTTAGGTAGGTGTTTCTTCAGAGAAAATATTTTAAAAATCCAGGTCTGCCCCTGCTTCTGTATTTGGCTTAGAGCAGATTCCTACCTGATACGTATTATTGAATTTTATGGCTGGGCTTTTCATTGCAGGCTGGTGTTTGGGGGAACCAAACAATTCACCTCTGTATCTGACCTCCTGCATTCTAGTTCATTCTCACATACCTCTGGTGGCCAAGTCAGTTTGGTGCCAATAAGCATTTACCTAGAACCAGCAGGAGGGAGCAAGCAGGGCCCAGAAGTCTCCATAAAACCCAGCACCTGCCACGTCCAGGGGAGCCACATTCTTGTGTGCACACCAGATATGTGGAAGTTGAGTGCTGGATGGAGGCTCATGCTTCATGCCCAGCTGCATGAACAACTGAGAAATATTGATTCAAAAAACACAGAGTTTTGCTTGTCTCAGCAGCCTGATCTAATGGCCACCAGCAGGTATAGTCAGCCCAAGACAAGGCCCCAACCCTGGGCCTGTAAGTAAAAGGCATCAGTCTCTCATTTGTTGTGTGTGTGTGTGTGTGTCTGTGTGTGTGTGTGTGTTTCCATTTTTATTTGAACACTGCCAGAGGAGTCCATGCTAGATCTTCCTCACACCTTCTTTCCCACTTCATATGTTTTGATTCACCTGTAAAACACATTTGTATAAAAGCCACAGAGAGAAGGAGCAGTGGCCATAAAGAGCTTGTTGGTGGGACTGCAATCTCCATTGCTGGCCATCCAGAAAAGGCCTGTGCTCATAGCAGGTGATGATGCTTGGTGTCTCCTATCTCCAGCCACTGTGCTCCCATGCCTAGCAGGGTCATGCAGCTGAATGGGTTTTTTATAATCGCTTGACAGTTTTTTTTTTTCTTAAAACATCCAAGTTTTACAAACAAGCTGACACCGGAGGAGATTTGACCTGACAAATCAAAGATTGGTGTGTGTCGTTCTTGAAGGGGTCAGAAAAAGCAGGACAAATGACCTTAAGAGACATCATGCCAATGAACCCACACAGACTCAGCTTTGTGCCTTTTTCATTTAGATAAGCCACATTGATTTTCTATTTTATTCTTTCTGTGGCCATTTATGTGATGCACAGGGAAAAGGGAAATAAGGTGTAGAAAAATGGAGTGCCAACATGTATTGACCTCCCAGTTTTTGCTAGAAAATTCTTAAGGAAGAGTATGCTGGTGTTCTTAGCATTTATCTCAGATAAATCTAAGATAAATGAGATTTAAGAGATTTAAAATCTTAAGGATTTTAAGGTCAAATCCTTAAAAAAAAATACTTAGAGAAAACTTGGGAGATGGCAAGGGTAATTCTAAAAAAATCTAGTAATCTCAAATTATCACAATGGTCTGGTTTCTTCTGTTTCTCACACTTTAATAGTAAAATATATATCATATATTTATAATATAATTTATAAATATGTTGGTATTATTGCTATTCTGATTAAGGTTTTTGAATAAGAACATATGATATAGATCAAGGTCTTCTAATTCTATTTTCTAAAAAAGAAATTCCTTGAGATGTTGTCAGGGCCTTTGTTAGAAGTGGACTCATTAAAAATGATATAGCAAATTATGTTAATGGGGTTAACCAATTTTTTTTGCACGATTCCTCAGGGCTTTAAGGTAGAATGCACATTAAGGCCTCAAGGAGCTGGAGCTCCTTCGAACACATATTGGAAAACATTTTTGGAAAGTCAGAAGCCCTTCTCATCTTCAAAGACTCTCACTTTTTTTAACTCCAGCTCTGACCTCCGAGCAAAACTCCAGATGTATACAATCTACTGCTCATTAGACATCTCTTAACAGGGGACTTTGGGTCTTGCTCAGCACCTACTTCAATGCATAACAAAGTGACTAGCACACTGTTTATAGATGTATTTTGAATGATTTATTAAATCTCTGGAGACATGAATATAAGTGTTAGTCTCTTTCATCTTCTTATTTAAAGCTGAGTCTGAAAATTCATAACTTCGTACAGTGATTAATTAGGTTAGAAGAAAATTAATGAACATACAAATTTATTATTTTATTAATAGAAAATTAATGAACATACAAATTTATTATTTTATTAATAGAGAAATAAAAGTTGAACATCCTAATGGAATAATTATATATAGGTAATCGGATGGGGCCCATTATTTTGGTCCATTGGATTACTAACATGTATCAAAACTGAATTCATGACAATATTTTCTAAACATAACTTCAGTGATCATTGAAGCATTCCCAGCTCTAAAATACTACAATATTGCTCCTCTTATTGAAGAATCAAGTTAGCTTGTATGGTTGGGAGAGCTCTTGAATGTCATTTTGAACCCTTCATTGGAAGGTAACAATTCACCTATACATGTCAAGATATAAGTCATGGAACATTAATTAGAGGCATGGCTTCTTTCAGAGGTTGGATAGATGAGGAAGTAAGATTTTTACTATTAGATATTTTTCAACTTCTATATACCTGTTTATCACTAACTTCCATGGAGGCGGCAAAAGAAGTATTTAAAGACAATATAAATGGTAGTGTGTTTCTTAATTCATATTTAATGAGAAATATGAGGAAACATCTGAAGGACTACTTAATTTGGGAGCAACTTTTTATTTACTTTCCAGAGAACATAATACCAGTGAATGAAAGTTTCAAGAATATAGATTTCAAGTCTGAACAAAAGTTTAAAGCAAACGAAGCCAGCCTCAACTGCAATATTTCGATAAAATGCCAAAAATAGTGTTTGAACAAATGGTAGAATTTCCATTGTTAAATTTCATGCAGAAGTTGACTGTCCATCTGTTTGAGATTTTCACACTAGATGACAAGATGGAGAAGGTGGTGCCTCAAATATTTCTACAGGTTCTCTAACCTGTAAAATGTGTGTTATACTTAAACTGGTCTAGCTTATTCCAACAGTGTGATGCATCATTGCTTCCGACTCTTAAAGCAGCTGTTATAATGGTCAGCTCAGGAAGTATTTGGTGACCGTACTCCATTTCAATAGCAGGTTTAACAAGGGGAAATGAAAATGAAAAACAAAAAAAAAAAAAAAAAAGAGAGAGAGAAAGAGAGAAAGGGAGGGAGGAAAAAAGGAAGGGACAGAGGAGAAAAGGAGGAAAAAATAAAGAAGACATTCTAAAGACAACATCGATGGGATAAAGTGGTATTATTTTAAAAAGTCATTGAACTATCATTCATAATACGTAAATTTTGCTAAGAAACAATATCTAATGTTTCAGGCTGTTTGTAATGGGAGCAGCTGCCCTTTCTCTGACCATTTTTCAATCCTTTACCATTTTCTCCCTCCTTAGCTCCCACCACACTGGCTTCTTTGCTGCTGTTTATTCCATCCCTCTTCACTCCTGGAGCTTTTGTCCTAATGACAATAATGAAGGGGTGGGGTGGAGCTGTCTTTTTTATTTAAGCTCTAAGCAGTATACTTAGTTCCATACATTTTAGAGAAAAAGTACTATGTAGTAAACATATTCACAACATCTTAGGCAGTAGACTAAAGTTGGGTTAAATTTAGGGCTCTGGAAGGAACAAAACTGGCAAATCAGAGTCAAGGAAGCTTTTGGAGGAGCACATGGATAGTTATATGGGATTCAATCCATTTTGGTGCATTATATGCAGATCTTAGTGTCTTATACGCATAACATTCAAAGCTTGTCCCCAGCAGAAGTGTACTCAAAAGGCAGCTAGGCAGGATGACTACAGGAAAGGTGAATCAGTCTCCCTCCTTGGTATCGCAAACTCTAACTACTGGGTCCAGAAATGAAACAGCTGTCATGCAACGGATAAGTATGCATCAGATGAAAACATGGATTCTTGTCATTGAGTGCAGCCCTACCACTAGCAGTGCTTAATTTCTAGCCTGCTAGCCACAAAAGCCAAAGCTGTGTGTTTCATGAGACAGCATTACATGGAGTTTAACCAGCCAGTTAATAGCCAGCTGATTACATGGCTCACCTTCTATCCACTAATTTGTCAGTACCAGAGCTGATATAATATCAATTGGATGTGTGTCAGAATGGAAAGCTATTCATATATGTGTCAATACCACTGCCTGGCAGCTTATAAAATTTCTGATTTTCTAGAATTGGATTCTGTACATCTTTTCCCCAAAACATGTGACTCTTTTGAAGTGAAAGAAACATGGACAAGTGTACTTTACCATTGGGTATACTGCTCCTATTATATATTATGTTGCTTAGAAGCTACAAGTCTAATAAAAGTGATGGAACTGGGATTAGATAAATTGCCAGCTGCAGAATTGGAGCAGTACCAGTGGCAGAAGTTGAACCTCCAGCTTCCCAATGAATGAATGAAATAATAAATCAATAGATAAGCAAGCACTAATTTGCACATTTGCCAATTTTGATGGTTTAGATACCCTCACCATGGCTGATTTGAAGTCACCAAAATTATGCCACTGAAAGTGGGCAGCTGGAGGAAGATTTGGGGAATTGAGAAGTGATGTACAAGATCACCTTTCATAATTCAGGATAATCTGGCTCCACCAAAACCCTCTGGTATGCAGAACATACACTAACTTATGTCTGTTATATGTCCCCTATGTCTCAGTTGCTGAAATACACAGGTCCAAAAACCAGGAGTTTGAAGTTGGCATTCCCACTGGCACCCTCAGAGGTTCATATCTAGAATTTGCTCTGTTGATCCCCGTAACCTAAGGATCAGCTGAATTTGAAAACCTGGTGCCCAGAGGGAAAATATTCTCAAAAAGTAACATAGGAAGAATCCCACTGAATTAGCAGGTGAGATCACCATCTGGTGATTTTGGGCTTCTTATGTCACTGCAGGGACAAGCCAACAGAAAGAAAGGTGATCCCTGAGTAAATCTGGAACTCATGAGATTCACTCTGCATCTGTTGTGGCTTCAGATTTTTTTCTGAGTAGTGAAACAACATGAAGAATGTAGTGTCAGTAATAATACCTGAGTGTCTGAGGGAAAAAGAGCTTCAGTCACGTAGGTCAGCAGGAGAGTTGTTAAAGACAAGCCTAGTCTGAGAAAATGCAAAAATAAAACAAAATTCAAAAACAGTCTTTATCCAACTTATGGAAACCAGCTTGAGAGTCTTCAAAGGTATCAGATAGTTTCTTACCATTACTTATCTTGTTCAAATATGTATAGTTGATACTCTCATTTAATCATTTGGTGACATTTTTCTCTGAGACATATTAGAATCATGGTCTGTATATCCATCAGGTCTTCAGTCGCTATTTTGGATTTCTTGTTTTGTGTAGTTTAAAAAGCTGAGATAAAGCACATTTTTCTTCATCTCCCCTTTTATGGAAAGAACAAAAGGATTAATATCAACAAAAATCGAATCCCTTCATTACAGTGACAGACCTAAAATGTACTGAAGTAAGAACGCTTTAATGTGTAGAAGACTTCTAGATAGATATCGACAATATTGTGCATTGCAGGAGGACTTTTATGTCCTGTGAACTATTTAAACTGATGCTTAACATTGTTCTCCTAACACTGGTTTCTTGGCACACAGAGCTGTTTATAATGAATGCCAAGTGCAAGTTGACATACATTTAAAAGGAGACTTCAACATTCCTCTGGCTTTGAGCTCAGGCAGCATGTCTCAAAGACTTCCCTCAAGTACTTTTTCATCCTGTCTGTGGTGTTCCAAAAGATAGGCTCATAGTGGAGGAAGATCTGAGGATTAAATGAATTACGTTGTTTATTTCACACAACAAATTCAGAATTTTGATGGGGTGGAGAGTGGATCCATGCACTAGACAGATGAGATGAAATGATTTTTGCCCATGCTCTGTAGCCAGATCCAAGGCACATGGCCAGTGTCAAGTCCTGTCTTGCCTGCCAGGGACACTTCAATGTCTGGGGTGGCACTTTGGGGTCACATTCCAAGCACCATTCGGGCCAAAAGCCTACAGTCAGATGTTGAGAACTTGTTCACATTCAAATGCTAAGGATGCACTCAGAATTTTTCACACCACAAAATAGCAAATAAAATGTCCAAACCAAAATAATAATTGAAACATCTTCACACAAACAATAAATGAAAATAAAATATTTTACCTAGTTACTTTAAAGTGGATGTTAGCCCTGGCTGGTGGCTCAGTGGATAGGTGCTGGCCTGCAAACCCAAAGATTGCTGGTTCGATTCCCAGCCAGGGCACATAACCAGGTTGCAAGCCTGGTCTCCAGCCAGGACCATAGCTGGAGGCGAGTGAAAGGCAACTGTACATTGATGCTTCTCTCCCTGTTGTCCCCTCCCTGCCCTTCTCTCTAAAAATAATGAATAGAATCTTGAAAATAACATAAAATAAAGTGGATGTTAACTTCCAATCTAAATTCTTCAGGAGAGTGGTGGGAAGCAATTCCTTACCAAATATGAGTCATTTGTTTAATTAATAGAGACATATCTTCAAAGGGAGTAGTATATGTGAAAGGAGAGCAAGCTTCTTGAACAACAGTGTGATGCACCTTACATGATAAAATAAAATCCAGATGTACTAAAGGGTTCAATGTAATAAATCATTAATTTTGAGAAAATAGAAGCATACATGAATTACTTCATGGAACAGAGAAAAATGTCATATATAAAGTAAATGAAAAAAGTTAGAAAATTATCTTTCTATTTATTGAAGAATAAAATATAAAAAACAGTAAAAAAATAAAATAAAAACAAACAGCTGTAACCAAATGATGGACTACAGATAAACTACTATGCACACACATATCACATTTGTATGAATATATACAAAACCATTTTTTCTAAGAGAAATATAAGATTCGGTTCCTGTGAGTCAATAATTATTTTATCAACCAATTAATAAACAAGGAGAGACTGAAACATTTATTTATTAAAAATTGTGTATTTATTCTTACATGTTTAAACTTCAGTCACCTTTAAAGTACTCTCCATTTGATGCAATGCACTTATCAAGGCATTTTTCCACTGCTCAAAACAGTGTTGGAACTCATCAATTTTGATGCCTTTTAGCACGTTGCTGTTTTGTTTGTTTGTTTTTTTTTTTTTACTTCATGTTTTTCACATTGGCAAAGTATTTCCATTTGAGGACTTGCTCCATCCAGAAGAACAAAACAACGTTGCTGGGGGTGGTGAGACTGGGTGAATGAGGAGGGTGGGGTTCCAGGGGACAGGCCATTTGTGGTCGAAAACTGATAAGCACTCAGCATGGTGTAGGCAGGTGCACCCATAAGTCACCACCATGAAATGGGCAGATGCATTGGAAGAGTCTTCAAAAAAATTCACTGAAGTTGAACACAGCCTCTCACAACAACACCAGCTGGTGCACTGACACAGATGGGTTCCCATAGCCCTCTCTTGGCAGGGGGAGCCTGCTCTACAAGGGGCCTGCTCTCTAGAAGATAACTCCAAATAGCTCTTCTGAAACCTGAGTTTCTGTTTAAAGTCACTCTATTTACAGCATATTGTTGATTCATTAACATTAAATTCACAGTCAATGACCCAGCTCATCATTAAATGTAGCTTATTTAACACAAGTACTTTCTTCATAAAGCATCACAGGCTGCTTGAGTTAAGAAGAACTAGGAAATAATTCAGCATGATGCTCAGGGGCCATTTTAAACAGCAAAAATACATATAATGCCTAAACTTTGCACTGACCTGGGGAAAAGATACCTGTTTACAGCATGAGAACTGAAACCAGAAGGCAGGGTATAGCCTAGCTTAGTTTCAGCTGCAGTGTATGTGTAAATGACTCAAATGTTTCAACCCTGAATGATTGCAAATGCTCTGCAAGTACTGGTTCCTCAGTTACAAATACATTTTAGCAAACAGGCAAATTTGCAAATGCAGAGTCTGTGATGATTGTGTGTATTATGAAAAAGGCGGGGGCAGGAAAGTGGAATGAACAGGAGAATAAAATAGCAGTAATTTTGTGAAAGACAAGACATAAAAGTTTGGTACTTAATAAAAAATTAATATTCAGGATGGGGAAATATAAATTAAAATAAACTTTCAAAATGAATCTTATTACTTGTATAAAACATTTAATATAGTTAACATGTTGAAAATGATCTAATTACTCATTTGAAGAAAACATGCTATTTTTATTATATTTCTTAATATATTTTATGTCATTTAGCGTTGTTACTCAATGTCATTATATTTATTTAGGAACTGCTATTAAGAAAAAGAGGTGCATTAATTGCTACTGTACTTATATTAGCAAACATAATAGAATAAATCATATAGAAGAATGGTCTAATTATAGAATTGCATAAAGTAAAATCTATGAGGCTATTAAAATCACAAATTGAAAGAATATTTAAAAAGCTGAACAAGTGCTTAATATTGAGTAAAGAAACAAACAATATTCTAAAGATTTATGTGTACCTTTTATATAGTTTTCTATATCTAAGTAGCCATTACCCATATTTTACTTTATCCTGGGGTGGTTTAGTTATTCATGATAGTTTAAAAGAAACAACAAAAACTAGTTTCTCAAGTTTATAAATGTTCTGTATTAACCATTGTCTAAAAGTTACACATATTTTGCAGTAACCTATTTTTATAATTATATAAAAATGTTGTATTATATTTTAAAGCAAATAAAATATTTCAAAATAATATGTTAAAGGATTAGGAATATGCACTAGTGGTTATCATGCAAGAGGAGAATTCTCATACATTACTGGTGAATAATCAAATAGGTTAATGCTTTCCTTTCTTTTTTCTCCTTACTTCTTGATTGTCTCCTTTTAGTGCTAATAATATTTGACTTATTTACCTCTTCTCCCCCTGAAGTTTCTGTCCTTGCAGCAATGATTTTAGATATCTGTGGGAAGGAAAACAGGATGTCCACACCTTATTTCATCTTAGTAAATATGACCCACAAGCTGGAATAAAACAGGTCTTCAGTAAGCAAGAGATGCTCATTAACAACTCAGTATCCATCATGTGACCCTACCCATCTCCTCCTAAATGTCACCTTCTCTCCTTGACATCCCCAAAGTTCCTCCATGGTGGAGCCAGCTATTCCTACTTCTTATCAAGTGTGTCCCTTAGATGTGACTCGTTGTGTGGCCCAGACTACAGTTACTCTGATTTAAGATCATGTTGTGTTAATGATCACTTTTCTAATTACAAGTGAGACTCTCTTTTTGTATAATTAATGGTAATTTGAAATTTTAAATATTGTTGTATTTATTATCATAAGTAACTTGCATTTCCATTTTTCTTGCTTTAAAAAAATTTTTATTGCCTTCAGTTTTCTTAGTCTCTGCATATACAAGTATATGTAGACCTAGATAACAAGTATATGCACATACATAGATGCAGGTATCAATTCTCCTTATCAAATTTTTAGTATTTACTATGTATATATATATATATGTTTATACCTACATTACACATGTAATATACATGTTATTTATAATATATTATGTATTTATGTACTACACATTAAATGCATATTTTAAAGTATTTCTCTAATTTTGTTCAACACTCTCTTCAGTTCTGATTTAATTGGTTTCCAGTATTTAAATACTGTTCATGTGTGTCCATGTACACATGAACTCTTTTCTCTTCAACATTCATCATTATTATTGGTGAGAGACTAAGACCAGTTATTTCACCATTACTTAAAGTTTTACCTATGGTTTTCACTTTGATACACACAGACTGTATTTCATTAAGGAGAAAAAATGGTAACAATCCAAGCTTCAATTCTGCAAATGTCATAAAAGCCCCAGTTTATTTTTTGAAATAAATATATTCTTAAATCAAAGAACAGTATACACTTGACAACTTGTTAAGCTAACATACATGCAAATGGCATTCAGATAAAAAGGAAGCATGCTTGTTGCTTAAATTGGTATTTTTTAAAAAGTTGTGTTTTATGAAAATATGCAATACACTTGGCATTTAAAGACTTAGCATGTAACAACCATCTTTTACCTCATTTAATTGACAACTATTTGGGTTGTTAATTTTGAAACATTTTCTTCTGATTGGAGTTTGGAATTATAATTTTATATGCTTTGTATAATTTTTATATCTTACACAGATTTAAGCTTTCAATGACATTATATTATTTTCAATGCATAAGTATAGTTTTGTTATTTTTTTATTTATCATATTTTCAAATCCTTAAGCAACCAAAATAAAGATAATTACAAAAAGCATACGAGGTTTGTCACAAAAGTATAGAGCCAATGTCAATGTAGTTAAAACAGTTTCATGGCCTATCCTTTCAGGACAGACTTCATGTTCTTATTAACTTAATCTATGCAATATGCACATTTCAAAGTATATATTATTCAACCCTTTAATTAGCCAGCAAATTGTTAATAAAGATTTATACTGTACCTATTAATTTAAATATGAAGTTCAATAACATGTAGTTTTAATAACCTTATGTACCTATAAACAGTCATAATTTTATAAACTAAGCAATAGAATAGATTTCATCTTCTACTAAAAAGAGTATGACATACAATATTCTATTTATTATTTTGAATTGATATTAAATTTAAAATATACTGCATAAAATATACATTATTAAGTAATAATAGATAGGTACCTTGTATTTCCAAAGGACCAAGACATTTAATAGTAGCTTAAGAACTGAAGACACTAAACATTGGAAGAGATCTCTAGCTGACAGCCAAAATAATACATGTCCACATTTGCCTAGCTAATGTAACATTTTAAAAGAAAATATTTAAACAGAAAATGTTTTACACATTTGCTTTGCTTGTCAGAAAAAATCATAGGTGAGAAAATTAATAATAATTTAAAAGATAGAAAAATATTTAATTTGTTCATAACTTCACTAATGCATTATTTGGAATCAATAAGATTAACCTATTTTTTATTTGAAATTTGTGTATTTATGACAATAGAAGCACAATTAAGATATTAAGCATTTTAATTGCCACAGAAAGAATCCATTATGCTGCATTCTGAGACAATGTTCTACCCCTCCCTGCCCCAGTTCTACATTACTAATCACTGTCACTGAAGAGCAGTTTCCCTTTCTAGAGGGTTATATAAATGAAATGGAATCCTACAGTATGTGTATGTTGTATTTTCACACTTTCACTCAAATGTTTGACTTTTCACTCTTTTTGTCTTCAACATTTTTCCTTCACATTCACCTGGGTCTATCTTTGATAATAACTTTCTGAAAATACCCATACCGTAATTATCATTATGACCAGAAATAGTTTGACATATGATGATAAAAATTTAAGGTAAATTTATATTATAGATTCATGAAAGTTCAAAAAATAGTTAAAAGATATAAATTACAAAGTACAAAGCAAGTATGATATTAATTTTATCAGTAGAAAATACTTAAGGACAGAATTATGAGGGAGGTTCTATTAGATTGTTTGTCTCCAGAATTGTCATCCTGTACTACAAAGGCCAAATTTGCTTATTTACTGGTGGTATTAATTTTATATGAGGAGATGACCTGGTTTCTTAGGGTGTAGACCTCTTAGGTCTAAGAAGTTTCATAGAATGAAACAATGGAACTTACCATTCTGACAAAAATGAGCATACCTGCTCATAAGAGAGCAGTGATGCTATACCACTAGGTAGAACACTCAATCCAATTTATATTGGGAAATCAAAAATGTAGAGAAAATAAATAAAAATTAAGGTTTTATGTATAGCTGGGCTTACTTGTAGACCATAAAAAAATCACTAAACTAAATTAACCTTTATGTGTATATTTCCCCCAGTTAAATTGAAATTTAATCATTGGATTTTAAGTATTAAGTGCACACTTCTCCTGTTCAATGTCACTTTGATTAGGTGTAACACACCTAATTTGGGATATTCATTTGTTTTTTGTATCACCTATGTCTTCCTATTTAGACTTTTATTGGAAATAATGGGAATGTTTTGATTCTTCACCTACCCCTTATTTCTCAATTAATTAAGAATTGGGCAGAGTCCCTATTTCAATATCTCTGAGGTACAAAGCTTTATTCCAAAGTGTTTCCCTAAGGAACAATCCTCAAGATTAAGGAAAGAGATTTTTTATAAGAATTTAAATAGTTTCTTTGAGTTGGAGGAAGAAAAGTGAAAGGAATTTTGGAAAGATATCACTGAGGTAGATACCCTGTCAGTCTGCATGCTCCTAGGGATGTAGAAGAAATCTCAGAGCATAAAAATAGAGGGGAATACATTTTTTTCTTAAGATTAGAGGCAGAGAGATAAACAAGACTACAGACAGAGAATTAATGTCTAGTATTGCTAGAAAAATGAAATCATCCATAACAATGATGCCCCAGCCCAGCAGATACATTACAAAGACTCACCTGCCCCTTCAAGAATTTAAGGATGCAGTAGAAAGAGCTATGACAGCTGAGATAGTCAGATAGCTGGAAAAGAGCCACAACTCAGCAGTTATGGTCCATCATGCCTTCAGATCAAAGACCAGGTGAGAAAAGAGAAGTTCCAAGAGCTACCTGGATATACAAATCACTCAAGAATCACACTGCAAAACACCCTACCTCCTACAATACTTTAAAACCATGAAAGATCCTGGAACTTTAAACCCTTGACACATGTGGGGTGTATTACAGTTTCTTAAATTAGATGAAAATAAATTTCTCCTACCCTATATGACTCAGAAATTAATATGTAAATGAAGGAATATTTTATATACTAAAATCATATGGATTAGTTATTCTGGTTGGCATACTTCACTGTGGATTTCCATTGATTTCATCATCAACTAATGCCTTCCTTATTGGCAATTAGCAAATAATGTCTCCCTCATCCTCTACCCACGAAGATTATTTGAAAAACATTCAGGCTTTTATATTCATCACTATTAACACTCATTCTGGTAGATAATCCATGTATATAGTTTTTTAGTACTGTATTGGCTAAATTAATAGTTTGATAATGATATGATTTGTCAGTGTTCATTGAGTGCACAACCATTTACTTAGAAAGGCAACTTGCTGGAAAGAACTGAGGAGGAGAATGTGAAATTAAATAAACAGTTGACTTGTTTTTCACTCTTGCTGTATTTGACACTGGCTTTAGTTTCGGTCTTAGTGGTAAGGAGGAGCAATCAGAATAGATGATTTACAGATGGCCAAGTAAGGGTGCATAATAGCATTCTCTTTATTATTGGATAATGAAAGTCTTTACAGAAATAGACCATTTTAGAGTCACACATTCCTTTAGCTATAAGGTCTGTGGAGTGGACAGGCATGGGGTTGGACTTATTAAAGCATTTATCCAACAACAAAGAGCTATTTAGTAAAAAAAAAAATATGTCTAGAAATATTTTAACATAATAAAGTATTATTTTAATAACTTTGGTAATGTTTCTGGTTCTATAAATCCCTAGTTAATTGACTTTTTGATCTGTAGCATCTAAAGTCAGTTTGTATCTTCACCAAGAGCCTTCTCTTCTCCAGAATAAATATTGGCTGTTTCTTAAATTTCACTCTTAATAGATCATTTCCAGATCATTCGCTCTTCTGATTGCCTTTTTCTGGAAAATTTTCAGTTGGTGCTCACCCAATAGAAATCCATAATGTATTTGAAAGCACACCATTTAGTGTTCAACATACAACTTTTTGCAAAATAGGAGTAGGTTAGTCCAACACATAAGTAGTAAACATAATTCACGTTGTGTAAAATACAGACTTCTATGCATATTTCTTCTTCAAACTGCCCATGTTAGTGTTTCAAATAGCAATGCAATGCATTCACTTTAAAATTATACTACTACTGAAGATCTAAAGCAAAATTAAAGACCCCAGACAAGTTGCTTTGCTGCAACAGATTTTATCTGTCTAAATTTGGAGCTATTTCTTATTATCAGCTCTATGAAATGACATGTTTGTGAATGACATCAGTGGAAACTATTAAGAGCTTTTCTAATGAAAGCCAAATAAATATTGTAACAGTGGCTGAGTATTTCTAAAACAGCTTTGCAGTTTTTAAGAATTCATGAACCCTTTTCTACAATACAATCTTCCATATAATCAACATTCATACTTTGCTTTCATTATTTTAATAAAAAATACTTTATGATTATATATGACTACATATGGCCAGAGATATATAAATGTGCTTAGGTTGCAAAAGCACCAAATCACATGTTCTTTATTTTTTCAAAATTTTATTAATTATGTTTAGAGAGAGGAGAAGGGAGGGAGGAAGAAAGGGAGAGAAGCATCGATGTATTGTTGCCTTTCACCTGCTTCCAGCTAAGGACCTGGCTGGAGATCTGGCTTGCAACCTGGTTATGTGCCCTGATTGGGGAATCAAACCAGTGACTTTCGGGTTTGCAGGTGGGTGCCTTATCCCCTGAGTCACTAACCAGGGCTCAAATCATATGTTCCTTAATGACAGGGATCACACATCATTTGCAGGAACATAGAGTCAACATGGGAAGCTTTCAACTTCTAAGTTGTTATAGAGTGTGGATTTTGAAACTGCACATATCCAGACATGAATCCTATTTCTGATATGTACTGTTGAATAGAGTATTTTTCTAATTCTCAGTTTTACATTTGTAAAATAGAAATAACATCTATCTTACCAAATTGTTTTGTTAATTGGGTGGGATAATAAAAGTTGATATTCTTAGCAAAGTCTCTGATAAAATAAAACAAGTATACATTTAACTTTTAATATGTGCCAATGTTTAAACATTTTATATGAATTAATTCAATTTTAATTTTCAAAATAACCTTAAGATGGGCTTTTAGCTATCTTATTTTACAGGTAAGAAAATTACCAGCCAGGGCACATAACCGGGTTGCAATCCAGGTCTCCAGCTAGGAGACACACATTGATGTTTCTCTCTCTTTCTTTCTCCCTCCCTGCCCTTCTCTCTAAAAATAATTAATAAAATATTGTTTTAAAAAATTAAAGTGCCTATATTTTAAGCAATTTACCAGAGGTTATTCAGATTTCACCCAAGCTTCCTAACTCCATTTCTTTTGAATTACTAGAAAGTTCTTAATATGTGTTAGCTGCTATCATGATAATGATATTAATAATGAAGTTTATGGTAATGACAGACCAACACAAGAAAAAGGGCAAATGACAGCATACATTTTAAGAAAAGAGTGTCAAGCTTCGTTTTAAAATTTTTTATAATTAATCCTAAAAGAAAATTCAATTCCAAGTTTTCTTGAGAAACTGGAAAACTCTTGGAAAAAGTTGGCAGAAATAGGAATAGGAAATAGAAATTGAATAATCTAATATATAAAAAAAAATGGTAATGTGTTATTCAAATGCAAAAGAGCTACTATAAAATATAATATTATTTCTAAAACTGTTAAATATCACCCATGAGGGATGCGTTAAGGGTTAAGATCATAATAGTGACAGTGGTGTAGTGATTCAAGAAAATTATAGGGTTGATCTTTTGTTAGGACATCAAAGGTAAGGTGAATTCAATGAGGATAAAGGATTTATTAACTATTTCCTCCATATTTCCTATGAGTTTTGTTGAATTGCCAGTGCTTAAAATTCTTTATGAGCATTATAAAGTTGGTTTGGCAAGTGTGTATTATGTTGAGCTTTATTTAAAGTTAGCCATTTTTACTCTCATTATTATTCTTTTCCTTTTTGTGGTACTACATGAACCCAGAAATTACTCCATTGTTCAAACTGACAATTTCTAGATTGCATAATCCACATTTGTACCTTTTGGGTATTTTAGAGAAACAATAATCAACTAAATTATTTATTTAAAATTTGTCTTCCAATACATGTGTACATTTTACTCTTTTTTAATTGAAGTAACCTAAGGGTTTTAACATGAGCATCTATTCTTTTTATAGATTATAATAATTAGTTCAGATCAACTTTTGAATTTCTTTTAGATCTATTAAAATAAATAGATTCAGAAACTCCAAATGCACTATTACTGTCAATTAGGTAAATAATACATTTTTAAAAGATTATTAAATGTTTTAGAATGGTTGCTTTTTATGTATTTAATTGTAAAAAGTCTTTAAGGTTTATGTTGTTTCTCGGTTGAGTACATTATACCATTCTGGACATGTAGTTTTAATAGTTATTACATGATAAGAAAACTAAGGCTTTTGTCAACAATATATGGATCATGGTTCATTCATTTTTAAGAAGAAGAGAATGTCTTCTCTAATAGAAAAAGTAAAAAATCATTAGTGTAATCACATTAGTTGAGATTTTTCTAAATCAGTCCACACAGATACTTCATACCTTAAAAGTTGTATCTTGAGATCTTAAGTTACTTTAAATGGCTCAGAAAGCCTTTAAGCTGACTAGCATCCAAAAGAAAGATTAATATGACTGACTATAATTGTTTGAGAGCATGGTTATGATCTTCTAGTTAGATAATGTACATATATATTCATTAAGCTTCTTAAGCCTCAGGTATGGTTATAGATGTTGAATAAATTGAAGCATGTTAAAATTCTAGGAATATTTTTTAATGATTTGTCCAACATATCATAAATATGCTAGTGGCAAAAATGAAAAGGAACAGACTTCGATTCCAAACTTGTAATGGTAAAATAATATTTCTTCCATGAGTTTACACCAAATTCCACTTCAACATACCCAGATATTCTCATCTTAAATCTCTTTTGGTGACTGCTTCTTTCTTTCCAGACATCAGGTAATGTCAATATTATGCTGTGCCTGCTGACAGAGTAGTTCTAGATCTGGCATTAAAATGTAACATGTGGCAAGTTCATAAGGAAGGGAAAATGTATTTTATTTGTGTCTTCTTTTTTTTATTTCAAAGTACAAATGTGGTTACACACAAATTAGTTTTTCTAGAAACACTGCTTTTGCTGTCATATATGAAGTTTGTGTGCATTTAATTGCCACAGCCATGATACAGTACATAGTGTCAGCTGCATATTATCATTTTATGTTGATTATCATTGTGGGATCTTGAGAGATAAATATGCAACAGAGAGATTAAGTGATTTGGAAATCAAAATTATTATATTTTTATGATAGCATTTAAAACTTTTCTTCCACAAAATATTTTCTCAGAAGTATATTTCCAGGGGCTTAACTTTTATTTTCTGAAGTCTGAACAGTTAGTTCCTTGCTAAGCATCAACAATACTGAACTTTCAGAAAGAAAACATATTTACACAAATGCTAATATTTCCAAGCTGCTCAAGCTCTGTCAGTATTTTTATTCACCTAGTTAATACTTACGTAGAGCACGACATGCTATTTGGTCTAAGAGGATAGGCCACACAAAAGAGCTGATATTTTCCTACATATCAATTACTACAGAGCGTTCTCAACAAGCATCCTAGGCTAAGCTCGTACCCAAACAAGGAAAACAAACCTGAAAATATTTTTAAAACTTCTTGCTCACCAGTAGGCGAAGCCCAGAATGTATGCCCAATAATTGGCACCAGCCCAGAGCTAGCTGGCTAACAAATGCAATGTATTCTTTTAAGAACAACTGTAATATAAATAATAAATTCATTTAAAAAAATAATAGAATCCTCCAGCCACTGAGGGTCAAACTGCTCAGAGGCTCAGAGTTGGCCTGCTTCCACGTTCTGTGAGGTGTGTGCTATTGCTTAATAAGCCTGGCCTCTCTCTTTCTGAATAAAATAATTAATTAATTAATTAATTAAATGCCTCTTGTCAGTTTTAAACCCAGGATATCTTTCTCAAGGATCTGGGTCCCTTAATCAGTGTCATCATCAAGGAACACAACAAGTCCTATATTCCAGTCTGAAAGATTGTAAGAGCTTATCTTCCATGACCGTCTTGCTCCAAGTTGTAACACTATGTCTTGTTTGTCATGAAGCGAGGAGACAGTTTACTTTCCTTTAGTCAGAGTCCACCAGATCCTATAGCATGTTTTAGTTACAATTTTGTTTATTCTGTAGTGAGGAAAACTGGAGTAATGTCTAAGTAGTCAGTAGTTGACCCACTTGTTCTTTTGACTTTTGTCTGGCAGTGTGTGAAATTGAGCAGTACGTGTTAATCACATTAAATGTAAACAAAAAAGAGATGATAGTTGATGAGAGTTTTAAAAACTGTATGAACAAAGAAATGCTTATGGACAACTCCCTAGAATAGATAAAGACATTTTAAACTCAAAGACAGAGCAATGACATTGTAAACACTTACAAAACAAATGAACCTGTACTCTTCCCATTCCAAAATCAGTGAGCTATAAATGGTGCAGTAGACAAAACACAGTTTACTCATCATTGCAATTGCAAAAGGCATATTTATCAAGTGTCATTAATCTACATGATTAAGTGCCAAATGAGTGATTCATAAGTTTAAGCTCATTTTAAAAGGCAAACACACCTCCCAGTAGGGGTCAAGGAACTGAGAAGGGAAAACAATTCAATTCCATCTTATCTTTCTAATAAATTTAGCTTTGATCAACAACTTAGCCAACAATTCTGGTCAATGATGTAAAGAACCTCCAGATAGACCTCAAAACTGAAGTAAAAGCAGAATAATAATGCTGTGTTTTGAAGAAACATTATATCCTTTGGCATTTAATACATAGCATTTAAAAAATGGACAGGTCATAAAACAAAAGCTGATTTGCCTCAAGAGGAAGCCTTGAGGTAGTTTTGGTGACAGGAAAAAGGAAACATGACAACATGTGTACATAGTGAGAGGAGACCTCCAAATCAAATGGGAATATTCCAAAATCCCTTTTTCACACCATTTTGTATTCTTACAGAGGCCACACAGTTCTATTAATCCAGGATGTCATGGAGACCCATGAATATTACTTTTTACAGCATTGCTCGATGGAATGATCAGCATTTTCCCTACTATATTGTTCATTTATCAAAGGCATTTTCTAGATTTTCATTAAAAATGTTGAATCTATGAGAGATCTATAGTTGGAGATTAATGGGGGGAAATGAATGAGGTATTTTAGAATATTTTAACTCAAGATGACTTGAATTCAAGGAAATACTGCAGGGCTGTGGTACAGTGGCCAAACTGCTGGTGGGAACATGGAGGGATTCCTGCATCAAGAGTAGCTCTCTCATTTTATTTTATGCCTTATTAGCAACAGCCTGCTTTTTTTTTTTTTTTTTTTTTTTTAAATGTGCTATATGGCACAGAAGGACTTAATATGCTCCCTGACTCCAGCTCCACCTTTGTTCTCCATCATTTTCCCATTCTGAAAGGAAAGATATTTGAGTCTGACTAAATACTATACAAGAAAGTATTTGATCTAAGCAATGCTGCCCATTACTTTCTTAAGAGAAAATGTTCTCTCCTTTCTTCACTCTTCTTTTTTTAATTTAATTTTATTGTTGTATTATATCCATCCCCTTTTTACTCCCCTCTGTCCCCTTCCCCACCCACCCACTCCCCCCCCTCCCCAACAAAGTCAATCCCACTTGTTGTCCATGTCCATGGTACTTCCATGTTAGTTCCTTGACTGAACTGCTCTGCTTCTTTTGCCTCCTCCTACCCTCATCCACCTCCTCCTCCTCTCTGCCCACTGAAGATCTATTCATTGTATTCATGTATCTGATTATGTTTTCCTTGTTTGTGTTGTTCATTATTGTCCTCTAATGGGTGAGATCATATGGTACTTGTCTTTCACTAAGCATAATACTCTCCAGTTCCATCCATGTTATTGCAAAGTATAGAAGTTCCTTCTTTCTGTATGCTGTGTAGTATTCCATTGTGCAAATGTACCAAAGTGTTTTGATCCAATCACCCACTGATGGGCACTTAGGCTGTTTCCAGCACTTGGATATTGTAAATAGTGCTGCTATGAACATAGGGGTACATAGGTCCTTATAAATTAGTGTTTCAGGGTTCATTGGATATAGTCCTAGTAGTGGAATTGCTGGATCAAAAGGCAGTTCCATTTTTAGTTTTTTAAGGAAACTCCATAACGTTTTCCATAGTGGCTGCACCAGCCTGCATTCCCACCAACAATGCACCAGGGTTCCCTTTTCTCCACATCCTCGCCAACACTTGTAGTTTATTGATTTGTTGATGATTGCCATTCTGACAGATCTGAGGTAGTATCTTGCTGTGGTTTCTATTTGCATCTTTCTGATGGCTAGTGATGTTGAGCATTCTTTCATATGCCTTTGGGCCCTTTGTATGTCTCCCTCAGAGTGTTGTCTGTTCAGGTCCTTTGCCCATTTTTTAATTAGTCTGTCTGTCTACCTGGTGTTAAGTCTCATAAGTTCTTTATATATTTTGGAGATCACACCCTTGTCTGAGTTATCATTGGCAAATATGTTTTCCAATACAGTTGGTTCCCTTTTACTCTTGCTGGTGTTTTCTTAGCTGAGCAGAAACTTTTCAGTTTGATATAGTCTCATTTGTTTATTTGTTCTTTGATTTTCTTTGCCCTTGGAGAAGTATCAGTAAACATATTTCTGCATAGGATATCTAAAATTTATCACCTATCTTTTCCTCCAGAATCGTTATGCTGGCACTGCTTATGTTTAAGTCCTTCATACATCTGGAGTTTATTCTGGTGTATGGTGTAAGTTGGTGGTCTAGTTTTATTTTTTATTTTTTTGCATGTTGCTGTCCAGTTCTCCTAACACCACTTGTTGAAGAGACTGTTTTTACTCCATTTTATGTTCCTTCCCCTTTTGTAGAATATTAATTGACCAAAGAGTCCTGGGTATACTTCTGGGCTCTCTATTCTGTACCATTGATCTATATGTCTATTCTTATGCTGGTACCAGCTGTTTTGATTACCATAGCCTTGTAGTATCGTTTGATGTTCGGTATTATGATTTCTCCTACCTTGTTCTTCTTTCTCAAGATTGCTGTGGCTATTTGTGGGCATTTTTGGCTCCATATAAGTTTTTGAAGTGTTTTTTGTATCTCTGTGAAGTATGTCATTGGTATTTTAATTGGGATTACATTGAATCTATAGATTGCTTTGGTAGTATGGACATTTTAATGATGTTAATTCTTCCCATCCATGAACATGGTATATGCTTCTATTTATTTGTGTATTCCTTCATTTCTTTCTTCTGTGTTCTGTAGTTTTCTGTGTACAGGTCTCTTATCTCCTTGGTTAATTTTATTCCTAAGTACTTTATTTTTCTTATTGCTGTGGTAAATGGGATTTATTTCCTAGCTTCTATCTCTGATGTTTCATTATTGGTATACAAAAATGTTTTTGATTTCTAAATATTGACTTTATTTCCAGCTATTTTGCTAAATTTGCTTATTAGGTTGAGTAAGTTTTTGGTATAATCTATCAGGTTTTATATGTACACTATCATGTCATCTGCAAATAATGACAGTTTGACTTCCTCCTTTCCAATTTGGATACCTTTCATTCCTTTTTCTTCTCTGATAGCTATGGCTAGAACTTCCAAAACAATGTTGAACGGAAGTGGAGAAAGTGGACAGCCTTGTTTTGTTCCTGACATTAGGGGGAATGTTTTTAGTTTTTGCCAATTGAGTATGCTGTTAGCTTCAGGTTTCTCATATATGGCCTTTATTATGTTGAGTTATGCTCCCTCTATTACCATTTTGCTAAGGGTTTTTATCATAAATTGTTGCTGTACATTATTAAATGCTTTTTCAGCATCTATTGATATGATCATATGTTTTTTGTCTTTAATTTTGTTGATGTGGTGTATTACATTTATTGATTTGCAAATGTTGTACCATCCTTGCATCCCTGAGATGAAACCCACTTGATCATGGTGTATGATCCTTTGAATGTATTATGGGATCCAGTTGGCCAATATTTTGTTGAGAATCTTAGCATCTATATTCATCAGTGATATTGACCTGTAGTTTTCTTTCTTAGTTGTGTCTTGACCTGGTTTTGGGATTAGAATAATATTAGCCTCATAGAAAGAGTGTGGGAATCTTCTCCCTTGTTGGATTTTTATGCAATAGGTTGAGAAGGATAGGAGTTAGTTCTTTAAATATTTGGTGGAATTTACCTGTGTAGCCATCTTGTCCAGGGCTCTTGTGCTTTTTTATTACTTCTTCAATTTCACTTGTTGTTATTTGTCTATTCAGGCTTTTTGCTTCTTCTGGATTCCGTTTTGGTAGATTATACATTTCCAGAAATTTGTCCATTTCACCCAGGTTGTCATATTTCTTGTATAGTTGTTTGTTGTAATTTCTTACAATCTTTTGTATTTCTGAGGTATCAGTTGTGATTTCTCCTCTGTCGTTTCTTATTCTGTGTATTTGAGTCCTCTCTTTTTCTTAATGAATCTGGTTAAAGGCTTGCCAATTTTGTTTAGTTTTTCAAAGAACCAGCTCTTGGGCTTATTGATTCTTCGAATTGTAGTTTTAGTCTCTAAGTCATTTAATTCTGCCCTGATCTTAATGATTTTCTTCCTTCTACTTGCTCTGGGCTTTGTTGTTTTGCTCCTCTAGTTCTTGCAGCTTTATAGTTAGGTTGTTTATATAAGCTTCTTCTGATTTTTTTAGGTAGGCCTGTATTGCTATGAATTTCCCTCTGAGGACAGCCTTTGCTATGTCCCATAGGTTTTGGGCTATTGTGTATTCATTGTCATTTGTTTCCAGAAACTTTTTGATTTCATCTTTGATTTCATTGTTAACCCATTCATTACTTAAAAGCATGTTATTCAGTCTTCATGAGTTAGAATGATTTTGGTTTATTTCCTTGAAGTTGGTTTCTAGTTTAAATTCATTGAAATGTGAGAAGATGCTTGCTATGATTTCAATTTTCCTATATTGTGGAGGTTTGTATTGTGATCTACCATGAGGTCTATCTTTGAGGATGTTCCATATGCACTTGAAAAGAATGTGTGTTTTGCTTCTTTAGGGTGAAAGGCTCTGTATATATCAGTTAGGTCCATTTCCTCTAGAGTGTTCTTCAATGCCACAATATCCTTTTTTTGTTTGTTTGTTTGGGAGATGTGTCCATTATTAAAATCCCCAATTATTAATGTGTTGCTGTCTATATCCTTCTTGAAGTCCTCCAAGATTTTTCTTATATATTTGGGAACCCCTGTGTTGGATGCATATATGTTTATGCAGAGTTATATCTTCTTGGTGGATTGTTCCCTTAAGTATTATGAAATGTCCTTCTTTGTCTCTTTTTTATGGCCTTCATCATAAAGTCTATTTTGTCTGAAATAGGTATTACTACTCCAGCCTTTTTTTATGTCCAATTGATTGATATATATTTTTCCATCCCTTCACTTTCAATCTGTGTTGATCTTTTTTTCTGAGGTGTGTCTCTTGAAGACAGCATATATGTGGGTTATGTTTTCTTATCCACTCAGCTACCCTATGTCTCTTGATTGGCACATTTAATCCATTTATAGTTAAGGTTATTATTGATTGATATTTATTGCCATTTTCCCCCTTTGTACCTGTTTTCCTCTCTGTCTCTCTCTGTTTCTTCACTCTTTTAAAGCAGACCCTTTAGCAAACCACTGGGCTCCCGCTCCTTTGTGCCCAACAAGGGTGCTCACTACTGCATGCCCTGCTACAAGAACAAGTTTGCCCCTCGCTGCACCCGCTGCAGCAAGACACTGACACAGGGTGGCGTGACATACCGTGACCAGCCCTGGCATCGAGAATGCCTGGTCTGCACTGGGTGCCAGACACCCCTGGCAGGGCAGCAGTTCACCTCCCGGGATGATGATCCCTACTGTGTGACCTGTTTTGGAGAACTCTTTGCACCCAAGTACAACAGCTGCAAGCGCCCCATCACAGGACTTGGTGGAGGCAAGTACGTGTCCATTGAAGACCGCCACTGGCACCACAGCTGCTTCGCCTGCGCCCGCTGCTCCACATCCCTGTGGGCCAAGGCTTCGTGCCAGACGAAGACCAAGTACTGTGCCAGGTCTGCAGCCAGGCAGGGCCCTGAGCCAGGGCTCCTGGGTCCAGGCCCTCCCAAACCAGGGCCCGAGGACTAAGGCTCCTTTTCCAAACCACCTCTGGGATCCAGCCTCTCCCCAAATTGGGGCTCCCCCTGGGCTCCAAGGTTTAGCCTCCCCACTCCAACATCCACAAATTGGTACTCCCTGACCCAGGGCCCCCGAACCTAGCCTCTTATGGAACCACTCATTCAGATCCCCTCCCAAGCCTGAACCCCAGAACTCAGCCCTGTCCCCTAGTATCAAGGTTCCCAGACCAATCTCCCTCCCCAAATCAGAGCTCTAGACCTCAGCCCTCCAACCTGGACTCTGGGACCCAGGCCCCTTCAATCTAGGCTTCTTTGCAGAGACTGTATGTCTCTTATGGTTCCCGTAGAAGTCCTACACTGGGGCTTGACCCTTGTCACCCCTATTCCACTCCTGTCCCCAGGGCTGGGGCTGTTTGGGTAGTAGATCAGAGATTCACTGGTTCAGGGGTCCTAGGGTGCAGGGTATTACCCAGCCCTCCTTCCTTGAGTGTTTTCTCATTTCAGCTCCATTTTGCCCAAAGATGGGCGGAGGGGTGGGGTTGTTTCGTCCACTTCGATATTCTGCAATAAAGCAGTGTGAGGTTAAAAAACAAAACAAAACAAAAAAAAAACCTGGTTTGGTAGAGATGTATTCTTTTAATCTTTTGTCTGTGAAACTCCTTATTTCTCCTTCCATTTTGAACCAGAGCCTTGCTAGGTAGTGTTCTTGGTCGCAGGTCTTTGTTTCCCATTTGTTGGAATATTTTTTGCCATTCCCTTCTGGCTTGTATTATTTCTGTTGAATAATCATTTGATAACCTTATCAGAGACCCCTTATATGTTATTTCTGTCTTGATGCTTTTAGGATTCTCTCTTGATCTTTGAAATTTGTCATTTTAATTACAATGTGTCTTGGAGTGGATCTGTTTGGATTCATCCCCATTGGGACCATCTGTACTTCCTGAACTTGAGTAATGTTTTCACTCATCACGTTAGGGAAGTTTTCTAACATTACTTTTTGGAACAGGTTTGCCATTCCTTGTTTCTCTTCTCCTTCTGGTATCCCTATGATACAGATATTATTGCATTTCATGTTGTCCTGTAGCTCTCTTAAAACTTCTTCATTCTTGTTCAGCATTTTTTTCATTCTGTTGCACCGTCTTGGCATATTTTTCTACATTGTCCTCCAGCTCATTGATCTGATCCTCTGCTTCCTCTAGCCTGCTGTTGATTCCATCTACTATATTCTTCAATTCAAAAATTGCATTCTTCATTTCCTCCAAGCTCTTACTGATGGTTTCCATGTTCTTTTTAATGCTAGTGTAGCTTTCAGTAAGTTCCTTGTAGCTTCCCTGGAGTTCCTTGTAATTCCCCTGGAGTTGTTTGCAGTTTTCCTTGAGCTGGCTAAGTTCATTGAGCTTCTCTATCATCATTATTTTGAAGTCCATATCTGATAGTTTGTTTGCCTCTGTTTCATTTAGTGATCTTTCTGGGGTTTCTTCCTTTCCTTTTGGTGCTGGACTGTTTGTTTTTTCCCCCTCTCCCTTTTTAGGAGTCATTGAATTCCAATCAGACTGTGATCAGCTGCCTAGCTAAGGATCTGCTAGGCTGGAAGGATTAATTTAGTTGTAATCCTATCAATCTGTGATCCACCACCAGACTCAGATGCAGCTTGGGATGATAGACTGATTCAGTTGTAAATCAATGAATCAGCTACCAAACTCAGGCCCTGTTGAGCTAGACAAAGAAGTTCAGTTGTAATCTAATGGATCAGCCACCAGCTCAGGTGCAGCCTGGTGGGACAGATCCAAATGTAAATCAATGAATCTGTGATCAGCCACTGGGCTAGGCAGCAAAATCCAATTGTAATCCAATGAATCTGTGTTGGCCCACCAGTCTCAGGAGCCACTGGGCCAGAAGGCAAGGTTCAATTGTAATCCAATGAATCTGTGATCAGCTGCCAGGCTAAGAGGCCACTGGGCTAGACTGAAAGATTCAAGTATAATCCACTGAGTTTGTGATCAGCTGCCAGGCCCAGGGGTCAATGGGTGGGACAAACCAACTCAGTTGTGAACCAATGAATCCATGATCAGCCACCAGGCTCACTTGCCACTTTGTAGGGCTGACTGTCTGACCCAGCTGTAAGTCAGAGAGTTTGTAATCAGCCACCAGGCCCAGGCACTGCTGGGTAAGAAATATCTATTCAGGTGCCAACTATTGTATCTATGCTCAGAAACAGCAGGGCTGGAGAGGTTTATTTAGATGTAAATCAGAGAATTATGATCAGACGCCAGATTCAGGCACCACTGGGTGGGGCAGATTGCTTCCAATGGGCAGGGCTATGAGGACCCTCATAGGGAAGCTGCTGGGCACAGCACTGTCTACCCCAGGTATGGGTGATGAATCAGCACTGGGACCCCCACAGCCACCTCCCCATTTCTCTCCTCCAAGCCACAGCTGCAAACTCTCCCCACATGTCTCCAGTCCTCTCTGCCCTCCCTCTGCTGGAGCCCAGGGTAGGTGGGAGCCAATGTATTGTCGCTGTGGTCACCCTAGCAGTTCTTTGTCTCCAGCACTCTCTCAGGCCAGTAAACCCTGCCACTTTCCACCCTTCTCAGCTGGATGCTGCTCTGCTCTCCACAGAGTTGCTGTAACTGGGACACCCAGCTGGGAGACCAGCACCCCCCTTCTCAGGTAAAGCCCCCTACTCCATCCCTTTAGCCACTGCCTCCAGCCAACCCTCTTGCATCTCCACAATTCTTACCAGTCACGTTTTGATGCAGCAGCCTTTTCTGTTTTGTCTGTGGTTGTAGGACTTCGTTCCAGCTGATGTTCTGTTGGCAATTCCAGCTGACTTTCTCCAAAAAAGTAATTCCAGATGTGACCTGGGAGGAGGTTGGTGCAGCTCCACTTACTCCTCTGCCATCTTGCCGGAACTCTCTCTTCACTCTCTTCTACCTTCCCCATTTCTCTTTCTCTCTCCTTTCTCTCTTCTTTTTTAATTTTATTTATTTATTTATTTCCAGAGAGAGGGGAAGGCAGGGAGAAAGGTAGAGAGAGAAACATCAGTGTGTAGTTGCCTCTCACATGCCCCTAACTGGAGACCTGGCCAGCAACCAAGGCATGTGCCCTGACTGAGAATAGAACTGGCAACACTTTGGTTTGCAGGCCACCACTCAATCCACTGAGCCACACCAGCCAGGACCCCTTTCTCTCTTCTTATCAATTTTTCCCCCTGTGTAAACCTTTCAGAGAAATACAGAATAATGGAAAAGGAATGCAGAAAACATGAAGCCAAATATATTAAATTATAGCTGAATAGATTGTTTGGAAAGAGAAGTTTTCCTAGGAGTTCAGCTTGGTTCTTTGTAAGAGCCCATTTGTGGCCAGACACGTGCTTCTATGTCTATAGAGATGACTTGTATTCTTCATCCATCCTGGAATGCCCCAGTTATAGAATTTGCTAGAGAGGTGATGCTACATAGAAAGGAAGGGTGAAGCCCTTGGTGATAAAAACTTCAGCAAATGCTAATGGAGTCAGAAAACAGGTGTCTGGTTTAATATGTAAGCAGTTCAGAAAAAGGACTTTTCTGCCACCGTCAGGCTTCCTGAAAGCATTTTTGTGTTTCACCTGACCCATTGGTTTTCTAGGGCTATTGTTATTAGGAGACTTAACACAACAGGAGTTCATTCTCTCATGGGCCTGAAAACTGGAAGTCTAAAATCAAGGCATCTCAGGGCCATCCTATCTGGAGGATGCAGGGAAGAACCCTTCCATGCCTCTGCTGGGTGCCAGAAACTCTGGAGCCTGTTCACTTGTAAAAGCATCACTTCAATCTCTCCCTCTGTCATCACATGGCTTTCTCTGTGTGTGTGCCCGTGTCCAAATGGCTTTCATCATATAGCAACACCAGTCACTAGCTAAGCAACTTTCTTTGAAAAGTGACAAATAAAATTAAATTTACTTAAAATCAGAAAGGGTATCTCTCTGCTTTACATGACATGTATATTTTATTTTTCTTCATCTAAGGCTTTCTACCATCATAAGCCATCTCTTCCTCATCTTATTTATCTTTATAGATGTTTCTAGATTTTAATAAAGCACACATTTTCCATTTCCCCTTATTCTTCCTCCATTACACAATTCCTACCCCCGAGCCATTTTCCAAGAGTTTGCTTTTATAAAAGCACCACTTAGCATCTCTGCCAAACATTCATGTAGAGAATATTTTACATAATTTTCAAATAAATGACTATGCAACAGAGAAATATAAACATAGGTGTATGGACACATAAGCATAAACTATACAATTTCAAAATTCTTGGCCCAAGCAATTTTCATCAACAGCCTAAGCATCCTGCTGATCTATCCCACAAAGAGTCTGATGCCAGGATTATGATTATATACATGATCTGAGTAGTCTAGGTTAATTTCAGATCAGGCAGAATAAAAGATCTTGGTGATAATAATGTCGCTGCCCTGAGTGATGTCTATTTTTACTATTCACCATATTTATTCAGCTATTTCCAACTTGCTACATTCTCCCCAAACTATTTCCTACTTTGCCACATCCTCCATTATTCTCAGGGGCTCCTGTGTCCTTACCATCAGTGGAAATGGGAAGTTGTTAGGCAGGAAGTTGCTCACTTTCTTGCTGAACAACCTGCAACTGTTTCCTTCCCTTTTTCCCTTCCAGTTCACACATCCATATAGCAGATCACCCTCTTTTTAATTTTGTTATTAAAATCTGATTTTAACAGAAGCAAACAAAACAAAACAAAAACATTTCTTCTCCAAGCATCTCCTTGATCAATAATGGCAAAACTAATAACTAGGACCTGAAGTTTTACTCATACCTGATTATACCTGATTAAATGATAGTTAGATGAGACTTTATAATTAAGACTGTAGAGTTGATGCTGTAGTGAGTTAAGTTTTTTGGGGCAGAGATAAATATATTTTGTTTGTAAGGACATAAGTTTGGGGGGCAGGGGCAGTTTTATGGACTAAATATTTGCCCTTCCAAAGTCATATTGAGATGTGAATCCCTCAATGTGATGCTATTAGGAGGTGGGACCCATGGGAAATAATTAGGTCATGGGGTGTGAAACCCTCTAGAGTGGGATTAGTGCTCTTAAAAAAAGGACCCCAGAAGTTCTCCAGCTCTTTCCCACAGACAGCAAGAAGGTGCTAGAAAGTGGGTCCTCACCAGATACTGCATCTGCACGTGCCTTGACCTAGGACTTCCCAGCCTCCAGAATTGCAAAACTTAAATGTTGTTGTTTAAGACACCTGGTCTATGCTAATAGCAGCCTAAGCATATTGAAACATTGCCCATGTTAGCATTTTATTCTTCTTATCTTCTCCCCAATGAATGAAGAAAGATCCCCTGTTTTAGGGTTATGGGGGGAGTTAAAGACCTAATTCTCAACACTAAACAGATGACAATTTTTAGTCACATATATACACAGTGCTTGAAATGGCCACACAATGACCATACCTTTCAGGGCCACAGGGGCGGGATTGAACTTGGAAAATGAATGAATCAGCAGGGGTTGTGGGAGGTGGGCTTTGAAGTAATGAAAAAGTAGGGTGGCCCTTAATTCCTATGAAAAGGTGTGATGTGATTGTTTAAAGAGCAAGTGGGCTGACAGGAACTCAGAAACATGTGGATGCTGTGCTTGATCTCCATGACAAGGGAGACTAGACTGGGTCTAAGACCTTAACAGCAGTGCAGTGGTGGAAGGAACCTGTATGAGAAAGTTCTAAGCCCCACCCATTTTTCCCTAATGTCGAACCATGCATAATATAGAGCCTTCATATTAATCCTTATTTCAAAACAAGATTGTTGTAGCATTCTCCTTTTCTTTTTTCCTTTAATCAATTATTTCATATACTCTGTTAATGATACCATCAGAATAGTTCTTAAATTATCATCATCATCATCCCCCTCCCACCACCTTTACTTGGCCCCATCCTTGATCACTCATTAGAACTTGACTTCACAGTAACATCTCCTGGGTCTATGAACTTCTTCAGGTAGTGAGAAGTGCTCCTTGTTGTTCTCACAAAACCCTTTGTTTAAACTATTGTCAAATATATCATCTGGGAACTATTCCTTCTCATTCTTTTTCTCAAAATAAACTTTAATGTTTAGACAGCAGAAATGGTGTTTTTCTATGTACCGTATTCCTAATATGTGGAACACAGTAGTTTCAGTGTAAATGGATGTTAACTTAAAAAAGTGACAGTGGACTGAATGTAGTTAAATCAGCATGGTTAAAATTGTTAGTCCTGGTTTCCAAGATACTCCTGTTTCCTTATTAGCAGTTTTCTTTCTCACCCCTTCTCATCTCATTACTCACTAAGTTATTTTTATACAAAACACCAGTTAGCACCATCAGTGATGTATTGGTTTTCCCAGGTTCCTAGGAAGCACTTTGGTCTTTATGGAGCAACATTAATTCTTGCTATTGGTCTGAGAACCCAATTGAGCAGTGTAATTTATTTCTACTTTCATCCCTCTCGCGGTCCCAGGCAGCACCTGCCGGGGTTGGTTGCTGTATCAGCAGACCAAATGGGAAGGAAATGAATATGTATCTTGGTCCCCAAAGAAAAACCCATTTTTACTGCAGCTCAGCTTGACACTTTAGGGCTCCCATTTGACTCCAAAGAACATGAAATGCTCCACTACTTTTTGAAATCATTTGCTTATGTGTGACTGCAGTTCACACAGCCCAGTGTGCCCTTTTCTGTTATACCCAAAAGGGAAGAGAAATATGAACTTCTTCTATTCAGAGATCACTGAATAATGTTTGCTTCAATCAAATTTCATTGACTTCAACACTGCTATTTGTTGAAAATATGTGGTTGAATCTCAAAGCCAACAACATTCCCCCAAGGTACCCATTAGACAGAAGGGGGCACAGTTGTAAACAATCTGTTTTGTAAAATAGAAGTCTCTAGAAGGGAAGGCATCAAAACAGTGTTGGTTAAATATTTCATAGCCTAGAATGTACAATTTACAAATGGAGAGGATTGTAGAGGATAGTCACTCAAAAACACAATTTCCAGGAAAAATATTCTATCCCTTCTTTCAATGATTTTATAGGGGAGGCTAGAATGCAAGTGAGCAGAGGTGAAGAGAAAACAAATGACATGAGCAAAAATGTGGGAAAATATTGCTTTCAAATATTTTAGAATGGTATATCTTTTTACTTATTACTTGTAAAATGGTTTTATAGGTGTGTCTTTGCCACAGGCTTGAAGTACTTTGTTTCATGAAATCTGGTAAATAATACAGATGGACAGAAATCATAATCAAAGAGGAACCAATGTGTAGGATGGCAAAAATTCTTCATTTTTTTTTCCCTAGAGGTGGGAAGATGGCTTGAAAGCACATGTATTTGATTTGCAGGCTTTATTCTAATGTCCATGGCATTTCCAGACAAATCTCTAATATTACACACCAAAGTGTGTAATTTATTTGTGTATGTTTTAGTCTTCCATACTAAATGGGAGCTTGTTCAGGGAAAGGATGGTCACATCTATGGCTAGATTACAGTTCATAGATTAACAGTGATTTAAAATTTGTGAAACTGAATCAACTGCTTTGAGAATATGACAGGTAACAAATAATAGAATTCAATTCCAATAAATATATATAATATAATACACTTTTAACTTTTAGTTTATCCCTTCCTTTTGCCCTTGTCTGGAAACCACTGGATTTTTACTGACTGTTTTGACTTTTCCATAATGTCATACAGTTAGAATCATATTGTATGTAACTTCTTCTGATTGGCTTTTTAATTTTTACTTAGTAATATAAAATGTCCATTCGTATCTTTCATGACTTCATAACTCATTTCTTTTTAGCTCTAATTAATGTTCCATTATCTAGATGTACCACAACTTATTTGTCTAGTTACTTACCAAAGAACTTCTTAGTTGCACCCAAGTTTTGAAAATAATAAATACAGATTTTATAAACATTTTTGCATAGATGCTTATGTCAACACAAATTTTATGCTCCTTCAGATAAGGAGAATAATTTCCAGATTGTATGGTATGAGTATGCTTAGTTTAGTTAGAGTTTGACAAACTCTCCTCCAAAGTTGCTGTACCAATTTACATTACTACCAAAATAAATGAGTTTTCCCACTGCTTCAGAATTTGATGTTGTCAATGTTTTTGAATTGTGATCATTCTCATAAGACTAATAGTGGTGTTCCATTCTTGATTTAATTTGCATTTTGTTAATGATGACTGATGTTGAGCATCTAGATGTACTTGCTTTGCTTATTTGCCTCCTGTACATTTTCTCTGGTGAGATGTCTGTTCAATATTTTTACCTATTTTTAATAGAATTGTTTATTTTCCTAGTAATACATTTTAAAAATTTTTGTAGACTAAATGATATTTTTGTTTTGCTTTTATGACCATACAATTTCATAATAAATTTTAAAAGATTGTTTCTCATTATAAAAGTCATATACCTTTATTTTAGAAATTTTTGATAATATAAAAATTTATGCAAAAGTCATGTTAAAATGTGCTATATAATACTATTCTGAGATAATTTCTAACATATTAGAAACATTAAAAACATATGCTTGTATTGTCTTCAAAGGCAGAATCAATTTCCTTGCTTTCATTCTATCTTCCCTAACTTCCTGTCTTTTTTATATAAATGAGTCTAGTTTCTCCTGTTTCTGGAGGTAAAGAGGTTATGTGACCTAGAATTGCCTTTGAAATAAAATTTTTGCCCTTTTATTTAAGGCAAGTGGATGCTTACTGTTCCAAGAGGTACAAAGTGTGGAAAGTGAGTGTTTGGTTAGACAAAGATGCTTCTACCAGTAACTCATATTTGCATAAAATCTTTTAATTTTTTAAATTGACAGATAGAAATATTTGCCTTGAAAACAAGGACATAATGATAGATGTAGAACCATAGCACCCTGTCTAATATTTTTCCCACCTATTCTCATAGATATTGATGATCCTCAAGTTGGTGTAGCTCATTTTCAGTTGTATAATTTTAGTACATAGAGAATGCATCTAAAGTAGGTTTACAGTTATTGAATACACAAAACAGTTTAATCTTGAATTATTATTTATCAATTATTCTATTATTTTCCATATGAACAACTGTAAATCTAATTTTGCTGCACTTTACATATGTGTATCAAATAATGCATATTATATTTTGGACATACTAAAATGTATTTATATGGCATCCAAATTTAAGACTGATTTTCAACTTTTTCTTCATGAGATATTATGTTTTTGAAATATATCCATGTTGACATAAATGGATAAGATGTTATATTTTCCAATGACCTCAAACATATATCTTTTTAAAATTTAATTTTATTGCCGTTGTATTACGTTCATCCCCTTTTCACTCCCCTCTGTCCCCCTCCCCACCCACCCACTCTGCCCCAAAGTCAATCCCACTTGTTGTCCATGTCCATGATTCTTCCATACTAGTTCCTTGACTAAACTGCTCCCTTCTTTGCCTCCTTCTCCCCCTCTCTCCCCTTCCCTCTGCCCACTGAAGATCTATTCATTGTACTCATGTATGCGGTCTGTCAAACATGTATCTTATATAAGTATGCATATATAATACGTATATTTTTACATGTCTGAATCATGCAGTGCTTTGTTGCTTTAGAGATTTTTTTTCTATTAACATATCTTTTAATTAAGTGCCCAAAATAAACTGTAGCCTGGTTTCTGTATCATCTTCTTGAAATGATCTTGGCACTGTGTTGTCTTATCTCAAGCCTTTATTTCTCATTTCATCTACAGAGAATCAGATAAATATTTAGGTAAATATATAATATTCTTGCTCTCATGAGTAATGTCTTAGCAACCTCATTTGTTACTGGTAATAGACTTATATTTTAATGTCTCACACTTCCCAGAGATTTTAATGTGTATAGTGGATCAGAGTTATCTGTGTGCATAGGATAGAACCAGTGATTTTTACTGGTTTAACAGGAAAGAACCAGAGATGGAATACCAAATGTATTCATCCAAGTGATATATTTAAAATATGTTCAAGTAACTGAGAAAAACAGTCTGCTTGTGGATTAAAGTATATTCAAGTTGAATTAAACCTCAAGTAATTTGAGTTAATATATCTGGACGTCAATAAAATCCTCTCCCATGCCGTTTCCAAATTACAGACTGTTAACAGATTATGCCAGAGGCAATGGAGAGTTATGCAGTGCTGTTTGCAGAGCTGTGATGATTAGAGTTGAGAGTCCCTAGTCTTGCATTTATGAGCCTCCATGATGTAAATGGGATTTGCTTTTTCAAATTTTACCTTTACATTCACATTCCTATACATGAGACCTGAGCCAAATTGACTTGTTTGCAGTTTCTGCACATATTCCTTTCCCCACATGTATACTTTTGATCTTGATTTTCCATCTGCCTGAATTTTTTCTTCCATCATATTTTCAGCTATTCCCTTCCCTTATGCAGAGCTGTGAATCAGTACTGAGTTCTTCATGACTATTTACATTCTCCTCACCTTCCCTATTTTAGAAAAATAAATTTTATTTTTAATTTTATTGCATCTGATTCATGCTCATCACTGTGCTAGGTTCTGAGCATATAAAGGAGGAAACATGGCTTTTGTAAGAATTCACATTATTAGACAATGTGGCAGAGTAGGAAGTTTCTCTACAAATACAGGATGGTTAACTATAGTGACTACGAGGGGAGCCTAGTACCCATGGGAAGGTAAACAAGTGGGACCAGTTTTGTGTGGGGCCACCCGGCAAGCACTTTTCTATGTCCCACTATTTCAATAAATATTCAACCCAGCAAGTATAACAAAGCTACTGAAGAGGAAAAACATCAAGTACAGCCCCCTCTCCTACCCTTTTATCTCACATGCCCAAAAGGGTAACCTAAGCACAGAACCTGAAAAACTCAAAGCTATATATAAAAATGGAGTGAAAGAATATATTAGTTTTTTTAAAATGACTAGTTAAAGGATCCAAGCATAGGCTATAAATTGCCTAGTATTTTCCAGCTAAAAAATAGGTGTGTTGGATGTTAATGCCCAACACTCTTAGTGCTTATATTCTACTTCTAAAATGAATGCAATACAAGTTCTTAATAGCATATCCAAGGGACAATTAAAGGATAGTTTTTAAATATTTTGAATGAAAATAAACTACTTGCTGGTAAATATATTTATTTATTATTTTTGCTTAAGCTGCCATAACAAAGTACCATAAACTGAGAGGCTGAAAAAAAAAAAAATATTGTCTCACAGTTCTGGAGGCTAGAAGTACAAGATCAAAGTACTGACACATTTGGTTCCTTCTGAGAATTGTGGGAAAAGAATCTGCTTCAGGCATCTCTCTATTTGTACATAGACGGACATCATTTCCCTGTGTTCTCACATCATCTGTAGCTAGCTAGGTCTTCATTTCCCCTTTTTATAAGCACTCCAGGCATTTTAGATTATCATCCATGCTAATGTCCTCACTTTATGATGACTACCTGTATAGGATCTCTCTGTCCATGTATGGCCATGTTCTGAGGGTTAAGACCTCAATATATCAATTTTGGGGAAAACAGTTTAAGTAAATTTCCATGAGTAAAATCAGGTTGGGAGTTTTGTTTCTTTTAAAGGAAATATTTAATATATTTAAGAGACATCGTCACAATAAAATATTCATAAAAAATTTTAAGTAAACACACAAACTTCTATATTTTAAGGTAGTTGATTGCACTAAGTCTTTCAAAAATCATTATTTTGCCCTTAAACCACTCTGAAAAGTCTATGTATTTTTAAATAAAAATGAAACTCTTTATACGTTAATACTAAATAATATCTGTTATACTACCTGTATTTAAGCCCATTTGATCCTATTCAAAGAACATAGAGTTCTTTGGTTAATTTAAGATGAAGCTTAGTTTAATACTAATTTTATATAAACATATTTTTAGCCTGTTTTGAGAGGTCAAAAATAGCAGATAATTGTTGTCTGCCTAAGAACCACTTATCATTAAGATAATAGAAACTGGATGTGTGCTGAAAAGGGGAAAGAGTGGACAATAATAAACAGAGCAAATAATATTCTACTAATGCAAATCACTCTTATCTCTATTTCATTGCCAAAAAACAAGCATGACTGCAAAGTTGTTCATAAACAATAGATAACACAGCTGTTCTTTAGAAGGCCATTAAAAAAATTACTTTTATTAATTAGGATGCTTATTCTAGAAATAAGAAAAAACATTTTGTAACTTCTATTGATCACCTAAGAACATGCTCCTTTAATCGGTGAGGAATGGCTTTAAACATAGTAGAGTAATAGATTTCACAATTAAAAATTTTGGTGACCCTGAAAATTCAAATATTCTTTATCAACTCCAGCTATAGCATATAAGTCTCCCAATTTCCTTCAGATTCAATTTGTTTAAAAAAGGACTTGACTGTAAAGAAACTGTTTTTATTTACCTAGTTCACAGAAGACCTAAAAGTTTTTATGCTTGGTTAGTCTTGCATTCAGCTTTCTGGAAGCTGTTACTCTCCCAGAGAATAACTAGTCTCCTGCCACAGTCTAAACTACTGCTATGCCTCAAAGTCATTAGTGTAATGCTTAGCTTTTCTTCCAATTGCATCTTACTCTGAAACTGGAATTAAAGGATTACTCAGAAGTAGTCTTTGTTTTCCAAACACACAATATTAAATAATGTGAATTGATATAAAATGGTTTAAAGACAGGCATTTCACAATACAGTGAAATTCAAGGCCACATTTTGTAGTTTGAAAATGTGTACTCGTATATGTCCAAGTGTTAGGTTATTCAATACTCTATATTATATTCATCTCCTCAAAACACACTAAAACCATTACCATAAATGTTTGACATTTAATGAGATAAAATCAACAATGACCAAGGATTGTATAAACATAATTAAACATCCTACCTTTTGAGTTCTTCTCTGTATGACTAATAATTATGAAAACAAGACAAATGCTGAAATTATATTACACTTCAAATACATATCTAAATGATGTCTAACCAGACATCATTTTAGTGGAAATATTGTCAGGTGAAATGTGTAAGCAAGCCAATAAAATAAAAAATAATAATAATAAAATTTAAAAAAAAGAGGAGAAAGTTCTCCACTGATTTGGATCAAGGCTAACATTTTAGGATGGGGAAAAAAAGCATATAGTGTTAATACTTGGACCAGCCAGTTATTTTTCATTTTTTTTAACTTTCAAATTTCATTTCATTACTATATTATGATTCTCCATAAATCAAACATGAATTCTCTTCTAAAATAACTGTTTGGTGAGCTAAAATGGGACTAAGTGCAAGATATGCATTATTTGCAGATAGCTTAAATCTATGGATTATTCATACTCACATTAGTGAAAGCTTTTTCTTGTTAAAGCCGTGCTTAACATTTTTTTTTAAACAGGTGGTTGGAATTACAGAAAGCCCCACAATAATTTAATCTTCTTTAAGTTAAGTAAATTAAATTAGATTTCTAATAGGTTGACAAAGGATTTTTAAAGCTATATAGGCAATTTCTCATATCTCCTAGGACAATGTGCTTAGTTGATCTTTCATATTACATTTGGGGTTCTTGAAAATGCACAAGTCTTCATACAAAGTGAGAGAATCCTGATCTTATTTCATTCTGAAATATCAATTAGCCTTATAACTTTTTTCATATAAAATATTTACATATTTAGAAACAGTTTGAAATATCCTCTGTCCTGGAAATAAAAAAAAAATATTAATTCATCAAAATAAACCAACAACGTTGGCTGGTAGCACAATGGATGAGGTGCTGGCCTACATACCCAAAGGTCATTGGTTTGATTCCCCAGTCAGGGCACATAACCAGGTTGCAAGCCAGGTCTCCAGTCAGGTCTGTAGCTGGAGGCAGGTGAAAGGCAACCATACATTGATGTCTCTCTCCCTCTCTTCCTCTCCCCATTCCCTTCTCTCTAAAAATAATAAATATAATCTTAAAATAAACAAACAAATGAGGACATTCTACAATTTATAAGTCTGCCAATGGCATACTTGCTTTATTGCACTGGGATTCCATGTTTCTCTTGGCGGTGAATCTGTCTTCTGATGGATTAATAAGCATGAGCCCATTTGCTTTAAAACTGTAACTCTAATTCTTTCCTCAGATTGAATAGCTCTTTCCTAATAGGTTTCACCAGCTTCTGACTGCAGGTTCTGCTCTCTCTCTCACCAACATTCTACAACCATTTCTCATTATTCTTGCATGTTTTCTTCTCAATCAGCCCAGCCTTGTCCTAGAAGGCCTGCCAAATGATTACATATAAACTTTTCTAAGTTTATATGTAATTGACTGCTGTCAATCTGTTTCAAGTTTAAATAGAGGTAGTGAACATTTTTTTTTTTTTCTGCAGAGGAAACCAATATATTAAGTTTACAATTTTTTAATGTTATTTTTTAAGAATTAAAAAATATATTTTATTTATTATTTTTAGAGAGAGGGGAAGGAAGAGAGGCAGAGAGGAAGAAAGAGCATCAATGTATGGTTGCCTTTCACCTGCCTCCAGCTACAGACCTAGCTGGAGACCTGGCTAACAACCTGGTTATGTTCCCTGGCTAGGGAATTGAACCAAAAACCTTTGGGTTCACAGGCTGGTGCCCTATCCTCTGTGCCATTAGCCAGGTGTTTGTAAACTTTTAAAAAAAAAGTAAAAGTTAATTTTACCAGATCAACTAACAGCAGATGATAAATCTAGAAAAGGACAGACTATATGAAAATTTAAGAGAACATTGTCTATTCATATATTATCTTTGCTCTAAGAAAACATATAATATGCATCAAGCTCTGATTGAATCTCAAGCATATTTGTTAGGGTGAACTGCTCCCATGATATACCAACCAAACTAAAACACAAACCTAACTACTTTGCTTTGAAAGTTTGTTATCTTCTTATATAATGGTCTTGATGGGTGAAACAATGGAATTTCAATCATTCAGCAACTTTTTATTGAATGATTGTTCAATAAATCAAATAAATGATGTGTGTGCTAAGTGCTGAGATTGATGTTCTGGGCACAAAGGTAATCATTCAAGAAGTTCATCCCTTTATAGAGTTTATTATTTGGTCAAGAAGATATATGTCAAATAAGTCATAAATAATCTAATAAATACAATGTGAAGGGAAGTACAGGAACTAGGGTTTTTGATACAAGAGTAACAACTTAACTCCAGTAGAAGGTACAGGTAGAAAAGAAGGTTCTCCTGAATATTGAATGATAAGTAATAATTTGCTACACAGAAGACTAGAGAAATATATAAGAGAGAGGATCGGAAAGACTAATTGTACCACACAGAAAACACTTGTTAGGTGCCCTGAAGTGAGATTGAATAAGACCATCTGCAGCTTTATAACTTTTTCTTCCATCAATCTTAAATGTAGATGTATATCAAAATATAGCAAGAAACATAAGGATGTTCTCCATTTGACATCTTGGAAGGTCTCTTGATGGATGGTATGACAAAGAACTAAATAAACACTGAGAGCAATGATCTGAAAGGCAATGATGTTTGTAACCAGAACTAAAACTAAGTGCAAATAAAATAATTTCACCTTCATTACCTAAGTTTAATTCAGAATGACTCCAAATGTTTTTGCATGTACTGTGCTTAGTAGATAAACTAGGTTATATCATTTGCCAATTTACTGATTTTTCTTATTAAATCTTACTCAAAAATGTATATTCCATAAAATGATAATACTTAAAAATGTATTTAAAGCTGGATTTAAATCTTCAAGTGCGAGCAAGGGAGAGCACACACAACCAGATAAATTTGGGATATTAAAATGAAAAATGTTACTTCAGTTAAAGAAAATATGTTAAGGAATTGCTTTCTAATATAAAAGAAAAAATAATTCTAAGTCATTTAGCCAATTTGTCCTTATCATGAGAGTTATATATTTGCTAGGCAATCTTTCTTTATTTATTATTTATTGAATACCAAGTATGCAGTGCTGTATAAATCATCATAGACATAATTCCTACTCTAAAGGCATATAATCTAAGCCAGAGAAAACAATTCAAATATAAAAGATGTCAAATGTGTTGATTAAACTCAGAAGATTGAGATTCTTAATTATAAATATGTCTTTATAGCTTAGGAAGTGAAAACTATAAATAACTCAAAAAGCAAGTGATAGAGAATCACATTCCAGGTGTATTTTATATGGGCAGTTTCTTATTTAAGAAATAATATTTATAATCAAGCTTGAGTACAGTATTACTAGGAAAAAATAAGCAGAAACAATATAAAATTTGGGGAGCATGATGCCAGGTACCTTTTATTTTCTATCAACCCTTTTTATTCCTCTTCTTTCCTCAACATACAAATTTCTAGTTCATTATAACCCTTAATTATATTTTTAACAACATAATGCTTTTATCTCATTAATCACATAGTTTTTCAAAGGAAAATAAGTAGAATCTTCTTATTTTGCTTTTAAGCAGCTCAAGATTACTTTGTTCTGTGTTGTATATTGTCACAAGAATAAAATCTATATTTAAAAACAGCCTTCACACAACACTAATTTCATAAAAATAGGAAGAATAGCTATTTGCACAACGTGCAACAGCAAATGGTAGACATAGATAGACAGCCAGATACATACATATACCTTTAGTATATCTAGATCTATATAGTAATTATTTAATCTACCTGTATGTTCAGCTCCTTGCACATGATAATTCTCCTATATGTACACATATGTATTTGTTTACTTCAATCCAATCTTTCTTTGTGTCTGCAGTTTAAATATAAGTTCCACTTTTTAAAAAATTGAATTTAAATATATAAAAGTTTAGAAATTATAGTGAACTATTTAACAGTATAAAGATTTAGAATTGGTGAGTCTTCTGTAAATATTGTTTATGACTAGATTTTAAAAATCCAATTTAAAGGAAACTTTTGGAGTATTCATGGAAATTTGAGAACTTAGATAAAGCCCAGTGTCATATATGATTTTAGTTCAAAGCAAATGATGTTTTCCATAGTTGCTCATTGACATATTAGGAATACATATGAATATACATCTAAGAAATATCTACATAAGATGTATTTAGTGAACCTTCCACTGCATTATAAATGTATAAAAAGTAACCACTGTTGATTCAATGGTTTCTTAGCCACAGATGCATCTCTGACATGAGACTGAGATTAAGAGAATCCAGGACTACAAGTTAAACTGAGACATTCTCATTATCACAACTGCTCAATAATTGATCTGAGCCTCATCACACTGCAATAAAGGGCAATGTTAGATGACTGACTTCCACCTCTGTCTAGAAGGGAAAGGATTTGCTGTTGAGCTCCGGCATTAGAAATCATACTGGTATGGATTTAAATTTTATCACAACTATTTACTTTGTGACTTTGGGCAATCTGAACCTTCCTAAATCTCTTTTTTAATGATAATATTAATACCTGCCTGAAAGAGTTTCTCTCTGTATTAAATCCTATTATATGTATGAAATACGTAGATTGGAATCTGGAGGGTTCTCATTTGACTAAGATAAGCCAAGATCTGAGCTCTCATCGCTTTTAGTCCAAACAGCAACAATCTAGTGGCTGATTATTAAAAAAGTACCCTAAGAGTTGAGGCAAGCAGAAATGAGCATGCTTTGAATATAATAATTTGGAAAAGAAACTATCAGGTCAAGTTGGCACATTTAAAATATTTTTGAAGTAGTTTGGAATTACAGCAAGAATTTTTAGAGGACATCCAGCACAGTCAATTCCAGCTCTGTTCCTTTTCTAGGGATTAGTTCCTTTACTTTGTATCTGTATTGTTCTGTGAGGCTGGGTTAAAGAGAGGAAATGGAGTGTCCAAATAACTCTCTAATGAGCCTGGTACTTAATTGAAGAAGTGAAAAAGTTAGAATTTAAATATCTTTTATGATTACCTGAAACATCTGCATAACTTGATTCATGGCAGGATTATTTTCCTATTCCAAAGATAAATCTGTATTTCATTATTATCCAAACTCACTATGTGTCCTATGCTGGGATAGTGTTCATAGTCCAAGTGTACAGACTATTACCTGTACTTGGAAGGCAGTTTATTTCTTCAAGAATGCTTTATAATAAATATTTATAAGAGTAATATTTGCAAAGTGGCTAAGTACTTCCCGTGATAGATAGTATTATCTCCATTTTACAGATGAGGAAGCAGGGCACAGAGCTAGAAAGAGACAACACAAGAAGGCAAACCTAAGAGGTATGCATCCAGAACAAATAACCAACTAAATTATATGCCTCAAGAGTTCTACTCCATTGGGTAGACCTTAACTAATTTACTCTCGAGTAATGGAAAATATAGGATAGGAAAGGCAGCCTGATATAGAGGAAATGAATCATGTTTCATTCCCTCTGCTAACTGTATATTAATAGCTTTAACCCCCAGTACCTCAGAATATGACCTGATTTAGAAATAGTCATTGTAGGTATCATTAGTTAAATTAAAATGATGTCATTAGAAGGGGTCTTAATTCAATATTCCTGGTGAATTTATAAGACAAATGGCAGGTGAAAATAAAGAGACGTATGTAGAGGAAAGACATGTGAACATAGAAAGAAGATGGTAAGGTCCATGCAAAAGAGAATCCTGGAACTCCTTCTTTTCCTCACCACTCTCGGAAAGAATCAATCCAGTTGACACCTTGATCTCATTCTATCCTCCAGAGCTGTGACAGGATAAGTTCGGGTTGTTTAAGACACTTAGTTTGTGTAAGGCAGCTTAACAAATACAGATAACCATTCTAACATACCATCTTGATTCTCCTAGCCAAGAGTGACAAAAAGAAATTCAGTTCACAACAAAATGTTCTGCACTTAGGAGCTCAACATAGGCCTGGGAGACAGGAATTTCAAAGAAGAGGAAGCTGATGTTAGGAGCAGGACAAAAAAATATTTTTCATATAAATATATTTTAGTTGAATACATTCCATGGACACTTTGCTGTATTGGTGGGCAAAAGATAATCTTTGATTTCATTGAGCCGTTCCCATAGCTCACTGTGAGAATCCCCTCAAGAATTACATGGATCCTCCAGTCTCTTTTGTTCTGCTTCTTGGTCCTCTTTGCAACCAATAATTCCTTCATCGTCTGCTGCTGTTCCCCACTTCTTACTGCAATATGTTTCAGTTAAGGCCCGTAGTCCTGAGATAGGGTATGTGACAGAAGAGCTGCACTCCATAAAAGCTGCAGGAACTGTCAACAAGAAGAAAGCCACCCCCACCACACACACACACACACACACACACACACACACACACACACACACTGGGTGTATTATTTAAAACTGGCAGAGACCAGCTCAATCCAATAGCATGAATAATTTCACCTAATAGTAATGACTAGCCTCCTTGTATACTCATGTAACGCTACATCAGCATGCTAAACAACACACCCTGAGCTACCGTTATTGGAACAGAAAGCCCATATAAGGATATAAGGTGGCCAGCAGGGCTCTCCTGAGAAATCTTCCTCTTCCATGAGGAGATCCTGAATATTCCTCTCCCTTATTAAATACCCTCTCCCTCAATTAAAATGACCTCAATAAAGGAAACACATTCTCCTAAAGGAAGCTGCTTTGTGTGTGGGGAGCCTACTCTCTGTCTAAATGTCTCACTAATAAACTCATTTTCACTTCAATTTATGCTGGCTTATGTTTGAATTCTTTCCTGCATAGAGCCAAGAACCCACAGTGGCTCTCAGACCCTCAGATCCTGGATAAGTCTAAATAAAATGTGAAGCTTGGCTATAGAGAAAAATGAGCACATGTACTCTGGAAAATTTGTATTAATACTTTTCTATTGACACATGAACTGAAATATTCTAAAATAAATGTCCAGTGTTGAAAATAAAACAGAAAAAATCATGGCAATCAAATATATAGACAAGTTTTTAGTTTTAGATGTTAGGATTTTTAAATATTGGTAAGAAAGCATGAACTGTTGAGAGGATTGGTTTTATTAGCCTAAGACTAGTGCAGCTAAGAATAGTTAGAACAAGGTAGAAGCCAGCTTTTCTCTAAACTCTGGAACTCAAACCAACTTTTTGCTTAACAGAGGAAGAATTATTTAAATTGGGGAAGAATGCATAGATCTGTTAAGTAGCTGTGGAAGCAAAGTATAATATGTACCTGTCTTCTCCTCAAATATTCAGGTATCTTTATTTGCAGACTAATTCCATTTTGTGGAGGTGAGCTTTGTTTTATCTTCCACATGGGTATAGACAACCCCTGCACAAGAGGACATATTTGTTGTTTCCATTCACTCAACTAGTGTTTACGAACCACCAGATTGCATTAGACTAATAGATCTTACTCATAAATAAGCACTGGCAAGCCAGTGTCATAAGAGATTGTGATCATTCCTCAATGTATTTTCAAAAGGTTCCCTTTAAGTTGAGAGTCAGCAAAAAGAGAACAGAACCTAAAAGGAGCATTGAATGTAGGGGTTTTCAGGAGAAAATATACAAGTTAATTATAGGTGCATCACATATTTCATAATGTAAATGCAAGCATTTCTAATCAAAATAAAAATATTGTGCAAAATATCACTTTATTGTATTTGGTAAATAATCAAACATTGTGCAAGATTTATCAATAAATCATTTAATTAATGAAGTGAAGTTGAAATAGTTTTGTTTGTTTTAATTTTGTTTTTGTAAATAAAATCTCTTGGTATCTAGTTCATAAATCAAAAGCAATCTGCACAGTCTACCAAGGATAAACTCTTAATCACCATTCAGTATAGTCAGAACAAATGCTCTTAAATGAAGGAAAGAGAAGTGTCACATGTTAAGGGAAAAGACACATGCACACACATGCTCATGCATACCCACATGTACATAGACTAGAACAAAATGAATGAATGAAACTGATTTGTACATATGACCATGTCAAGCTCAGTTTATAAAATACATGTTCTGAATGTATTATGGCAAGCAAAGAGCGAATGTCCTCTTGAACAAAATAAGGCATGTGATACAATTATACATCACATATATATTAGTTAACTACAACTGATTGGGACAATTTCTATAAAATACCTCACAGCTAAAATTCATAAGGTTAGGACCTCAACGAAGAAGAGAATTTATCACAATCCTCACCTAGCTGATTGTGTGATACTACCCACAACTGCACCTTAGACATTAGTTCAAAATATAGTTTGAAACATAGCATCTTTTTTTTGGGGGGTCATGATTTAGAAGAAATCCCATTTACTAATGATGGAGATGGAGGAGAAGCACTCATTCTGGATCAAAGAAGTCAAATAAACAATAAGATGTCTTAAAACTGACTACTCTCCTCTCCACTAGAAATGGTAATATTAATCCCCCCAAAACTAAAAACTAAAAATAAAAATAAAAACAGAAAGGTCTACTTTATTTGTCTTTATCTGGTAATATATTTATTTACATCACTGAGCTTCAGTGGCTATTGTGAATGGTCCTATATATTTGGAGATATCACTGTAAAAATTTCACACACATACAAAGAAGTTCTTGATTCACTCAGTCCTTTCTAATTATTATATTTGAAATATGTATGGTTCTCAAGACACTTATAAAAATAAACTACTAAGGGATTCTCTCATAAAATTTTGAACTTAATCATGAGTCATGGATACAACTTGAATGTAGAGTTAGATTGAATGAGGTTTTATAATTTGTCCAAGGACCCCTTCAGGGGTGACTGGAGTTGTGTAGATAAATTAGAATTTGTTTGAATCTCATGCATTGCCAGTATATATTTATAAAAGTTAATATGCACTTTATGATTTGAAATTAAATTGCAAAGAAAAAAAAGCTATTACCCCTTGGTTTGAGTTGTTCTTTCACTAGTAAAAAGAGATTTGTACTTACATGTACCTTTTAAAAATGTGGACTCCATTTTCAGATTTTAACATTATGTGCCTGGAACCTTCAAACTTATATTATTACAAAAACAAGTGCAATAAAAGTAACTTGATTGCCACTATGTGTCTTGAAGAATCAAGTCTAGTTGACCCTGACTGCTTGACTTAGGTCATATATCTGCCCTTGAATCCACTCCTGTAGCCAGGAGAATGGATGACGCGGCTTAAATCACATTCTCCAACTTGGGTAAGGTAATATGGGTAGTTTCACCAAGACAATATTGAGAGCATGGCAGAAGGTAGTGGGTAGATGAAAGACAAAATATTATGCAGTGCTTAAGAGCAAAACAATGTATATTGGAAAGAAAATTAAAAAGGATCTGTTGATGTGACTCAGTGGATTGAGCACTGGCCTATGAACCAAAAGGGTTGCTGGTTCAGTTCCCAGCTGGGGCACATGCCTGGGTTATGGGCCAGGTCCCCAGCTGGGGGAATGTGAGAGGCATCTGTACATTGATGTTTCTCATCATCTCTTTCTCCCTCCCTTCCTCTCTCTACAAATAATTAAGTAAAATCTTTTTAAATTATGAAAATTAAAAAGGAAATTAACAAATGTTTAATATAACATTAGTTTGATCATGGCATGTTGCATAACATGCAATTTTAGTATTTTTGTCATTATGGTCTAACTAACAGAGTTGCAAAGTAATAAACCATGCTAATAATGGAAAGGATTACAGCTGAGGCACCTGCTCCAATAATTTGCAACTATAGGTTTAAAAAGGAAAATACAGTGATAAGCAAAACAATAACATCTCCATCTTATGCTTCTTCTAAATAATGAGCTTTTCTTCATAAAACATTGCCCCCAAATCTGTGTGTTTGGTAACTTTCCTTAATTAAAAAGATTACATTATATTCTACATAATATAAATAATGACAATGAGGTTTGTGCTTTCAAAAAAATAGAGAAAATGTTTATATTTTCTTGCAGATTTGAGTAAACAATTAGACATAATCATTTATCTCTGTGACTGCAAACTCATTTCCCTACCTCAAATGACTCTGGGTCAGAAAACACACGTTATTGCCAGGAAAAGTTCTATTTGTAAAATTACAACTGATAAAAAACTGGGGACTTTAATAAATATTATTTTGCAACTTTTCAATAACATTTATAGCTGGAAGTACTAAGCTGCTGAATGCAGGATAATTTGGAAATGGAATAAATATATTTCAAATGTGAAATAATATCTTAATAAGAAATAATAGAACAGCATAGTACTGGCATTAAAAAAAAAATCACATAGATCAATGGAACAGAATAGAGACTAGAAATAAACCCACACATTTTTAGTCAATTAATATTTGGCAGGGGAAATAACCACATACAATGAGTTAAAGATGGTTTAGTCAATAAATGGATTTGAGAAAATTGGACAGGTACATACAGAAAAATGAAACTAGACCACCTTAACAGCACATATAAGAATAAATTCAAAATGGAATAAGATTTAAATGTTAGACTGGAAACCATAGAAAACATAGGGAGTAAAATTTCAGACATCACTCAAGCCATATTTTTCTGATCTATCTCTTCAGGCAAAGGAAACAAAAAAATAAATAAACATCAAACTAAAAAGTTTTTGCAGAGCAAAGGAAATAATCAACAAAATAAAAAGACAACTCACTGAATGGGGGAACATAATTGTGGATATACTGATAAAAAGATAATATCTAAAATTTATAAAGAACTTATGAAACTCAACACCAAAAACAAACAATCAGCTTTTAAAAAATGGACAAAAGATCTAAGTAGATACTTCTCCAAAGAGGACCTACAGATGGCCAATAGACATATGAAAAGAGGTTCAACATTACTAATCATCAGAGAAATGGAAATTAAAACTACAATGAGGTATCTCCTCATACCTGTCAGAGTGGCTATCATCAATAAGTCAACAAACAAGAAATGTTGGCAAGTATGTGGAGAAAGGAGAACCTTTTTACACTGTTGGTAGGAATGCAAACTGGTGCAACCACTGTAGAAATTAATATGGACTTACCTCAAAAATTAAAAATGACATTGTCCTATGACCCAGCAATTCAACTTTGGGGAATTGTCTGAAGAAACCTGGAACACCAATTTGAAAGAATATAGCACCCCTATGTTCATTGCAAGGTTATTTACAATAACCAAGATTTGGAAGCTGCCCAAGTGTCTATCAGAAGATGAATGGATACAAATTTGTGATACATTTACACAATGGAATAATACTTGATTATAATAAAGAAGGAAATCTTGACCTGACATTGTTCCACAAAGCAAAAGAGCATTGGTTCAATTCCCGATCAGGGCACATGCCCTGATAGTGGGCATAGTCACCAGCTGAGGAGGTGGGACTTGAGAAAGGTAATTGATCAATATCTCTCTCATGTATTGATGTTTTTCTCCCATTCTTTCTCTTTATCTTCCCTTCTCTCTAAAAATAAATAAATATTTACTGTTGGTTGAAATGCAGATTGGTGCAGCAGCCACTATGGAAAGCAGTATGGAGATACCTCAAAAAGTTAAAAATTAATCTGTATTTTGACTCAGTGATCCCACTTCTTGCAGTATAGTTGAAGGAACCCAAAACAGTAATTTAAAAGAATATAAGCATCCCTATGTTTATTGCAGCATTATTTACAATTTCCAAGATTTGGAAACAGCCCAAGTGTTCATCAGTAGATGAGAGGATAAAACAACTATGGGACATTTACACAATGGAATATTATTAGGTCATGAAAAAGAAGAAATTTTATCCTTTCTGACAGTATGGATGGACCTGGAGGACATTATTCTAAGTGACATAAGTCAGTCAGAGAAAAATAAATACCATATGATTTCACTCTATATGGAATCTAATAGACAAACTAAACTGGTAAGAAAAAGGGAGACAGACTCATAGATAGAGAGCAGGATGACAGCTAGGGGACTGGGGGAGGTTAAGAGGTGGTGGGATTGAGCAAAAAGTAAAAAGGACTCATGGACGTGGACGACAGTGTGATGATGGCTGGGTATATAGGAGACTGAATGGTAACGTAAAAGGGAATGGGGTGGGTGGGGCAGGGGAGAGCAAGTTGGGGGGAGGGGAATGGGACAACTGTAATACAACAATAAATTAATTAAAGAAAAGAATTGCCATTTCAAAAATATAACATATATTGCTTTCTTTAAAAATATAAAAATACATAAATATCTGTTTTTAAAAAGGAGAAAACTCTTACCTTTTACAACAGCATAGATACACCTGGAGAGTATTATGCTAAAAGTAAGCCTGTAGAGAATGACAAATCCATATAATTCTAATGAATAAAATAAACTAACAAACAAAGATAAAAACACTCATTGATACAAAGAACAGACTAACAACTGCCAGAGAGGAGGAGAGTTGTGGGATTGGGTGACAAAATTGAAGGGATTAAGCAAAGAAAATAAGAATATCATAGACACAGACAACAGAAGGGTGCTTACCAGAAAGAAAAGAGGGTGAGATGAGGAAGGAGGCTTGATTTGGGGTGGTGAACACACAATACAATATACAGCTGATGTATTATAGAAGTACCTCTGAAACCCATATAATTTTATTAACCAATGTCACCCCCAATAAATTCAGTAAAATTTAAAATCCTTTAAATTTTACTTTAAATACATGTAAAAAGGCCCTGGCTGGTAGCACAGTGATAAGGCACTGGCCTGTGAACCCAAAAGTTGCTGGTTCCATTCCCCAGCCAGGGCACATAACCAGGTTGCAAGCCAGGTCTCCAGCCAAATCCATAGCTGGAGGCAGGTGAAAGGCCACCATACATTGATGTCTTCTCTCCCTTTCTTCCTCTCTCCCCTCCTCTCACTGGAAATAATAAATAAAATATTTTAAAAATAAATAAATACGTATTAAAATATGTATGGGTGTAAATGTATTTTTGCATGTGTTTGGTAATATTGTAATTCATATTAAAAGAGTAATTTTTTAAACAAATGAATTAATGTTAAAAATAAATTAAAAGGAACGATGTATGAATTGGACTAAGAAGTAGGACCCAAAATACAGGCTATAGTACATTATCACTTGTGAAATGTGTGGTCAGAAAGGTTCAAATAAAAACAAAATTTAAAAAATAAAAAAGGAAACCTTAGTAAGGAAGGATGAGTTAGATGAACTGCTTTGCTGACTGAAGCAGACTTCCCAAAGCCAGCACGTAAAATCTATGGCCAGGGAAAACACAACATCGATAATCTGTGAGCTGTTTTGTGGACTCTTGTGACTATTGTCCTGGCTGACCTTCAGGGCCTCATAGATGAGTTCCACAGCTGGTCTGTGCACATACTACTTTTTCCTTTAGAAACTCAGCTGTCCTTGACTTTGCTCTAGGTTAAGCGCTGTGTGTGGTGTGGGCAGGCATGAGGGGTTAGCGCTGTTGGCATGCGGGACTTTCAACGGCATGATTCATCCCACAAGCCTGGAACAGTTTTGCCTCTTTGCCAGTGAGCATTTCCCAGCTTATGGTTTGCCACTTGACTTTCCTGTAAATGCAAATTAGAATTAATAAGGGAGGGAGAATGTGACTTTCAGTGTTTACACTCATCTGTAGAACGAGATGCATTTTTTCAAGAGAAAAGGTCCAACCTCAAGTGATCTGTGGTTTACATTACTGCGCCAAAGTAGCACTATTAATTGGCATCTTCTGAAAACTCAGACCTCTTTCTGAGGCAAAGAGACTCTGGAAACCTCAAGAGTGCAGGGGCTCCCATTTCAGGTTTTGCTTGGAAATAACCCCAGCACATTTTTCCCTTGTTTCCATACCCCTTCCCATGAGTAAAAGCAGAATCCATGCAAACTAATTTATGAAAAGAGGACACTCCGAATGGTAGGTAGCATTCAATGCAACCATTTCTCTCCCACTGATGTTACCCCGGCTTTTATCTTTGTGGGAGGTTACACTTAGTATATTCCCAGAGCCTGTGCGTGCCTAATTCCAAAGGCGATGTTTAGTCTGGTAGGAGGTACTTCACACTCCTGTCCCCTGGAGTCAGCTTGGGGCAGGGCAAAGCCCAGCTGCTGTGGGGAGGAAACAGCAGCTCCTTCAAACCCAGCGGCACAGTCTCGGTGCAGACAGGACTCACTCCGGGGCTGGGACTCCTTCAGCCCAGGTTAAGCAGTGGAGGGATTAGAATTCCTTCCTGCACCTGTTTGCCTACGGCTTTGCGGTGGAAATTGAGCTAAGAATTCCTTCTATACCTCTGGAAACTGAAGTTTAAATGTATGCAATTTAAAAATGTACAGAGAATAGGAGGATTTCCACCCCCCTCTTTCCCGTTCACTAAAAGGTTTTATTACTTCTGACTAATGGTGCTCTTGCCCTCGGGGGGGAATGCTATTATGAACCTCTTTGAGACCTGTCAGGAAGCACGCTGGAAATTTTTACTGATGGATTACCCAGCATGCGCTGAGGCGCATATGCTCCCATTGATGGCAAGGCGGTGGGGACCAAGGTGGGAGGGTGGATGTGGTGGGTTCAGAGTAGGGATGGGGGGCATGACAGAAATTGGCTTTCTGCAAATGGAAAATATTGCATTGAACAACGTTCAATTATGATTTTCTTGATAATCGCAAGCATCAAACATCTTGGTGGAATGGTTTTGGTTGACTATATATCACTGTATCTCTAAACTCAGGGTCTCTAGAAAACAGCCTGAAACAGGTGCTTGCAAAAGGTAGTTCATTTGGAGATGTTTTTAAGGTCCATGGTTTAGGAGCTGGAAGAATGAAACAAAGTTGGAAGGAAAGCAATACAAAATGCATTATTGAGCCAGTCCATTGCTATGGACAGCCAGGGTTTTAATTCTGCTGGAAAACTACAAAATCTAAGTAAGTAAGTAAGATACATATTTCATAGGTGTCAATGTGAAATAAAGGAGAAATGTATTTTCCACTAGCTCCTGTTCCTTATTGGTGAGAGGTTACAACATTGTTCATCCATCAGAATAGTTTGGTCGATTCCTAAAATCATCCCAAGTGGGAAAGCTGGGAGGCCAAAGACTGAGAGGGAACCCTGCATGGTAATTGATGAGTGACATGAGGTTACCCTAGTGGATCTTATAACAGCAATGCCTTGAGTGAAAAAAATTAAAAAATGGTCTCAGGAGACGTGAGACCCATCACAGTGATCTCATTCACTGTCCTCATAGGAAACACATAGCTTAAGATGGGACATGATCATTTAAAAATGTTTCACTTACGTCCTTAGCTGATGCAGCTCAGTGGACTGGGCACCAGTCTGGGAACCGAAAGGTTGCTGGTTCAAGACCCAGTCAGGGCACATGCCTGTGTTGCAGACCAGGTTCCTAGTTGAGGGCTTAAGAAAGTCAACTGATTGCTGTTTCTCTCCCTCCCTCCCTTTCTTCCTCTCTTCCCCTCTCAAAAAAAATTTTTTTTCACTTGCCAAAATTTGATGTAGGAGGACCACAGAGGTGGAACAATAATGGGAGCTTAGTAACAACCAAGCATTGCTTCCTGAAAATGACTAGGAAAAGAGTGGCTCCTGGAACCCAGATAGTGGTGAGTAGGTTTAGCTCCCACTAGAGAAGCAATGATCTTCCAATAGGGGCTACCAGATAGGGAGCCTGGGGAAAAATCACTCTCCTGTGGCCCTGAGTCTCTTTCTTGGATTCCCTATTCACTATCACTAGAGCCAAGATGGCATGGAGACTGGGTGATGTGGTCTGTACATGCAAGTTTTCTGAGGCAGAGAGCAAGGTGGAGAACAGGAGGGCTGGAAAAAAAAAAAAAAAAACAAAAACCTAAAGATATCTGATACAATGGTTCAGTAGAGATAGTTGACCAAATTGCCATTTTTTAAATGATCTTGACTAATCTTGACCAATTATACAGAGGACTAAGCTTGGTTTCAGACTGCTGAGAGTTTTGTTGTTGTTGTTGTTGTTGTTGTTATTTAATATGAGAAGATAATAAAAAATTTGTAAGATAAACAAAACTCATTTATATATAGGGTAGCTCAGAAATAATCACTATTAATTAAAATTTTGTGTGTTTGTGAAAGAACGCTGGTGTTGAATCAACCACTATAAACACATTATATTATGATAATTAAGTTAAGATTTAATACTTATTTACTCAGATTAGTAAATATTTTTGAAAATATAATTTTTAGTATTTTATTCAATTTATTTTACCATTTTTATATGAGTGATTCTAGTTTTTCCCTATTAAACATGCTATCTGTGCCAGCTTATTTCTTAATTATCTATCTCAAGATGACTACCAGATTATGATGCATACTAGAAAAATATTAAAGCAGAGCAAGTGACTAGAGCAGGGATAATGAGCCTCCCTGAAAGACGGATATTTTTGAGTTGAGATGTGGCTATAGTGAGGGGATGAGGTACAAGGTTATTTTTGAGACAAAAGTGTTCCATATTGAGAGAATAAAAATTAAAAACTGTCCTCAAGTCATGCTTGTAGGTCTGTAAAAAACTGCCAGCACCACAATGTAATGGGCAGGAAGACTAGTAGGTAGAAGCCACAGGGCAATTAGGATTAGGTCATGAAAACCCCATAGGTAAGAGTAAGTGTCGGGATTTTACGCTAATCATCTGTACCTACCAACCAAGTATGGGAATCATATGATCTGGCTTGAGATTTTAAAGGCTTGCTCTGTGGCTGGTTGGCAATAGACCAGCCAATGGGTAAAGAAAACCAGGTGCCCAGGTGGTGCTAAACAGTGTTGCCTGGGCTAGTGAAGGGGGGAGCTGAAAGAAGAGATGCTGTCAAAACAGACATGAAAAGCAGAATTTGCTCCTGGATTAGGACACATGAATAAGTCAAAGATATATGCTGATATATTTGATATAAGGAATATTTAAAAAGATGAAGACAGCAGAAAAGGAGGTCATTTTTAGGTACTATTTGTTTGAAATTCCAATGAGATGCCCAGGAAAAGGTGAGAACAAGTTAATGAATGCGTTAACGCTTTAGTATGAAAATGTTTGTATTTTTTTTCATTTTAATTTCCTTGTCTTTGATCACCTATAAACCTGAAATTTTCACTTTTTGGAACATATATATATATATATATATATATATATATATATATATATAGTCTGTCCCAAAAGTATCAGTCAATGTCACTATAATCAAAACAGTTTGCACAGCCAGTACTTTTGGGACTATATATATGTGTGTATACACACACACACACACACACACACAGTACATATGCATATATATATCTATATATATATGTATATATAGATATATATATTCTGTGTCATCATTCTCTTATGTATTAATTATCTACTAGGATTTTAGTGCAGGCTATTAATATGGGCCATGTATGCCTTATTTATAAGAGTGTTCTCTATCCAAATATTATTTAATGTTTTGATTGTATGATATTTTGAGAAATGATAACTTTAAAATTTATATAACATCAATGCTATAATGTGATTTCTTTCCATTGCTTTTAAGTTCAGAAACTTATTTTATTTCTACTTTTTTCTATTATGGTGCTGGTCTGGTTTATTTATTACATATTACTTATTGTACCTGTGGAATTGAATATATCGAACAGTATAAAGTATTAATTAATTAACCTACACATAGTTCCTCAGTGACTCATAATTCTTAAGGACACTACCGACAAAATTTTTTGAAAAAGTAAATCCTGTTTCCCTTCTTAGATGTAAGCACCAGCACAAATTTTCAACTTGAGGACCCTGAGGACAGCTCTATCTAGGTAGTCAAACATACCGTTAGTAGGCTCACAGTCACAGCCCAGTAGAGTCAGAAATAATGAACATGAACCCAGCACCATGTGTACCTAAAATATAGCTATGAGACCTGAATTGCATGTGCCTAAACTTAGGCCTGGCGGTTTGGGGGACAGGTTAGTCCATTGTGTGACTCCACTTCTGATTCTGCAAATTAGGGTCGGTACCATATTGCTCTACATTGGCAGCTCAAACCACTTACAAGAGACCCCAATATGCCAGCTGACTATAGCTGATGTCCTCTGCTAACTTTGAGGGGTTGCATATTCCCATAATTATTCCCCTATACATCAACTGAAACCCAGTTCCTGAAGAGCTGATGTGAGAATTTTGCATTCATGTTCTTTTCTGTTTCTATGGCCATGATTTCCATTCTGTGAAAAATGTTTCCTCTATTGTATATTAAATTATTACATGAATGCACCCAACATCAATTAACATGCATAATTCCTCCAATATATACTAACCAATTGAAAAGGATCATTGATGATAGTCTGGATGGGCACATGATTCCAGTATCAGCACTGTTTGGTAGGGTGGTGGTGTACAAGTAAGTGTTTGTGAGCACACACATGAAGCTGTTGGGGTGCAAGAAAAAGTATTATCCACTATGTAAACTCACATTTCAAACTTATATTAAAATAACCCACTTTTAAAAGTTTGACATGGTGAACTGGAAATAACATACCTGAGGCTAGGTGACAGTGATAGGTAGCAGTTCCTCCTTTTACATTAAAGGAAGCATTTTTGAACATTTGTAAAAAAATTCATGAAGGGGAGCTGACAATTGTCCTTCTGAGCTAATAACAGATTGCTTTAAACATACCTCAAATGAAAAACAGAGTATCTTGGGTCAAAAGTCACTGACCTCTGAGAAATACTGGGCAATATGTTGTCAAATAATAATTAATAATAATAGTAATAAATAATGCTGGGGTTTGCTCTGTAAATTAGGCCCATACATCTGTCCAATTTCTGACTTTAGTAAAAATAAAGAAGGGGTAAGACATACCAGTGTCAAAATATCAAATTTATGTCTGAGAAAAATGGAATGCTTAAACTAAAACCCCAAAAGGAAGCAGCATAAACACCCAACCCTAACCATACCTTGACAGCCACAAGCTACAACTATACTATCTAAAACAGTTTCAGACACACAGTAGGTGCTCAGTAAGTACCAACTGAATGGCAGTAAGGACAGTAGGATACAATTGCTTGGTGGGCCACAGGGCCTCAAAAATGAGGAGAATCTAAGGATAGATTTACTATTTAAGTGTTCATTGATAATGAATTGGAACACTTTCTCCCAAATGAACAAATATTGAACTATTTATTGTGTGAACAACATACAGCACATTTTATTGACTTAGTAACATGAACTCTTCTGCTTATGTAACATACTAAAAAAATTTCTGATTTAGAACTTGGAGCCGAAAACCTGAGGAATCTTGCATATGAGACCAAAAGATATTTTTAGTGTATGTTTGCTAAGATGTGAAAAGTAGAATGATTGTAGACACAAAGATTAACAAAATACTGTAAAATATGGAATATGTTATTAAATACATTGGAACTTTTGTGAGTTGAATTGTCTGTGTAAAAGTAAAGGAGCCTGGTGCCCATTTGCTCAAGAACAAATCTAAGGAAGTCCATAAAGATAAACCAGCTGAGAAATCAAGATCCATGATGAAGTAAGCTATCAGAAATGTCCACAAGTCATGTGATGATTTCTGCATTCCCATGGTTAATGAAATTGGGAGCTGGAACCAAGTTTACTGAAACCTCAAGCATGAAGGGAGATTCCAGATGATAGCTTTGTTATTAATATTGAATACTTGTTAACTACTTCAATTTATTACTAACCCTGTGACTGAAGTAGTATTTTTTTTACAAAGGAGACAGCTTAAAATAGTGATTGAGAACCTGACCAGGACACACAGATACTGAATATGAAAGCAAATTTCAAAATGTATACACATGTACAACTGCTCTCAATACTTATCCCCTTAATGACTAGACTTTGTGGCTTCAAACAGCTAAATTAAATTTTAAAAAGAAGTTGAAGTCAAGCATGTTACACAGCAACAACCTTCCACCATTTGACCTAGTGGTAACTATGTTGGGCGAAAAAACCTTTGTATTCATGCTACTTTTCTCTAATTCCAAGTGAAATGTTCATCCTGGCCCATTGATTGCTTTCTGTGTATCTAATATGTAATCTGACACTCTGAGGGTATCATTGTTCATCACATGGGCAGGGAGCCAATACGGACATAGTGAAGGTTTATAGAATAGATTCTCTACTAAGTTGATAGACGTGTTTAGGGTAGTGTGAGTGTGTATGTGTATGCTTATTTGACTATTATTATATGGCCATGTAAAGAGAATATAGGTAAGCCATTTTTATTCATTGATCTTAAAAACAACTACGCAAAAAGGATAAAAACAGTATTTATAAAGCAAACCAAGTTTACAGAATCCAAATACCACATGAATTTTTATTTTAAAAGCAAACAATAATGCCCTGGCTGGCATGGCATAGTTGATTGGAGCATCCTCCTATAAACCAAAGAGCCATGGTCAGGGCACATGCTTAGGCTGCATGTTTAATCCTGGTCAGGGCACATACAAGAATCAACCAATTTGATGTTTCTCTCTCACTCTATATTTCTCTCTCTCACTCTTTCTCTCCTTCACTTTCTCTCTCTCTAAAACCAATAAGCATGGCCTCCAGTGAAGATGAAAAGGAGAAAAAACAAACAATAAGCCCAAACTGTGACATCCTTCTTTCAAATTTTGCAGTCATGAAACAAGCTCTACTCTATTTTCTATACATCTCCTCCTCCAGCCTGGTCCTTCTGGAGTGCACTTCTACACATTTCTGAGAAATCATTTAAAAACATTTCCTAGAATAGCAAGGCACACCCTATTTTGAAGTTGGTGACTATTTAACCAAAACAAATAGCATTTCTGCTTTGTAGTCTGACTGTAACACCCTCATAGAAGCTTATCATTCAAAAAGGAAACTAACAGAACATCTCAGAGAATATAAACAACCTTCTTGATTTATGGGGTGTATATGATATTTGTCTCAATCACTTGGAATATTGGAAAGTTTTCTTGTATCCTCTTGGAAACACAAATCTCTACTGTGATTAAAATAACACTTCAGCAAAAAAGCCCTGGCTGGTGGCACAATGGATAAGGCACCAGCCTGTGAACCCAAAAGTTGCTGATTTGATTCCCAGTCAGGGCACATAACTAGGTTGCAAGCCAGGTCTCCAGCCAGGTCTCCAGCCAGGTCCTTAGCTGATGGCAGGTAAAAGGCAACCATACATGGATGTTTCTATCCCTCTCTTGTCTCTCCTTTCCCCTCTCTCTGAAAATAATAAATAAAATATTTTAAAAATAAATAAATAATAACACTTCAGCAAAATCAAAGTATTTGTTATTTGCCTGCATGGTTATGAAATCCCTCTATTCTCCTTCAAACAATCCCCAAGTTTATACATAAAGCATTTCTACCAAATTTACTTGTAATACTTTGGTGTCTTACAAGATAAAATGGTTCTCTTTCATGCTCATGATGCCATTCCATATTCTTTTCAACTGACGCAATTTTATATTTTTAGTGAAAATAAAGGCCCTTCAAAAATGAAGACTTTGGCATAGAGACTAAAAGAAAATAATAAGTTCTCCTCTACCTTAATCCTCACTTTTTCATGGTCCTTATAAAAAAATAGTTAAGGCAGCCTCTCCAACTGTGAACAAAATAGCTGGTAGATTAAAACTTATGTAGTAATAAGAAAATATGAAAAGGAAAAGGAAAAGAAGTAAAGAGAAAGGAAGAAAGGCATGATGTAAATTTCTTCCATGTCTCAAATTTGACATAGGAACAAACTAAAGTGTAGAAATTGAATCTTTGATTCTGCGTGTAGACATATCAGGCCACATAATCAGACCGTCAGTTTTCCTATTGAGAGTTATCAACTAAGTGACTTAGTGCAAACAACCTAAGTTTCTAACCCTTAATTTATCAACTTGTAATATGGATAAAATAATAGTATTTTCTAATTTTAGGGCTGTTTATAACTATATTTTGAGTGTGTTGAAGCTACATGACCCATGTTAGTTCTACAATAATTATCTATGGGACAGAGAAAACAATGCTATGTATTCTAAACATTGGTACAACATTGACATTCCCTAAATTATAGGTATTTTTAGCACTGCTTCTATTTTGGGTTTCTACCAATCAATGAGTCCAAGGGCTCCCCAACTTCATTGTTGGCATTATTATACTTCTTGTTACAGTAATCACTGGCCTAGGGGTTATTTTAAAGGTAGGAGAAAGTTCCTTATCCTCTTAACCTCTATCTTGTACTGTTCAATTTGCTGATTATACAACTTCACTTGGACTATTTAGAAAGTTGATCAAAACTGATGGCTGAAAGACTACATGATTCATCCACTTAGCCAATGTTTCATACAAGTGCTAATGAAAACTACTTGACAAACCCTGAACAAATATTTTGGGTCAAAGTAGTTTCCCAAGGCAAAAATCTCTTTCCAGACATTGCAAAAACTGAAATCTTCCTATTGCCTCTTGTTTGATCAAGTCAGTAGGAGAGTTGGAATTAGGGTTGGGTTGCGTTGTTAAGGAAAGAAGATGGAGGAAAATAAAGAAGTCAGCCTTGAGGAGACATATTCTGCATGTAAGAACTGCTGTGTAGAATGACAGTGAATGTACTTTCTCTGTCTCCAGCTGTAGATTCAGTGTGCCAATGGGCTAGGTCAGGAACTATAAAGTTTATAGGAAAGTAGAAGACACTAGGCAACATCAGAAGGAACTTGCAGCAGAATCCTGCTAGGGAATAATCTCACTAGCCCACATCATGGCAGCACACCATGCCCACCTAGACTTGATGTCAATTGTGGGAGGGTAGCAGGATTCATAAAAATAGTCATAACTCTTATAAGTTGCTTCCTTCCCATTAAAAATATATCATCCAAGAATGTAGGTGACATTAAAAATTACTCCCAATGGAATAGTGTAGTGTTCCACTTTATGCTATGGTAAAACTAACATGACAATAAATATAGCACCTTCCTTCCTTTCTTCCTACCTTTCTTCCTTCCTTCCTTCCTTCTGTCCATCTCTCTTATTTTTGCTTTCTTCATTACTTCTGTCCTCTCCCCCTCTCCTTCTTCTTGTCTTTCTATTTCTTCTTTTTTCTTCTTGTTTTTTTTTTTTTTTTTTCCAATGAAACATTTTCTTTTGACATTGTGGTTAGCTTGCTTACATTTTAGAAATCTGATACTGAACTGCACAGATGCTTAGAAGGAAAAAAAATTTCCCCTACATTTTTTAGTGGAAGTGGTGCAACAAGAAATATGAAAACCCCTAAAATCACTCAAGTGTTCCTGGCATATACTAAGCTCATAACCCTCTAAGAACTATGAAAATTATAGTGCAATGATCTCGATAGGGGAAATCAGAGTTTAAATAAAGTCAGATTTATACACAACTCTATTGCATTCTTACAGGGAGCTTTGCTTTTAAAACTAGAGACAGACAGGATATTGTTGATTTAGATATTGTGGGAAGGTCACACAGTAAAAATCTTTCTCCCACACATTCAAAAAACCCACAAGAAAATATCTTGTTGAAGTTCAATTCCCAATACTTCAAAAAGTCCTATCTTCTTACTGCTTCAATCCCTTGGAACATTCTTATTACCCCAATAGCCACCAAAAGCCAACAGCTGCTTCGATGGAATTGAGTAAATTTTCAGGCAGCTGTTGGGGATAGTTTTCAACCACAAAGAAATGTAAGTTGAAAAGTTCACAACAAAGTTTTTGCCATTCTCAAAGTAGGGAGGCTGCTATACTTAGCCATAAAAAGGAGGATCTCTGGGTAAGAAAGAACATCAAATTTGAAGGTGGCAGATTTCAATTTTCACTAGCAAATTAGCCAATACTTTAACAAAATAATACCGGTTGTAAACAAGTGGCTGGTTCTTTTGTTAACTGCTAGTTGGAATATAAATGAGAAGACTTTTTAAGTTCAAGAATATTTATGTTGGTATAAAATAGAAAAAAACATACTATAATACTGACTAAAGTTCTGTATGTAGAGCAGGTTGTCTACAGTTATAAAAGGAATACCAAACTATTTGAAGACTCTAGAGAAAATAGTAAGTAAAACATTATAAAAGATTATGAATTTATTAATTTTAATATATATATAAATTACATATATACATACACACACACACAAACATTTATCAGCATGTAAATAATGCTTATATCTAATTTGAATGGTAGAATATAGAAATCAATTCTTAATTTCTTTTTCTTGCCTTTCATTATGTCCTCCAATGAAATTTTATTATTTTAAAAATATTATAGGCCCTGGCTGGTGGCACAGTGGATAAGGCACCATCCTGTTGCTGGTTTGATTCCCAGCCAAGGCACATACGAGTTGTAAGCCAGATCTCCAGCCAGGTCTGTAGCTGGAGGCAGGTGAAAGGCAACCATACATTGATGTCTCTCTCCCTCTCTGCCTGTCTCCCTTCCCCTTTCTCTAAAAATAATAAAAATTTAAAAATGTATAGGCCCCAACTGGTGACACAGTGGATAAGGCACTGACCTGCAAACTGAAAGGTTGCTGGTTTGATTCCTAGTCAGGGCACATAACCAGGTTGCAAACCAGGTCCCCAGCCAGGTCCCCAGCCAGGTTCATAGCTGGAGGCAGGTGAAAACAACCATATATTGATTGATAGTTCTCTCCCTTTCTTCTTCTCTCCTGTCTTTCTCTCTAAAAATAATAAATAAAATTTCAAAATATTATGAAATCAAAATATTTTAAAAATTAGTTCTGTAAGTCACAGGTACAGATATATTTTGAGCAAAGGCCATGGCTTCAGCTGGATTTTTCTGGTTGCTGTGGCATCTTTGGATTGCAGGCCAGTTCATCAGTGTCGTATATGAGGAGTACTCAAGTTAACAGTGAAAGTTTAGACTGATTTGGGTGCAAGCAGGATATTTGGAGGAACAGGGCCATTGGGACAGGAAAAAAGTCAACAAAGGGTGAGTTAATGGCCAGGCCAATGCTTGGGAGAGCCGAGGCTCCACTCAGTGCAAGACTTTGGACCTTTGGGAACCTTTGTTTCCTGTTCTTTGGAATTGCACCACCAAGAGGGTGGAAAAGCTGTGGTGTCTGTCCATTAATTTCTAGCCCTCCCTGGCTGAATGAGGGTCACTCTTGGAGGGCTAACTTTCACTTTCTGTGTGTGCACCACAAAAATGCCAAAAGATGACTTGCAGGGAAATTGCAAGCAGTATTGGCGTATTGGCAGGATCCTTTACATTAGCCTTGTCGATGCCTGCATTTGTGAGTATCTTCTAAGACAGTGAAGCTATTTCTGCATCAAGATGATGGGATGGGATGGTAGAAAGGGGACCTGGAGTTCAAATTCTGACATTTGCTTGCTATAGGCACTTTGAGGATCATTGAACATCTGTGTGTCCTCATGACATCCCCAGTGAAATATCAACAGCACTGCCTACCTTCTTTCCTTAAAATCACACCCAGGGAAATTATGTTTTGGGAAGAGAAAAATGAAACTAATTGTATCTCACAAGCCCACCTCCAGTTAACAACTGGGAGACGGAAAAATGCAGACAGGAAAAACTAAAAGTAAATTTGAAACTCGTGCCTAAGCCAGAGCCCCAATCAATAGAATGTAAACAACTTTCTTAGAAATCTGGATCTTCCTAATCTCTGATTGTGAAAAAAGAGTAGCATGACCCCAGGTTCTAGCCATTCTCATTTTGGCCTCAGCATATTCACAAACCTGAAGGTCTCTGGACCATCTGGGACCACAATGAAAAAAAAAAAAAAAAAAAAAAGTCCTCGTTAACATTTTATCTGGTTATAATGGGGTCTCCTCTCTTCTAGAAAAGTATAAATTCCTTTTCTAAGAGTGAGATTTCTACTATGGTTGCATTTTATAGACACTTTTAAGTTCCCTTCACTCCCTGCAGGGGGAGAGTGTGACCCTCAGGACTGAGGGGCAGGATCCTACTTTCTTTCTCCCTCTGGGCCCTCACAGTTGTCAGCCTTTCCAAGTTCACCCTCCAGCTCCTTTTTGCATGCGTAGCTCCACTCACCACATTGGCGCTCAGCTCCCCTTTCATGCCTGGCAAGCTGCCAATGCTGCTTTGAACTGTGGAAACTCTGAGAAGTGCTTGATAGCTTTTCATATAGCTTGGTTGGATACCAATAACTCTGGAGTGTGGATGTCAAGGCAAGAAAGCTGCGGCTCGCAAAGAAAGAAAAATAATAATAAAATAAATCCCCAAAGATGGGAAGTGCCTAATCTGTGAAACGCGCAGAAGAATGTTCCTATTGTTTCTCGGCGTGTTTCTCAGAGGGTCCTGGTAATTCAGGTTCAAGACCAAGAAGTGAATCTGTCATCGAGCCGCCTTTCCTCCTGCATGCGTAACAAATTGTTCACATAACCTGTCCCCAAATCTCATCATCCCTCACTTCCCTCCTCCAGGAACTTTAAAGTGTCTTGTTGTTATACTGGCCTGCAGTTTCATTACATGACAAGAAGCATATTTGGTTTTAGCCGTAAGTGTCAAATATTTATGACAGTAAGATTAGGGGCAGAACCAAACGGAATGGGTGAACATGTCTTTTGAATTAATAACTTCAGTATTTTATGGGTTGGAGGAGTAGGGAGATGGGTGGGAAAAAAGGTGGCGACAGAGAAACCTCCCAGGTTTACACACTAAACTAGCATCCATTCCTATTAGGGTGATTTATTTTATTTTTCAATTGTTTTTATTTATTTTTAGAGGGAGGGGAAAGGAGGGAGAAAGAGACAGAGAGAAATATCAATGTGTGGTTTCCTCTCTCGTATCCCCAACTGGAGTAACCCCAGCACGTGCCCTGACTGGGAATCAAACCAGTGACCCTTTGATTTGCAGGCTGGTGCTCAATCCACTGAGCTGAGCCAGCCAGGATTGGGATGATTTCTTTACAGAAGCTGCTAAACTTTGCTTTAGATTACTTCTGTTCTGAAATCACAGCATCCACAACATGTTCAAGATTTGGTCTGTGTGTATTTTCTTCCTCCAAAGGGCCCCCAGAGACAGAAAGAAAAGCCTAGATGAGCTTTAAATAAATGGAGCCATGCCAAAGAGTTTGGCACAGTCATTTGTCTTTGGTACTTAAGCAAAGCGGAGAAGGAAGTTCTTGGAGTCAACTTTAGGCTGCACAGAACAATGTCAATTCAAAATAATTGGAATTTATTACCATACACTAAATAGAATAGGCAAGTGCTTTCTTGTTCCCTTCTAAACTTCTGTTGCAGTTAATCCTATCAGAGCATGGAAGAAAATCTATGTATTATCAAATTTACAACTACCTTGGGGTAATTCTTTGAACTCCATTCGATTGCTAGTACTTGATATGTTTTTTAAACTTTTCTTATGATTGCCCAACTTGGATCTTATTTCCCCATCATTCATTTCTCTTTTGATTGATTCCAGTTTACTTCCCCACCTTTCTTTAGCAGCCAAGTATGGCAGTAGAGAATGTGGATTTTAAAGGTGTTTTGGACTGAACTGTGTTTCCCCAATTCATATATTGAAATGTTAATCTCCAGTGCCTCCAGAATGGCCTTTATGCAAAGATAGGATCTCTATACAGGTATTCAACTTAAAGTGAGGCCATTAAGATGGACCTGGATGAATGACTGCTGTTCTCATAAGAAGATAAAATTTGGGCATAAGCATAGACACAAGGAGGATATGAGCATGAAGAGACCACTTTTATAAGCCAAGAAGAGAGGCCTGGAACACACCCTTCCCTCACAGCCCTCAGAAGAAACTGACACTGCCAGCACCTTGATCTCAGACTTCTAGTCTCCAGAACTGGAAGGCAGTAAGTAAATTTCTGTTCTTGAACACACGTGGTTTGTGGTTCTTTGTTATGGCAGTCCTAGCAAACTAATACACATAACTATCAGTTACTTTATAGGTAACCTGGAGCATGCCACTTCTTGCCTCTGGGCTTTTGCTTACTTAAATAGAATATAATGTAATTATGCCTGATTTATCCATTTTAAGAGTAGCAACAAAACTCAGGTAAGTAAATGGCTGTAGAAATTGCTGCAAAAATATTCTCTTGTGTATATACTACTTGAGGCAAGTGTCATAAGTAGGTAGTTTTGTATATAAAAGTAGATGGTATGCAGATTATCATTTAACTACCTAAGTATCTGGCATTTTATGTTATCTGTTTCTATGATCTATAGAATTTATTAAACTCCAAATAATTTCAGAATAACCTTGGGATTAGTTTAGCAGACAGGGCCATAGTTATGATAGAACAATGAGAACTGTAATAGAACAATGGATGTAGTTATTTCAGAATAGCAGGGACAGAATATTCAATATTTAATGGAAAGAAGAAAGTTAACTATCATGAATGCACCTTGAACAACTTTGTGTTTGAGAACCTTGTTCTTGATTCAGACCTGTACCACCTGCATCTAATTTGCATATATTTGAATACAGTGTTCAGAATTCCATATTCTAAGTATGACACTAATCATGAGAATTACACCCGCTATTTTAATCACCAAAATGCACAGTGTTTTTAAAGCTCTTACAGTTCACTTAGTCAATGATTAGAGGCAGGCTCCAGGGGGAATGGAACATTGCCTTGTTTTTACCCCAAAGGAGAAAAATGCATGTTTAATCAGAGTACTGTACATCCCATCATCAAAGGAAGGAAGAGAAAGGGAAGAGGAAGGAATGGAAGTGAAGGGAAGGAAATGGAAGGGAAGGGAATGGAAGGGAAGGGAAGGGAAGGAAAGAGAAGGGAAGGTAAGAGAGAATTTACTTAAACAAATTTGAAGATGGGTTTCCTAAGGGCCACATACACACTGAAAGTACTCTTTTCCTCCAAAATGCTCAAGAATTACTCAAATTTCCCCGAAAATCAGTTCTGTATTATTTCCAACAAAAAGTTTCAAATGGGCAGGCTATCTTTCGTTGTTCAGATTGAGTAATTTCAACAATATTTGGAATAAATGTATGTTCTCTGATACTTGGTGTGAGTGATATCATTTTTCTAAAAGAGCCAATATTTTATTGCCTCAAGCTTTTTATTGAAGAACATCATTAACATATTTATGATAACCAGTTCCTAAATTAAAAAGATAAAGTATTATGATTTTATGTCTTTTGATTGGTGAAATAATTTTACTAACTCACCCAGTATTGCAAAACAAGATCCTCTGGTACAATCTATTTTCTGGAGAAACAGCAAGCTGACATAATTATAGACCTGTAAGGCAGAGCTCTTTGCTGGAGGGTATTTCTAGGGCACAGAAATTTATCAGAGGAAGCTAGCTAAAGAAGCCGCTCAACAACATGAAGAAGGTGACTTACAGATTTCCTTAGAAACTTGTAGGGGGAAGATCAGAGAGGAGATTGAGATTCTGGACTCCCTGCACTGTGGTAAAATGCCTGGACTCATTCCTGCTGCTCCCCCACTTTGGCTGAATGTGTTTCCGACACTGACAAATGCTGACTTGGGTTTTAAACCCACTTGCCAATAGTGAAACAGCTTAGATGCTCTCAACTGTCATGTTAACTCAGCCAAAATGTCATTTGCAGAAACCTTTGCAAATTTACTTTGTATTGAGCTGGTAACATCTGACTAATTCCTACTAATATTGTACAGCAGCTATAACCACTTTTGCAGAGCACATTAGCCTTGTTTAACTGGCATCATAAATAATACATTCAAACTGCTGGGAATTGCCTTATATTCCATATTGCTTTTTGACATATTTTTGGAGTCAGGGACACTATTTTACACTAATGACTCTGCTAAACCCAGAGGCTTTTGTCTGTTATTCCCACATCCCAACCAAATATTTTAAAGAAATGAGCATCAGTTGCTCTTTTTTCATATTCCCAATGTTCCAATCGTGTCTCTAGAAGATTAAAATGTGCAATCGCCTAACAGTTGTTTGGCACTTCATTGGAATTGAGCCCTGGGCTAATGTTTTTAATTCCCTTCCACCCGTCCCCATCTCTGTTTTCTTTTACCTAGGTTAGATTACAGGCTTGGCATCAAGGGTCTCAAACTCATATGAAAGAACATAATAAAGGCAGGAAGAGAGATTAGAGGAATAAATTCCTACAAATTGAGAGTCAACTCTGCACATAGCTACTTACAAAAGTATAGAAGGGGAAGCTTTCTGACTTAATTTTGCTCTAGATGATGGTGTGCTGGGAGAAATATTTGCCCAGTGTGTGTCTTTTAACGGGATAAAAAGTAAATAGGAAAAGTATCTTTTGAAGAGGGAGCATAAAAAGACTTAATATTGTAAGGCGGGCTATACCCAGATGAGAAGCTGAAGTTAACAGTGTGGGGGCTTTAAAACAGCCATTCATGCATACCAGTTAATAAGTTAAGGAAAATATTTGCTTTCAAAATGATTAAATTAAAGGGGAAAAGGGTAGAAAAAGCAAATGGTATCAGTCACTTATCCTAAACTACACGCTGTCCCTGGGATGAGACCCTGGAGGAGGGTGCAGGCTGGGCATCTGGATTTCAGGCAGCAGAATGAACTGGCTCTTATTGGGTCTCCACATAGGTGGTTTGGAGTTGTCCTGCTGGTTGCATTCTCAGAAGGACAACAGAGCATCCCAGCAGCTCCATCTCCCGTCTGCCAGCCAGATACCCTCCTTCACTTTCTGCTTCTAGTCCTTAGGCCAAGAACGTGTTTTATTTATTTTTTAAGATTCAATCCTAGAAAATGAGAATCAAATCAGCACCTGTCCAGATACATCCCTGTGTTTTTTTTAAAGATTTGATTTGTTATTGTTAGAGAGAGGGAAAGGGAGGGAAGCAGAGGGATAGAAGCATCAGTGTATGGTTGCCTTTCACCTGCCTCCAGCTACAGACCTGGCTGGAGATTTGGCTTGCAACTTGGTTATGTGCCCTGGCTGGGGATCAAACCAGCAACCTTTTGGTTTGCAGGCCAGCCCCTTATCCATTGTGCCACCAGCCAGGGCTATCCACCCCCTTTCATAGGAATAAAGTGTTCAGCAATGGCAATGGAAATATTTGTGTGCATTTGCATGTCATTTCACACTGAGTTTCGTGCTCGGGGTAGGCTCTGTACGAAGACTGGACATAGCTCTGAACATGTCCTGGAATTAGGATGGAAAACTGGGGCACTGCCAACTACATTTCCCATGATCTTTTCCCTGTTGGTTAACTAATAGCTTCTAGCAGCAAGAGGCACTAAGGATACATTAGAAGGCAGGAGGAAGGAGAAATATTTTGTTTCCCTTATCTTTCTCTTTAACTTCATAGTCTGTGGAAATAATATATCGCTTCTTCAGTCCCAGCATCAGAAGGGGGGTGCCTTTCCTCCCAGCCCCAGTGTGGTAGGGGGCAGCAGCGGCCCAGCTGGGCCTTACTTAGACTCCAAGGTGCTGGTTCCTTCCTTTTGTTTTCCAGTCCTCCTGGAGTCAATATTCTTTTATTTACCTCCTTTCTCTCTATTTTTCCCTCTTGTTTCACCCCACTTAAATCTTTGTACTACATTACTTCTGTTTGAGATATCTGGTAATGAATAATTGTACTACATCACTTTTATTTGAGACATTTATTTCTTTTTCTCTGACTAGACTATGACTAATACAGAGTGCAAGGAATAAAAAAAAAAAAAAAAAAAACACAAAAACAAAACAGGTAACTTTCTAGTTGGCTGAGACATGGAGATGACATGCAAATTAGAAAAGTGTACTGCAATGTGTAAAATGGAAAAAACCTTGCATAATTTTTCCTATACAACTGTAATGAAATAGTTCCTTTCTGCCAATTATTTTGTTGGAAAATGGTTTCTTTTTTGTTTAAATCATTACATAATTAATGCATATAAATATATAGTTATATATATGTAATATAAAAATACAAATGTGAAATATACAATGTGGCACTATACAACAAAAATAATCAATATGTCTTTGCCTACCACCCAATTTAAGACATAGAACAATCTATGTGACAAATGCATTACCTTTCTCTCTCTTCCTCTAATAGAAAATCATTATTTGAAGTTATGTTTACAGTCCCCGTAGATTTCTTAATAGTTTTACCACCTACACATTTATACAAGTACCACACATTGCTTCGAAATTAGTTTTATGTTCTTGAACATTATGTAACTAATATACTTCTATAAGTATCCATTAATGGGTTTCTCAATTTTACACAAAATTATTTGTTGAATCAACCACATTAATATATTTATCTGTATCTCTTTTATTTTTTCTGTAGAATTTCATTGTGTAAATATAGCTTACTCTTTTTCTTGTTGATGCTTGCATTGTTTTACTTTCACAAAGAGAGCTGCTAGAAATCTTCTTCACTGTATATGTTCATGAACCAGTACGCAGGTACAAGAATTTGTCTGATGTAAATATGTACCTAAGAGTGGTATTATTAAGCATATGATATATGCATTTTCTATTCTATGAGATAATACAATGTTATTTTCCATTGTAAAGGTAGGAAGTTATTTTCCTTCTCTAAGTGTATGTATTTCTACCTTCTTATCAATCCACACTATTTTTATGACTTGATATTATAAGATTTTTAGGGGAAAATCTGTTGAGTAGAAATAAATCTCATTATTTTAATTTGTAGTTCAGTGCTTGCTGATGAAGTGAGTTTGGTTTTTTTTTTTTTTTAAGATTTATTTATTATTTTTAGAGAGAGGGATAGGGAGAGAGGCAGAGAGGGAGAGAGAAATCAATGTATGGTTTGCCTTTCACCTGCCTCCAGACATGGACCTGTCTGAAGACCTGGCTTACAACCCTGGTTATGTGCCCTGGCTGCGGAACCAAACCAGCGACCTTTGGATTCGCAGGCTGGCACCTTATCCACTGTGCCACCAGGGCCTTGAAATGAGTTTTTATATGTTTATTGGTCATTCATCTTTCATCCTTTATAAAGTACATGTTTGTGTATTTCACCTGATTTTATTTTGATTTTAATATTTTATAGTATTTTAATGGTTTCTTTATGTATGTTGTTTAGTAATCCTTTGTTCATTATATATATTAGAAATATCTCTTCCCAGTTTTTGTTTGGTCTTTTTATGATTTTTGAGATATCAACTGAAAAATAGACATTACTAATGTTAAGGGAGATAGATTTGTTATTACATTTGGTTTTAAAGCATCTGTCCTTACTGCTGTCATCACAAAGATTAAAGGATTTTCCTAATTTTTTTTTCCTAGAAGTTTAGAGTTCCACTTTATATATGTTAGGTCAATAATATATTTGGAAATACACTATATATATATATATATGAATATATAAACTCTACATGTAAGATTTATTATTTATTTAAAATAAGTTTCTATTTTCAACAAAAATTCTTTGTGTGCCATTGACCCATTAGATTATGCTCATAATAATCCTGCCTTATCTTTTTTCTATCACTTCATAATAAATAATGTTTCCAGACAAGTTCATCTTCCATCTTTATTTTGTTCTTTAGTAATGTGTTGCCTATACCTATTCTTTTGCTCTTCCACATACATGTCATAATCCATATGAAGATCTCTGACATTACATTGACCTATGTGGGGAGAATTGATAGCAGTAGTAGCCTATTATCTTGGCTGTAGTTCAGCTTTGTCAATGAAGACCCTGCTTGATTACATTAAATTTGGATCTAAGTTAATCAGAAGGAAGGACAGCATAGGTAAAACATACGTTTTGCTGATAAAGAGTTAGAAGGAATGGCTCTAGAGCCAATAGATGCTTTCAAACCTCTGACTCAGAACTAAGAAAATGCCATCCTGGACCAATATGACATTGGCTTCTTCAACTCTCAGCTTCTTCACTGTGACAGAGCACAAGTGTTTTGGTAGGGAAATTCTAAGTGCTACTTGAGCAGCTCAGAGAAGCCCATCTACAGATAGCTCTTCCAACATTTCCGGTAATGTAAGAATCAAAACCCCTCCTTAAATCCCTTCCTCCACTGATAAAATCCTATTCTCAAGACTAGGATTGCAAGTACTATTGAAAACTGAAGATAGATAAACACAAGATGACAAGAACACAGTGCTGGGTTCCCTCTGTAGTACACAGAGATGCCCAAAGACTGAAAACAGAGTGGAGTACAAATACAGGATGTGCCTTCTGGGATCCCAGCCCTAGAAGACATTATTAGAAGTTAAATCCTGGAGTGTACGAAGGTGTATATATTAACAAAACCTGAATCCTGCTCAACTAACAATATCTTCTGGTTTCCCACACTGACTGCCTGTGAAGAGGCATATATGGACATTTCCATGGGTGAATTCTACCCTAGTTATCTCAGCCTTTCCTTTTCTGTAAGCCAACTAAAAATAATAATAAATGAATACACACACACACACTCTTGCACACACATCATAGAAGTGATGAACTAAGGAAATGCAAAAGTTTTGGGAAAAGAAGCCTGTGGAAAGAGGAGCAAGACAGAGAAGGGCAAGGAGCCAAGCAAAGATGTAATAACTTCAACTTGATCATTGCAGGGAGATCTGGACTATAAATTACACTTAGATGTTGCTCCACCTCAAGGCAAGAAAGCTGGGTTTTATGTTTCAGTCAGCCATCAACTACACGGGGGTCCGTGCAGAGCTGATAAGGAAAGAAAACAAAGACAATCTGGGTAGTGTCTGCCACACTTCGTATGCTTTATCCTCCTTTTCAAAGTAAAAAAATAGCTTAATTTCTGAAAGAGATGATCTCTCATACAGTGGACACATGTTTTATTGTGTCTCACCACAAATTATCACAGGCTTCTAAATGCTGGCTGCATTAAGTTCTTCAAGTTGTCTTCTGACCTCACCATGGGGTTATTTGTGGTTTCTTTGGCATCATTCCTTGTATGTGCTACCCTGATGTAGCCTAAAGACAGCAGCATTGATGCTTTATTTCCTAATCTTAAAGGCATGTCCCCAAGCATGGTCCCAGCTCCTGCTGGTAGAGTGGCTTTTCACTTGATTTTTTTCATATGTGGTTTTCAGCTATTTTCCAGGCTTTCTATTTCAAAAGACTTACAGTATGTTTTTCATGGGCCCTGTCAGGTGACAAACCAAAATTACTTTTAGAGCTTCTTTTGTAAAACTGACCAAAGTTACAAGTGGAGATGGCTTTATTTTGCTCCTAGTGAATTCCTTCCCTAAGCTGCACAGGTTTGGGGAGTTCATATTTGAAATTTGGCTTTGCTTGCACTAGTGACATTTTGAACCTGACCTTTCTCTGTTGCAGAAGGCTGTGGAAGGCTTCTCTGAGCATCCATAGCCCCAACCCTTCTAGTTGTGACAACCAAAATTGCCTCCAGATACTGTCAGTATCCCCTGGAGAGCAAAATGGCTCCCCGGTGAGAACTACAGCTCTAAAGAGCCAGTTTGTCCAGAAAGTATCCAGCCACAGACTATTCTTAAGAAGATACAAAATAGGAGGAGTATAGTACATAGGACAATAGTACCTAGTGCCCTTCAAAGTAGACATGTTGGGACCTCACACAATTCTCCCAATCACCATCATCTGCCCTTGTAGTATTGCCCTGAATCTTATTGACACCCTAAAATCTCTTCCCTTTCAAAGGTGATTTTAGTTTTGGGAAAAGATAGACATCACATAGTGACAAATCTGAGTTGTAGATGAGCTAAGTCATCTGGGTGACTTGATGTTTTGCTACAAAACTTTGCATGAGATGTGATATATGATTGGACATATTGTCCTGATAAAGTTGCCAATCACCAGTTGCTCATAGCTGTAGCCTTCTGAATCATCTGAATAGCTTCCCCAGAACAATGTTCAAAACTTAATGCAAAATTTGATGCAGATTTGTTGTCAACTCTCTCAGTCATTTTCAGTGCAATGGCTACACATGCTCACTCAACATCTACCACCCCTATTGACTACTACAGTGAAGTTTTCATTGTTCATTCATGTACATTCCAGCCCAATCTCCTTGGTTGACAGGTTACTTCCATGTCACACAGACTGTTCTTTTTATAGTAACAATGATTGGACTTTTTCCAAACAGGCCTTGTAAAAATAATAAAATAATAATAATAATAATAATCAAAATCAGAGCATAACTTTCTGTGCCGATGGAAGTTACCTTTATCTGTGTGGTCCAATGTTATAGCCATTAGCCATATGTGACTATTAAGCACTTAAAATGTATCTACTATGACATAAAGACTATATATTAATTACATTTCATTTTACTAATGTGTAACTGGGTACATGAGACTCATATCTACTGCTGTTGGACAGTTCAGTGTTAAGAGTCTGCTAAGGATAGATGGAGCTCTGATGGCCCTTGTTTCTCTTTCCCCCCGAGTTTCCACAGTATGACAACATCTTATGGAAAGAAGGGACTATGAAGACCTCATCTTGAGACCTTGGCTATAATTATATTCTTAATATCCTATTACAACTGCATTATAGTTTACATATGTTTTCAGCATATTGCTAAAATTCGGTTTCACTATCCCTGGAAGTATGTAAACCTCTCTTCCTTGGTATACAGAGGGAACTAGAGTACTTTTCCAACTTCATAGTTAATATGTACCAGAACCTGTGTCAGTGACTCGGGAATTTCTAAGCCTCCATGTGCTTCTTTTCCTTGATAACTGAGAATTGCAATTTTTCCAATTTTTTTTTTTGGTCATAAAAATACTCCAACTACCTCTGTCCCTTTCTGCCCACTGCCCACTTTAGAGTTCCCATAGCCAACCTCTAGATAGCATCATCTCATTTTTTATTTACATATTATTCTGCCATTTTTGCTACCTACTTATGACTCTGCCTCTAAGTAGATTGGATTTTTTTTGCATAAAGATAACTGAATATGTGAAATTAAAAGCTAAAAATTAAATCTGTAAATATGAAAGAAATATATTCTAGTATTGTTTCTCTTTTTGAATATAGGTCACTATTACTGATCTAATAGAAAAAGCTTGAAGAGGGAACAATGAAGAATCATTTCATTAAATATGGTTTATTTTTTTAATTCGAATGTTATTTGGGAAACAAACAGATATTTCTAATAGAAATCTTATAAAATCAATTACCAGTTGAAAGCAAGTAAGGGAGAGAATTTCAAAGAAAGTATTTAGTTAGACTCAGTATCAATAAATTATAGACTGAATTATTTAGAGAGAACAATTTAAACTTTGTTAATTTATTCTAAAACTATATGTTCTGAATTATAAGCCAAAAAGTTATTGGGATATTGTTCTATATCCAAAGTATCAGAATATGGTACAGAAAAATAGAACTTGTGTTAGATGTAACTTGAAATTATTTTGTTATATGTATTATATGTACTTTTTTCAGTGCAGTGAACAAATGACATTTTATTTTGACCCATAATATGTTTTCCACCTGAAAACTGGTTGTTACCAAAACCCTAAAATTTCAACAAAAATGGACACATATTAAATTGTACAATAAATGAATATGAAAGCATTTTCTTCTAAAATACCAAATGCTTTTCTCAACCACTTTTGATTCATTATGGACTTAAACAACCATTTTAATTCTGTAAAAATATTAAGTTAATGCTAAATTTTAGAATGTGTCTATTATTATGCATTTCTAAAGTCCTTCCCTTTCTGTGCCTCTTAAAGACTTCTCTGACATACTTATCTGAGCTTGTAATGTCTTACTTTGTATTAATATATTTTTCTTAAATTACTGTGTTGCTCATCACAACATGTATAATATCAAAATGGCTTGAGTTTTATTGTGAATTAAATTATTTCATGATCTAGAAAAGTGTTGATGACTTTATAGTCACTCACATATTATTTAATGAATGAATAATAGGATAAATAAAAAACAAATTATTACACTTTTAAATTTTATGACTACAACATTTCTATGACCAGTAGGTGATAAAGTAAGTTATAAATATTTCCCAGGATTGTATATGATTAAATTGATGTGTTTGGCATGTGCTATATTGTAAGAGTATCAATAGAAGCACTGAGAATATGACAATATTTTAAAGATTTAAAATTATTTCCTTTTTAATGAGAGTTTGGAATTTGACAATATCTAGAATACATGGGCATTCAACCCATGGCTAAAAATGTACAATCTCCAGCTGATATAGTTTGCCTTCATTTATACTTAATTCATCAAAAAATGCTTTCATTGTATCTCTTTGATATTCACAATGGCTTTTTGGTAAGTCATGGAAAGGTTCTTTCTTTGAATGGGGGCATGATGCTGTGCCAACAATTCATGGAACATGGCTAACTCCCTCAGCATCTATAAGAAGGATACAAGCAAATGAGCCTTCCACCATCACCCCAGGATGATCAGAGACTTTTCACCAGTCATGAATGCCAGAGTCAGGCTCCACTCAGGGTGACTTTTAATTCAGAATTCAGTGTGCAGGCATTTTTAATTGAACTGATGGAAATGACTGACAGGGTAATGGTTCTAATTGTTCACAATTCCGCATAGAAAGAATTTGCTCGGTAAATAGGAGGCTTTGTTTCCAACCTAATTTAATGGAAACACAGAAGGTACAAGAAAGTAACGTGCCAACCGACACTGGGTGTAAAATAAGGCATTTCAGAGACTTTTGTGCAAATGTCCATCAGCTGACATCTGTCAAAGCAAACTCCTGGGATGGCTTCAGAGCATATCCATTTGCCAGCAGCAAACATTTAGTGAGTTTCATTCTCTGAGGAACAGTGTTGGTTTGTTTTGCAATGCAAGCATTTGAAATACCCACTTTTTCCAAAAATCCCCAATGACTACAAAAACACTGCCTAGCCTGGTTATACAGTGAAAGGAACAGAATTTTATGCATACGGACACCAGTTCTTGGATTAATTGAGAGGCTGCAGGAGCTCATGAGAGGAGCAAAAACATTAAGGACTAAAGAATGTTACTTCCATCAAACACATAAACTTAAATGGGCTCCAACCTGCCATGTGCTCCACTTAAAGCATCTTCTGTGTTCATACTTCTATTGGTTGGCCTGGTTTCCATGTCCATTTCTATAAGTATCATAAAAACTCATAGAATGTAAAACTACAAAATTCAGCTGTATTCTATAATTTTGAGTTCACTCTTTAGTACAGTTAGGAGGAAGAAACTCTGCTATTTTATCCTTAGAGTATGAGATATTTTTTCTATAGTATCTTTCTTCACAATTATTGACCTATGGAATATCTATTTTGTGAATAATGCATGGCTAATTTAAATTTCCAATGTTAAGCAGAGTAGGCATCTCTGCTTCTCTTTTCTCCCTTAGTCTAAAATCATGCCCTAACTTCAGGAAAAAAAATTCGAACTAAACACACAGAGTATCATGGTAGTGACAATCTAAATTAGAAATCTGCAGTGGTGATATTAAATGTCTCATTATATAAAGTGTTCCAAACTTGGACATTGAAAAATATACATAAATATGTATGTAATTCTTTGGAAAATGTTGCTTTATGACTCAGGAAAATCATTTTCAATTTTTTTTGGTTCACAAAATTATTAAATTTTCTATAACTATTTTAGATTAGTCATGTACAAAGTATCTTACCCAACCTCTTTATTTAGTATATATGGAAAATTAGACCAAGGTTAACAAAGTGAATGTCATTGTGCAAGGGTATATATTTTGTATTTTCAAATTTACTAAGTATATTATGTGATATTTAGGTGTTAATGCAATTATTATTATCTAAATCCAGATACTAGTGTTAAAAATCCAATTACTTTAAATTTCTTCATTGTCTGTCTTATTCTTTTTTAATTGAAACTCATGAGCCAAAACTAATATCAAAATTAGCACTGGGAAGCTTTTCAAAATATATGTGGCTTCTGGTTCATCAGCTGATTTAGATTATTTACACTTCTCCTCCTGTTGGTGGTACCTAACAGATTTTATGAACATATCAGTAAGTGGCTTTAATTTAGAGAACCATTCAGATTTCATTCACTGAAACACAATGAACAATTTTACTGATATTCACCATTAATCTAGGGTCTTCCATTTTCTAGATAGTATGCTAGAACACTTCATAAATGTAGACTTTAATTATTACAAATCTTTGTGTTTAATGTTTTAGGTTAAAATAATGAGTAACTAAATTGCAAGGAAATGGATACACATGCCTACTTTACAGATCATACTGTTATCATACTAAGTGGAGATTCCCCTTAGCAGACATGCAAATCCTCTTTTAATCCTAAACCCACATTCTCTCTTCTCTGACAAACTTTGCACAAGTAGTATTTTTCTAGTGTCAGTTACTGTAACAATCTAATTTTTCTTACTATTTTTTTTTTCATTCTGTTCAATTCTTTCTTACTTTTTTTTTTGGTTTGTTTGTACACATGTGATGCAGGTGTGTCAATTGGTTAGTGTAGCATGTGAGGGTTCATGAGTTCAATTTTGTGGTCAGTGAGCAATGCTTGGATCCTCAAGTCCAGCAGCTGTTAATCCCATGAGGGTGGAGGGAGCAAGGTTAGCCAAGTGTCTGTCTCCCACTCCCTGCACTCCCAGGAGAACAGCCCAGTGTATTCTCTTCTGATGCTGCCCTCCATGTGATCTCTCTCACAGAAGCCCACACGTGGCAATGATTTTACACGACAAAACATTGAAAGGCCAAGATCTAAATCTCCTCTTTTCTTTTTGGGAATTGAAATGAGCCAAGGGACAAATCTTTTACTGACCTTTGTGGGACTTCTCTGGGTCACATTGTCCCTAGTGGTCTGGCTTAAATCTGGAAACTCAGAAATTTTTACCCCCTGATACCTATTTTAGCTATTATTTTTTAAAAAACTTTCTGTAAAAGCTATGGACAGTGCTTCCAGTAAGCAAAGAACAAAGCTGTGGTGAGCTAGCAGGTGATAAAAGTGAGTCTTGGTAGAAACAATACCTTCTTTTATATCTTGACCTGAAATTACTTTAGACATGAGGAGCAATGGGCCTATCATATCTCTGGAAAAGGAGCTATAATATATATGTCTCAAAGCTATCACGCATACTGTGGGAACAAGTTTGGTTGTTTCTGTAACAAACTCACATTTTTAACATGATATTGTCTGCTTCAAGAGTCCCAATGTCATAAAACCAGTTGACTGTGCAGGACTTTAGCACATCAATTCTATAAGGCTTGAACCTCAAAGGACAGCAATCATCAACTAAGAAACAATGCTCATCTAATAAAACTACGAAATAAAAATAGTATTACCATTCTTACTTACTGACTGTGACGTGATTGGTGCAGAAAACCAAACCCTAACATATAAAATCTGCATTAAAAAAGTTAAGGTTTGTCTTTTCATAACTACTGAGGCAAGGACTCAAGTCTTTGGTTAGGGGCTAATAACATTCCACTTGCACTATATGAAGAATCACCTCTGTGACCAACCCCCAAGTTGAATATGTTAGCATAGTGATTCCATACTCAAACTACAGATGTCATCTCATAATAAAAAGGACAGATAAAAAGGATGTCATCTCATAATTGAACTGGAAATAAGAAAAGAAAAAGTATGCCACCCTCCTCCCAAACCAACAAAATCACACTGCACTTCTGTCACCTGTCATAGCAGGTCAGCCATACCCCGGTGGTGAGACGTGGATATCACTCTTGTGTGGGAGTCAGGCATCTGGGCCTACATGTCTGCCCTTCCCATCCTGAAACACGTTCATTTGTGCGATCAGGCATAAGTTCAGAATATAAAATCCGATTATATAGAATTGTAATAAATATGAGTTGTTACTGTTTAACTCCTGAAAAGAAAAGAAAAGAAAGAAAAAGTAACAATGAGTATTCTCTTTGAGACCTGCAGTAAAGCTCAATAAACTTGGTAAAGTAGGTCAAAGCTATAAAATGTATCTGATCAAAATTAATTTCATGAATTAATCTATCAAAATCACAAGGTTTAAAACTGCTGTCCATTTCTAATAAAATTTAACAGTTCACAACACACTTCTATGTGTATGATCACATTTAGTTTAAACTGCACAACCACCTAAATAAGGGCTTATTATGCAAATGTAAGTCCAACTACAGAGTTCCTTCTCACAAACATAGTTTTCAACTTGCTAAGAAGCCACTAATTTCATGTCAGGTGTAAACAGGAAGCCTGTCTTCTAATTTTCTGAAAATTTCAAGTAATGTATTCTTCTACAGTGGTATTTGAATCCTTGGCATTTACACACTATTTCATAAATTTCACCTTGAGAACTTGTATCTTGTTTTAGGTTTTACCAGAAATAGATGATGAGACAAGAATATAAGTGTCAGTAATTTATGTGGAAGTTCATCCAAGAGAACACTGATAGAAGAGTGAAAAATGAGTCAGAGAAGAAAAAATGCCAATAAAGGTTATCTAATAAAGCCAGTTATCCAATTGGAGCTTAGTTCTGCTGAGGAACCCTTAGAGAACATGGTAGAATACACCTGAAGAATTGGCTACCTCCCAGGGCATTCGCTCTCTAGCACTTTTATTCTGCAGCACTCACTAGTTGAGAGTGTTCCTGAAACCAACAAAAATCCCCCTGGCAAAGGTTGTTAAGTGTTGGAAATGTGCTTGTAGAAGTAAATGAATGGAGTACAATATGGATAGTTTCTTATTGCCTCCTTGGTTCTAAGGAGATAAGTTCATAGTCAACTATCATGTTTTTACTCATTAAAAGATTGAGACTGGTATCTCACCACCACATATCCTCATATGAGTTAAAAAAGCAATCTTTCACTCTGAACCCTATGTAAGCGTAAGTGATTTAAATGAAAATTTGGAGATCATGAGCAGGATCATACTGTAGTAACATGGCAGCACTGGACTTATTTTTTTCCTCCCTCTTTCTTTTTAAAATATTTTATTTATTATTTTTAGAGAGAGGGGAAGGGAGAAAGGCAGAGAAGGAGACAGACATCAATATATGGTGGCCTTCACCTGCCTCTAGCTATGGACCTGGCTGGAGACCTGGCTTGCAACCTGGTTATATACCCTGACTGGGAATCGAACCAGCAACATTTAGGTTCTCAGGCTGGTGCCTCATCCACTGTGCCACCAGCCAGGGCTCTTTCTTTCTTGATTTTTCCTCCTCCCTATCTGAAGCAGAGTGATTTTTTTTTTTTTTTTTTTTTACTTATGATAACAGATTTAATAGCCATTTCCCTTTTCATTGCCTTTTAATGTGTTCCCTGGGAGATTATATCCTCATCAAAATTTTTATTTTATTATATTTTTAAAAGGTTTTATTTATTATTTTTAGAGAGAGGGGAAGGGAGAGAGGCTGAGAGGGAAAGAGACCTCTATGTATGGTTGCCTTTCACCTGCCTCCAGTCGTGGACCTGGCTGGAGACCTGGCTTGCAACCTATTTATGTGCCCTGGCTGGGGAATCGAACCAGTGGCCTTTGGATTCGCAGACTGCTGTCTTATCCACTGTGCTACAAGCCAGGGCCAAAAATTTTTATTTTAAATAAATGTGCTCTCCCCAAAATGAGTTACTTTAGGGAGCTCTGATATTAAGATGTTGCTAAATAGAGCCCCAAAACTGCATGGATAGGTACAGTGATCCTTTGTGGATGAGAACATTGTGAATCTAAACATGGGCACACATATTAACTTGCAAGCACCAAATCAAAGTCCATCTTCTAAAAATAATTACACCACTTTAAAATTAATTGTTATATGTGTCAAGCTATCTTATTTAACATTAATGTACCATATGTATACTTGGACAATAATGCTCATGGATTTTAACTTTAGCTCACCTTTTAAGACCCTCTTAAAATACCCTAAATACTCCATTTCTCAAAAAGAACACAGAATTATATTTGAGATCGATTCCTACCAACCTCACTACACATTGATTTGAGAATATACTATGTACCAAGACTTTTACTATATACTCATCTATTTTTGTATCATATGATCATTGCCACATCCAGGATATATAAATTATCATATATTTCTTATATAAAGAAATTTAAGACAAATGATGTTGTAGTCTAACAAAGGTACGGGTGGGATCACAATTTCTGACACCAACCTTGTTTTCTTTTCACTTAGCTTCAGTCCCTCCATATGCCTTCCTTGCTCAATGGTGATATAATTGAATGCTTTTAGAGATATCTTCATGAAAGTAAGGGTGAAATTGTGGGGTTAATTTATGCCTAATATCTGTCATTTAAAGATGAATTTTATTTTCTTCTGTAATAATCCTTCCTTGGTACTTGAAGACTCTGAGTTACTTGTTGCAAACTACTGACAGGATTATATCACTATCACTTTCTTTCTGAACAGATTACAAAGATCATCATTTTAATACTGCATCTTTAGAAGGGGTTCCTGTTGAGTTGTGCAATACCCACTTAGTGGGCAGACCATTTGAGTCAAACCTGGCAATAAATAGGGTGGCAGACTTCACAGCCAGGCTGCCTGTGATTTGTGTCTGTGAATTTGAATTTGAGAAGTGCTCAAAATTCATCAGGAATAAAGACTGTGGATGAAGGTGAGCAACAGCTTAAGAACATTCATCTGTATATAAGAAGGCCTTGGGAAAGAAGCAATAACATAGAATCTGCTTGTAGATTTAAAAAGAACAATATCATTCAGTAAATAAATTCTGTAAGTTGTTCACTTATTTATCATTCTGAGGTCATTTCTTTGAGAAAGACCTAGATTAGGAAATTTTCAAAAAGGTTAAAACAATAGCTCTTTAGAGTAAGAAGATTGACTAAGAATTATTTGCTGTGTACCTATGATGTACCATTGACTTTTTAAAAAAAGATTGTATTTATTATTTTTAGAGAGAGGGGAAGGGAGAGAGGCAGAGGGGGAGAGAGGCATCAATATATGGTTGTCTTTCACCTGCTTCCAGCTACAGACCTGGCTGGAGACCTGGCTTGCAGCTTGGTTATGTGTCCTGGCAGGGGAATTGAACCAGTGACCTTTGGGTTCTCAGGCTGGTGCCTTATCCACCGTGCCACCAACCAGGGTCCCATCGACATTTTAAAATATGTTTGTTTATTCCATTCTCAGTAGAACTGCAGGTATGCAGTATTATAACTATTTGATACTACACTGATGTTTATGAAGGTCAAATGGCCTTTTTTGTTTTAAAATTTTATTCATTGTTTTTCAGAGAGGACAGGGAGGGAGGAAGAAAGGGAGAGAAGCATCAAAGTATGCTTGTCTTTCTTTTTTTTTAAGATTTTATTTATTATTTCCAGAGAGAGGTAGGGAGAGAGAGACATCAATGTGTGGTTGCCTTTCACCTGCCTCCAGCTACAGTCCTGGCTGGAGACCTGGCTTGCAACCTGGTTATGTGCCCTGGCTGGGGAATTGAACAAGCAACCTTTGGGTTCCCAGGTTGGCCCCTATCCACTATGCCACACCAGCTAGGGCAACAAACTGCTTCTTGATGCTGACAGTTAGCCCATGTCACCCATAGTACTGGAATCCAGGACTACCTGTTTTCCAATCATCAACATTTTTTAATTATAATTTATGTTCAAGTTGTAATGAGAGCTCATTTACATATATAGATATTCTGGTGAGTTCACTTTTTGAAAGTTCATTACTTTGTGCATGTGTTATAAATAAAGATGACTTGAGAACTTAGGCCTAGATGATTTACCTTGCCAGCAAGCCTTTGTAAACTTTCTGTTACTTCTAAAATGAAAGCCCTGGCTGGTGGCATAGTGGATAAGGTGCCGGCCTGCAAACCCAAAGGTTGCTGGTTCAATTCCCAGCCAGGGCACATAATCAGGTTGCAAGCCAGGTCTCCAGCCAGCTCTGTAGCTGGAGGCAGGTGAAAGGCAACCATACATTGATGTTTCTCTCCCTCTCTGCCTCTCTTCCTTCCCCTCTCTCTAAAAA